>JAODLD010000107.1:39139-53255 GCA_026781065.1 Mormyrops boulengeri | reverse complement strand
AGGTGTCGGGACAATGGACAACAGGAGTGGACAGCTGGTTAGGTGTCGGGACAATGGACAACAGGATTGGACAGCTGTCTCTATGTTGGGACAACAGATGACAGGATTGGACAGCTAGCTGGATGTTGAGACAGTGAACAACGGGATTAAACAGCTGGTGGGGTGTTGGGACAGTAGACAACAGGATTGGACAGCTGTTTTTGCACTGGGACAGCAAGCTGTGTGTTAGGGCAACAGGCTGTGTGTTAGGGCAACAGGCTGTGTGTTAGGGCAACAGGCTACAAGACAGGAGAGCACATTACAGCATGGCACAGATGCCACTGTGTTGGAATAGCGGGTATTGTGCTTATAAAATGTAATATGTCAGCGGCAAAAATTCACAAAGGCTTGGCACAGGAGAGCTCATATGTCAGAGACGGCCATTACTCCCCTCAGAAGTTCTGCTACAATGGAAAAACAAATAAATAAATAATCCCTTCGTCACTGGCAGCTGTTCGTGTTTAAGCTGTTTACCGCAATCCTGCCGGTTGCCCTGCCCAGGGCATCTCAGGAGATTGAAGAGATGAGTGGCAGTTGTTATTGCTTAAACCGTGAAGTGAGCAGGGTAAGTTAAACCGTATCGCTGTTTCAGACAGAGTCTCCAGACATCCTCCATTGAGGTAATCTCTCCGCCCTTCTATTTAATTGTCAGGTGTATGAATAGAAGCCTGGTGACACAAGTTAAGAATTTTTTGTGTGATTAAATTACTACACCGAAAAATAATATCTCAACCGAGAAGCAGGGAAAGGATTATTTACCTTTAATTATGCCTTGGACTCTCAGTATGTGTATATAGAGTATATATATTTTTTTCAATTCGTATGACACATACGTGTTCATTATGTAGCATAGCTTAGCAGGTGGTGGTTTGAGTGACATAACGGTGGCTTTTTCCCCCCAGCTTTTCAATTTGATGTCACCTTGGGAGCGAAAAGCACGGCATTCCCCCTAAAATAAAACCCGCTTGACACATGAATAACATCGCTCGGTAGGAGATGTAGAAGGAGTCGGGGAAGAAAAAAGAGCGCAGAGTTTGTCACGTCGGCGGGGAATATTTTTGAGATTACGACGTTGGGCGCTGGAAGGGGAGGGCGTGTGTCTGTACGCAGCAGCGCTTGCTGTTAATAAGCTGTGTACATAACATACAGCTGTTCGTCATCACAGACAGATGAGAGTGGAATCAGTCGAGTACAAACACTCGTTTGAAAACCTGGTGGGACTCTGGATTCCGATAGGCGTATATCAAGACAGTAATATGTATAATAAATAAAGCAACTGCTTTAATGGGTAGCACAAAGACTGTCTGCGGCCTCTCGGAATGCGCTCCTTTTTTATTCCGAGTGATTTTAGGGGGCTAATTTATTCTGTCACTTCTAGAGAGATGCAGTGAGGCTCTTCCAAACCCAAGCAATTTTTGCCATGATACATCCTTTTTAATCAGGCCCATCTTTTTCATGGAGATTTCATCCGGAGCCAGCGACCCGGTTCCCTGTCTGCCTTGGGGGGAGGGTCCCTCGCCGGCAATCTGACCAGTCATCATGGCTGAAAGCTGATCGTTTGTAAAACTCCATTTCTGTCCAGGGAATTAAAATGAATTTTCCGCCCCTAAACAGGCAAAGGTAAAGCAGCTCTAGGCCTGCAAAACTGAAACTGCTGACTTTGAGGTAACTTAGCAAATCTCTGCCAGCCGTAACTTTATCCCCCCCCGCCACGCACATCGAGAAGCTGCAAAAAAGACAGATGTCCTCCATTTTAGCTTGTTTGCAACTATAATTGCAACTGTGTCACCACAGACATACCCTCCAACCTCCACCAATCATTCTCACAGATGGTCTTCTTAGGCCCAGTCAGATTTTATTATTATTGTTTTGTTAGAAACAGGGGGCGTGGCTTTGCCACACAGTGAATACAGTAGCTTCTGTAATAACATCATAATCAGATGCCATTCTCCTTTGTTTTTAGAGAACTGGCTGTCTTGGAACACCCGTCCATTGTTTGTTTTAGAGGTCGACCCTGGCCTCACCTCTAACAAGACACCCCAGGTGGTCAAACAAGTGAAACTTGAGAAAAGCCTTTGACCGCCCACCCTCTGTGCCATTGCTCACTGCCCTAATGTGCCGATCCGACGGGTTATTAATGCCAGCAGCTCAATTAAGCATGTCTCTGCCCCCACCTACCCCCACCTTAACCTGTCCTTAGTGGCCACCGTTCTTCTCAGTACTCTAATGAAATTGCTTTACATTTAAGATCCAGTCACCCGAAGCGTCACCCCACTCTCCAGTGTCAGATTCCTTTGTCCCTGTGTCAATCCTTCATCCCTTTTCTTTCACCTTCTTTACCTTCACATTAGCCTGTCTGAGCCAATTAAAAAGGACAGTGCTGTATATGTCAGAAGAAACACATTATTATGGACCATTAGATTTTTGATATTTGAAGTTGGTGAAGATGTGATCAGAAATCGTATTGGAACTATGAAGTCTGTCCTTGTGCCTTTTAGCCCATTGTGGATTTAATTGTTATGATCACTTAACTGAGACAGATGTTCTAGGTCAGTTTCATGTCTAATCCCAACTCCCAGATTTATTTTTCTACTGAACACATAATAGGATTGGAAAAAATGCCAGAAATCATATTACTAATATTGATTGATTATGATTCATTCTAATTAAGTTTCAGAGCACAAATATTCACTGATTGATATTTCTTTTCTTGTCCTTTTGTAAATCCTGTAGCGTTCCGCACCGTGTCACTGAATCATTCTTAAACAGCATTTGCCTTTTCTAATTAAGGTCCCGACATTGTCATGGATCCAGCACATATGTTTTGATCCAGAGATGGATCTGTGCGGCTGGTGTGGACTCTGAGAGCAGCTGTTCTCAAAGTCTGCTGCTTATACTCTGTACACAAACTCGTCAACTTAGATCCAAGGCAAGAGGGCGCCGTATTTTTCAGAGTGGAAATTTTGAGTAAATGATTCATAAATGGTTTAGAATCATTAATCTACTTAGAAGAAATAAATTTTCACACCTGGAGAAAATGCATGCTTTTCAAGTACCACAAAGGACATCCTAATGGTTTTCAGTTGTTTATGAATGTCAATCTATATACTTAAATTTTGTAGCATATTGTCACCGCATCAATCATCAGACCATAAAGTCACACTAAAATTATAGGACAATAAACTAGGCTGTGCAAAGACATATTTATGTATCAGTCTATGTTTTTCATTTCGAAGAACAACCAGGTTAATAAATGCAGTCCAGTAGGCTAGTTATCTGAATACAAACAGATTGAAAATTTCAGCCAATCTGATATCTGTCATGGTCAAAGTTATTGATGATCATGTCAGAACAGCCTCTCTTATCACAAAATGGAGCGACAATATAACAATATATTAAGTAAATAAATAAATAAGCAGACAGAAAAAACAAGTAAATAAAAACCTTGGCTTTGACGACTTCTTTTGATAGACAACTTAGTCCAACACTCTTATTCACAAGCTGAAGCAGACTGACAAGTCTTGTTACAAAATGAATCATTGTTTTGTGGGCTCAGAAGCACAAGAAAAAAGCCTGAATTATTCAAATCCTTAAAATGTTTCTGCTCATGTGTGATTGAAATATTTATACAAGAAACAGTTTCTATACCAATAAAATATAAAAAGTTAAAATTCTCTTGCTACTGAATTTATAAGCTGCAAGCTTTGAATAAGATTTTCTGCACATTTTTTTTGCACTTGGAATTTGCTATCAAATTATTTTCAGAGAAAACGCAAGGCACCAAGATTCTTTGACCACTTAATTACATTGTCTGGGGATAAGACTTACAAGGTTGTGTTTGGTCCGAAATGTCCCAGAACATTATTTATTCCTTTCTTTTGATGCAGGTTACATTTCTAACTTTACTTGAAAGCCAAATAAAATAACACTTAGTACCAGAGTAATCGCTCGTTTACTTGTCTGTCGCATGCCAGTTGTTCCAGTGGTTAATCACCCACGAAGCACACTGTGTTCTTGCATTCCCGGAACAATGTTTGTTTAGTTTTAAGTGTCACAATCATCACATTATTTGTGGGTCACTCACAGCTAGAACTTGGTGACTCTCATTTCCTTTCAATTAACTATCTATTACTGCTGTCAGCATCCAACAACAAGATACCTTCTAAGGCAGCTGCTAAGTCAACTCTTCCGGAAATCAATGTTGCTGGTAGGTAACTACAATTCCTCCAATCATCCATAAGCAAAAAAAAATAAAAAATGGCTAGCAAACTGTTTGACTTCATAGCCTGCTTGAGGTGCCTTAATTGTAGAGCTATGATTCAGGGTTTGTATACTGTCACGCAAGTGTCAGTTTCACCATAATCATACACACAGAGCTTTCTGTGCCAAAAAGCAGAGATAAAAAGCTGTTAAATAAAAAATACAAGTAATTAAAATAGGTGAACAGGTTGAAGAATGTGAGATCCTGAACTGACTGGACGTTCTAGGTGTTTATATTATTCAGGCTATTGAAACATCTAAGCAAATATTTTTGTATATACACTTGAACATAGCAGCTCTTTTTCTCCATGTATAGGGGCTCCAATATAAGAGAAATAATATTTATACTCCCTGCAAATTCCTCCCCCCCTGCTCAGGACCTGAGGTGACATTTTGCCTGGGAGAGCCAGAATTTTTAGGCACTCCCCTGGTGACACCGTCAAATTATTTAGTGCAACTCAAGTCAAACATGTCCATCTTTGATCTCAACACTACCAAGATTGAACAATCGCTGGTCCAGTCAGTGACTTAGGGTCCCCTACTGAAACAACTCATTCTTTCCTAGTTTCATTTAAGACCATTTTTTAAAACAGCATTGTTTGTGGTCAGGAACCAATGACCACTGTATTGTCACTTGATGATTGGTTCGAAGGGGAAACTGTGATTGCCGTCAGTATTCCCTCTCAAGTCATAAAATTGTCCGACAGTTAATCTTTTGTAATTAATTATGTTTGTGAGCAAATTGCTGCCCCTCTAACCTCCAGTTGCATGGCTACTCTGCTTTTTCTAAGGAATTAGAGATGCTTTGTTCGTTTTCCCGTGACACAAACGGCAAATTATAAAGGCATAAACCATTTCAAGGCTCCAAATGCTGAGACGAGTTTCTATGGAGTGCCTCTGAATAGCGCACAGCAAAAAGAAAAAAAATGCTGAGATGGAAACAGAATAGGACTACCTCCTAAATAATGTTAAATGTGCCCTGCCATGACAGCTCTCAGTAATAAACATTTATTGCTCAGCTCAAATGTCACCCAGCATCGCTGTTAATGGCAATAAAAGAGCCACAAAACACAAAGAATTTCATTTCTAGCTATAAAAACAACTCGAGTTATATAACAAGTTTTTATTTTACTTTTTTCTCAGGTTTAGCAGATAATTCCCAGTCGTCATATTTGCCTCACCAATATCAAGTTATAGAAGCTTGAAGATATTTGAGTTTAGGGCAAGAGGTAGGAAGGGGCGTGGTCATCTCAAGAGAGGGGCAGGGTTTAAGTAATTCAATCTGCCTTTTTTTCTTGTGGAAATATAAATATTTGCTTTCTGTTATTCCCGTCTCTATTAATTCTGCCAATACCCTGACACCCGGCCTATTTGCCCTGACTGCTGTTCCAAAGGCTGCTTTGTATTTCCCATGCAGTCTTTATTAACTCTACTTCTACTTACTAAGCCCGACAACAAGTAATATACGAGTCCAGTTTCCCATCCCCAGGCCACACGATTCAGTTCACTGAATTCTGATACCAGCAAAAAGAGACTCCTTAGATTTTTTAGTTCCTCAGTTACTTGCACATTTCTTTCGGTCCCTTGCCGTTTGTCCCCTGTGAATGTTTGCCTCCGTCTTAAACTCCTCATTCAGGTGCAACAGTTTATTACAATAACTAAAGCAACCTGTAAGCATCCATCTATCCATCTATTTTCTAAAACCACTTGTCCGATAGAGAATTGCAGCATGTCCAGAGTCTTTCCTGGGGCCTACGGACACAATGCAGCCACCTGTAAACAGCACTTTGTAAATAGGTTTTGAAATGTAAGATGATATACCAACCTCCAACGATCAATTTTCTTCAGAGTCCAACAAGGCTCTGTTTTATTGCTAAACACGACATGCGTGACAGCATGGAGGAATTGACTCGCACCAAAACATACCAAGCAGCATGTCACATGACACAGGGCCAGTGTTAATGCAGTGCCATGTTAGAAAGAAATGTGAACCGTTTCCCTGACGAGAGAGAAACGGAAAAGCAGAGAGAGATAGAGAGAAATGAATAACTTGTATTCTTCAACTCTTTCATCTTCATAGCATTTCAGCGAAAGTAATTAGCGTGTTCCTGTTGACCAATCAACAGTTTTTGCATGGCTTCCCTGAGTGGTTCTGCTGATAACCAGATCCTCCTGATTTCAGCTATTGTCTCACTCAACAGATGAATCCTTCCTAGGGTTTCTTATCTTCTCCGCAGCCCAAATGAGAATGCCTTTGATCTGGCTGAAGTGAGGAGGGGGCACCGGACCGTGGCTGACCCAACTGCTGCAGGAATTTTATGACTCCCCACCACCCCCTCCAGCCCATCCCACCACAACCACACATGTCCTGCAGTAGGTGGGAAAACGGTCAGGGCGAAATCCTGCGGTGAATGCCAAAAGCGTGAAATGGCCCCAGCTGGCAGAGATGCCTATGTGAGTGAGAGGACCTCAAGATCTCCTCAAAACTGGCAGGGGGCAAAAAAGAGGACAGGAATGAAGTAAGAACTTTTATAGCAAGAGAGACTGGAGCTCCATGCAGCTTCTGACAGAGGCAAATACCAGCAAGTCAAGGGCTAATGCGGCGGTATCAACTAGTTCTGCGAATCCTGAATTAGTTTATTTGATCCAGTGACCTGCTGTATATTACCAGTGGCTAGGAAAATGACATTTTCTCCCCATGCGTGACTACACTCACATGCACATTCACACACAGACATATATTTTGGAAATTAAACCAATAACCAAGCATATGTTTCCAAAGTAAAACTAATTACCCTGGTTAACAGTATCATTTAAACAGACATACATACTCCCACGCATTAAGCATAATTTTTTAAATTGCTTTCATTTAAGACACACATCCCTGCTCAATGAAATGTTTAAATGAGTCTTTATCCAGAAACATCCATTACCACTGTACTGCCATCACAAACAATCGTTTCAATCAATCAAATCCTGGCATGGATATCGGCAACAGGAATTTGTTTTTTTTTTTTGCACGTCTGTGGTCCCAGGCTTTAATCATTACTGTGAAGCCAACTCCAGACTGACTCCCACTCCCCATATAATTTCAGACCTGATTATATGTCGGTCATGACTATAAATATAGTAGATCTTAAAAATATACTGTTAAGCTGATGCCTAGAATGTGATGCTAACAAAAATTATGTTTTTAACAGTTTTCAACAGGTGCCCCCTTTTCTGAAGCACACTCATTATAGAATCACAAGTAAAATAAATGATATGACTTGTTTAAACTACAAGTAGGCTGCACAGTTTTATATTGCTGTTTTGCTCTACATTACATGTACAACACAAACACACCAACAAAAGCCTGAGCATCATCGTTGTGGCGAAGCGCATCTCTCAATTCCCTGCAGTTTCCTTTGTTGTCAGAGATTTCACTCTCATCGCGTCCCCTAAATGTCAGCTCCTGTCGACTCAAGAATGAAATCACATCGATCAACCTTTTCAGAATCTCATGTTTTCTCCGCACTGTGTTATTGTGTTTGGCTAACTGCACGCCTTTGTCAATCAGTCTGTCTATCCTCGTTAGGGTGGCCGATGGGAGACCAACGTCCCTGCCCTCCTCAGGTGCATAACCATAGAATTTGCAGGGGGAGAGGATATTGCGCAGTCAGATAATAGGGACAAAAATCATGTCACGTATTGGATAAAAGCGGAACACAACATTTAATTATTCAATTCGAGGCATTCCCAGAATATACAGGCGGTTGAAATCTCTAACACTTAATTGCATGACTTCACTGACGTGTTTCTTCTGCACAATTAAAGTTAGAACAAAAGCAATCAATGTTCTTAATCACAATATATACATGGGATTAACTACAATCAACAACAGTTAACAAGAACATTATTTACAAAGTGAGTTTATCTTGCCTGATGGCTGAATTCATGTTCTGAATAACGTGCATCAATCATCATTGGATCAAGAACACGCAAGAGCATGCATGACTGTAGAAGCCTGAAGAAAAACAAGAAGCACTGCTTCACTGGGTGTGTTTAAAACGCCATATTCCATAACTAACCAATCAATTACTAAATAGATGATGATAAGAAATACATCAAAGTCTATTAGCTTAGTGAGGCAGATAATGTTTTGCTTCACTGAAGTTCCTTTTATCAGCCTAAGGGTGGTGCTGTTTTGCAGACATTTTTTGAACTACTGCACTTTTTTGGCTGGAAATGGTCTTTGTGATAATATATTGGCATGAAAAAGATATTTTATGCAATATGAATGTCATGTTTTTTTTTTTTGCGAGGCACTGTTTCACCCAGGGTTGGTCAATCCTATCGGTGTCATGGTTGACCCCCTAGGGTGCCAGTTTCTGAGGGGGAGCCGACTTGTGAGCCAATTTAACATTGCCAGGGAGGGGGGCCAATGGCAGTGACGCTCACCAGGGACCCCATGTTGGTTAGGTCCGGTACTGGCTTCTCTGGTTATCTTAAAGAGACCTCCACTGGTTTAGAAGCTTGAGGTGGTTCTATCAGAAGGAAATCTTGTTGCTTACAGGCCTTTGGCTACGGCCAAAGGGGAAATTGGATAATCTCTACAAAGACAGGTAAAAAAAAATAAAGAAAATCACCAAAGACTGACTGTTGCCGACACACTAAAAGCTAATCTGTATAGTGTCATTATTCAGGCCAGCAGTGGGTTGAAGCACAGCTCTAATGAACTGTGAAATTGCATTACATAAAGCAGAGAATGGGCTCCTCTCGCCCCTGGACTTTGCAGTAAAACAATGAAATCAAGAAAAGGACAAGGAGGGTAAGAACTACTTATATAACATGGACCTGCACAGCTGAGTAAGAGCCTGTTACGCCAGTGACATTTATTAGGTCCTACGATCGATACCGGGGCAGCACGGTCACTCAGCAGGTGGCAGCTTCCCCTCACGTGTCTGTGGCTGTGGGTTTGAGCCCATCTCCAAGCCTGCCTGGGAGGAATTCCCCTCATCTTCATATAGCCACAACCCATAGAGAAGTTCTACTATATTAATGTCTCATACTTGTCTTTGGAACGTGAATGCATGTGACCCAATGTCGGAAAGTGAAGAGAAATTACTACAGCTACATATAGCAGGTTCTTCTTATTGTAATGGTAATGGTAATTGTAATTGGAAGTAGTAAAAATTGTAATTGGGACTTACAGCTACTACCCATCCAGGGTGTCTCCTGCCTCGTGCTCTATGTTGCTTGTGATTGGCTTCTCGTTTAGATTAATGCTGCATTGTATAATAAGCTATGGAAGATTAACGGATGGATGGAATATCCAATAACCCCAAAAAAATTTGGAATAGTTTGCATGGTAAATAATAATATGTATATAAATATTTTACTTATTTAGCAGCCAATCAAAATGGTAAAGACATAATGATTAACCACCAATTAGCATGGCCATGGCAACAAGCATTGCTACTTCTTAACACAATATAACTGAAGTTGCATGTTAATTTTGGGTACTGAGTTAAAGTTTCCAGTTTGCAGCAGAATAAGAGTAAGGATTCTGCAGACGCTGGCATTCTGTTGGGGTTTTATTCTCATTAAACACCCATGGGGGCCAAAAGCGGAGAATGAGCACAAGTTGTTATTGTATTCAACAGTCTGGCAGGGGTGCAGGGGCTGACGATGTTTTGCGGATAATGAGGTCCTAAGGTTCCTCCCAGCTTGGTAGCTGAGAACAAGGCCCTTGACTGGGAGCCCATGGAGCGCCATCAGGGGAGTGCTGACATATACATGTTTAGGAAGGTTGAAACCCAGACAGGCAACTCATTTTTTGTGTCAATGGAGGGGATTAGGTAGCAGACTAGCCAGAAGAGAGCTGAAGTCTTACAGATGAGGTGACTGGGGGTCCAAACCAGAAGGTACAGGGATAAGGGTACAAGATCCGCCCAGACCCTTCATATGTTGCGAGGAAAATGCCCACATGTGCAGCATGCTGTGGTCAATCGATGGTACAGAATGAGCAGGAGTCTGAGGGTCACCCATAAGATCACAACACAGTAGCCCAATGACCTAGTTGAAGGGCAGATAGCAAAGGCGTATGTTGCTTTTTGGACTGGTTTAGAGGACATGGAATTGTGTGAGTTTGTATCAGTTGTAAAGACTTGCACAAGAGGTAATGGCAAATCCAGAGGCATTTTCAAAAGCCTGGGAACTGGCACACTCAAGCCCAGGAGTTTATAATCATAGCCTATGCCCTGAACATGGCCTCATTCCTCCAGTGAAATCTTTGTAATGCCATCAAATATCTTTTTCCAGGATGTTCTGTTTACTTTTAAAATATGTTTACACCATGTTTACTTGTCTGCACTATGGGCACCGGTGTCTTGTTTTGCACTATATGTTTGTTTTTCCATGTCTGCGCTTTATGTACTTTGTTGCTGTATGCACCAGAATTTACCCTGGGATCAATACATGTCATCTCATCTCATCATATTACCATAACAAATTGCTTATTACATTTTATATAGCAGAGAAACTGTGGCAAAGCAAACACATAAATGGAATAATCATGGATGGATGATAAGGAGAAAATGAAGAATGAGAGAGAAAAATAGATGGAATCATATAAAGAAGTAGCAAAAGTATGACTTTTCTGCAGACACAAGGCCCTTTGCACAGTCCAGGAAAATCATAGAAAGAGGCTTCCCCTAGCTGTGAAGGTTTCCACGTCCCTCTGTATACCTGACACAAATAAATGCTATCATCTTCAAAAGTACAACTTCTGCCTGACAAGCCAATGAAATTTTCAGACTTAATTCTCAGCCAGAAACAACGTTACATTCATTTTTCATGTTAACCAGATTTTATCCTTCTAATCTTATTTAGACTTTGATTTAGGCTCTGAGTCCTCCATGCGGGGGTTACATAGATTTTAGCAAAAACATAATGGTTGGGAAAGTCAACTGGCCTGTTTCTTTTTCATTACCCCCCACCCCAGATTTAATAGTTCTTGAGGAAAAAAACTACCTTTCGGAAAATAAGCATGTTGGAATTAGTGAGAGAAAAGCTGGCAGCATCCAGCTAAGTTTTTTGTTATTTTCTGGACCTACGCAGATACAGAAAAACAAAGAATTCAATAGACTTTCACATTCCCAATTCCTTTATGCAAATCCCCCAGGTATCGCTATTGGATTGTTCTCTTAAAAATAGCCCCATTTTTCCTGCCCTAGAAGCTGATTACACTACATTTAATACAAGCAACGAATAAGGAAGGTATGTTTCAGCAGAAGATGAAAAAGGTAGGTTTCCTCGGCATTACAATTGGTTTCAGACAAAACAAAGGACCAAGTATCGAAACTGTTAGCAATTACTAACAATGAAAGGTACAGAACAGACTGAAGACACTACAGATCTTTATCTCAGTGCTATATGAGATTAGCGATTTGTGATATCTAGCCGGCAAAATACAGTTGTTGTGACAAGGACTCCAAAGCCCCTAGGTAGTGTAGGTGATTTGCTTTGGATGACATCGCTGTTAAAACTGTACTGGTGCAGCAGGGAGCGACTGGTCAAACTGCACCAGTGACCAAATGGTTTTGGGTTTCTCACACATTTTTTGGGTTTCTCACACAAAATCGATGAGGCCTCACATCTCCACAGCTGCCTAAAATAAACTGATGGTTTATTTGCCATTTGTACAAGTATGAGAACCGGTACACTGGAATGGGTCTTTTTTTCCACATATCCCATCTTGCTATATTTTTAAGACATATACATATATGTGAGAGGTGAGATCGACGCTTGGAGATGGAGCACTGGGCCAGTCTTGCATCCATTGCCCCTGAAACATGGCCCCTTGCTCATAGAGCGGATTCGAACTGGCGACCTTCCAATCACAGGCACAAAGACCTAACATCAGCCCAGTTTGACCCCAGTTTGCATGCTCTTTCCATGCTCCCCAGGGTCTCCTCAAAGCCATCTGATTTTTGTCTACACTTCACCTGAATCAGTGACAATAAATTCACCTGTTCTGCCGTATCTTTACCTCCAGGTCTCAGCAACCGCCCCATGATATAGCGACATCCCATCCATTTTGTATGTTACGTGCTAGTATAGTCTTTGGATCACCCTGGAGAGGATAAGAGCTTAATGGAAATGGATGGAAAGACAGAGGGATGGGGAAAGTAGCGTCGCAATTATGCGACAAAACTTACTAACGATGCGGCGATGCAAGCTGCAGTAAAATCTCGACATTGTGATGAAGAATGTCTTCAGAGCGATAAAGTGGCAATAGTGGGATAGAAGATTGATTGATGGGGGTGGGCGGGGGGGTGTGAGCAGAGAAGAGCAGATGCTCCAGAAAAACGTGCTCTTCAAAGCACTGGAGCGGTGGGTCGGCCCAGAAGAGGGAACTGCGGGATCTGTCGACTTTGTAAGCAGGGCAGAAGGGAGTACCTTCTGGACCGGGGGACTCGGGAAGACGAGAAGCGGCAGGGGACACTTCTCCTCATCCACCCCAACCGTTTAATTTTTTTTTAGTCTAACAACAAAGGAGGGAATAAGCGCCATGTCTGAGTAATTAAACGATAGCCCATCGCTTGAAAGGAGATTTTGGTTAAGGTCAAACAAGCCGAGAACGGGAGGCTTTGCGAAGCTTTGAGACGGAAAACCCAGCTGGAGTGTTATCATGGAATCAAGCATCATTAAACGTCTTTAAAGATAAGAGGGCGATCCAGACTTGTGTCGGAGAAGAAACTTTAAAAGCAGAACTTTGAGACTCTGTTACACATTTCAAACTTAATTATGAGAGAAAAACCCTGTGGCTTTATCAAATATTTCTAACAAAATTGTTATTAAATTTCATTTTATATTAAATCTTATTTGTTTTATTGATTACAGGGAGGACCACTCTTTATTGTAATTTAACAAAGTTCACAAATGTTAAATTTGTAATTTTGATTACTTATGAACAAAAATATGAAACTACAAAACAATCTGAACTTCAATGTAATTATATATCTGTTATGTTTAATTACAAACACCATGATCCCCATCAGAAAGAGGGGACTCTCAGACAAAAATGCAATTAAGTATAAATGCAGAAATAGAGAAAGACTTCCCTGGGCGTTACATCCAGACCCACATTTATTCCCAAGTCACATACTCCCATCATTTCCACTAATTTTCACTTTTTACAAACTCCCCATCTTTCATGTTGATTTTTTGATTTACAGAGACGGATTTGAAAATCACTTTCTGACATTTCAAATCCAAAAATAAATATATCACTTAGTCTTGCCCCACTAAATTACACGTCTGTCAGGGATAGAGATGTATTGGATTTATCTTCTAATATATGTACATATTGAGACCATAATAACTCATTTGGTCTTAAATATTCCCACATTTCACAAATGATATCATGTCAATAATGTAAAATATAAAACATCACAAAACATAGATAATCTGTCTTTATAATATTCTGTCACATGTACAAGCCATGATTAAACAACAGTCATCCATAAGCAAGCCACCCGACATCTCCCTGGTGCATATCTTATAATCTACCTTCAGTACCCGATTATATCTGACGATTGCATCCATTATTCTCAAGAGGACACTGATAGTTTTTTGTCCAGCTATAGAGTTGCATAGTGATTTATGTTAATGGTCTAAATAGCTCCGACTGTGAGATATTTAAGCTGTTCTCATATTGAATGTTACACTGGGAAATCTATGGGATGTAGCTATGTAAAAAAGGTTAAGTGGTACATTGGGCGGGGCTTAACAGCCCCCCCATGACGTCATCGCCAATGATTGACAGGGCCAG
>JAODLD010000107.1:21648-36286 GCA_026781065.1 Mormyrops boulengeri | reverse complement strand
TCGCCGGTCGCGGGGGCGGCCGCCGCCCCCCCCCCCCGCCCCGGGCCCCGGGGCCCGCGGCGCCCCCGCCCCCCAACGACGAAGCATGCGTGGCTCCTTGGGGACGCTACTGCCTCCCTTGAGGTCTTAGCCTTACCTTGGTTGGGTCAGGCGCGGATTCGCATTTTCTCAGCCTCCCTCCAGGGTTGCCCGCTGAGGTGGCCCCATAATTGTCACACGGCCCGTTTGTTTTACAGGCGGCGTACGGTAGCAGAGATGCAGAACGATTGACACTTGGGATTTTGCCGAGTGAACCTGAAGGAGCTGTTTTTATTATTAGCCTTAAGATATAGTCCAGCTAGCTACAGACCGGCAAGTGTTTTATTGTCCAATAAAATAAATAGTAGGTATATTGCGTCCCTGTTTCTCCATAGTATCTCTCTCTATATACACTGCAAATCCATCCGTCCTCTAAATGGATCCAGTAGGGTGTTATGGTGAGGGGCTCATCGTGGAAGACGCAGAGCGAGAAGCCGGGGATAGTCTGGACCGTCTCAAGGCACCCTGTGGGTAATTTAGGAACACTGAGCCAGCTAATCCACATGTTCTTAGACGGCGGGAGGGAGACAGACAAGATGAGGGGGTGGGCATGGAGACTCCACATGGGTGAGGAAGCGGGAGCAGGAATTATACCACCAGCCCTGGCTATATTACTGCGCTGCCATTTAAAATATAATATTCAAATGAATTTATATGCTATATGAGGTTTTGTAATATTTTCATATCTCCTGTTTTTGATCTTTTTTATTCATGAGTTGATTGTTCCTGACTAGAATTTAGTATTCCGGTAGAATTATTGGTATTTCAAATTGTATTGAGAAAAATTGCAGAATAAAATTTAGGCAACTCTTGCCTGACTGAGTACACCATATTAATATTAAAATACATTTAATATATAAAAATACGATTGCGATATTATTGCATTTGATTGAACTTTTCCTTGTCTATTACTGCGCTGCTTATTATCCAGAAACTTTTGATATGTTAATTTGTACAAGATTTGATAATGTCCGGTTATGTCTCCTAATGATATTTTTGATCATTTTTCGTGTGGATCTCCTCCACCGGGACACTGGGGAAGGTTATTATTTCCATCTGTAACCTAGGGTTACAATTTAAAATGGGAGCCGCTTACGTTTGGCCCATAATGTGTGTTTCCTTTAAGGATGATTTCCAGCAGATTCCCCCGGTCATTTGAAGAAGATAAGCTGGCTAACAGAAAATGAACACGGCACTGTTAAATTAGAGAGGATCCTCACCCCCACCCCCCAGCCTTCAAAGAAGGATCTGGAATATTCCCCCAAAATCATTAGGAAGGTACTACTTTAGGCCTGCACCGCATACTCCGTCATCATTCTTTCTAGAGATTCCTGCCACACGTCCTTCCCCCCGGTGCCAAAATGTGCATGGGAAGACTTTAAAGGCCTGCAACAAGTGTTGCAACAATGCTACAGGGAAATGTAGTGAGAACCGATTCAGCAGTTCAGCTTTTTATGTTATAAAGACTGCAGGCTTTCTTGTTCCAGATTACTTGCAAGTCATGCATTGCCGAATTTCATGGAAAATGCAGCATTCATGTGTTTAAGTAATGTGGGTTCTCTGTCTCCATTAATTGAAGGCATTATTATTATTTTATTATTATTATTATTATTATCAATAGCAATAATGACAATAATGATACGCAAAGGCATCTGGGGTGATATCAGACCGCATAGAGCAGATGAGATCCCAGCTGAATGTCAAAGCCTGCCGGCCGTTAATCCCAAAGTAATTTCCCATTGGTGTGGCTCATATTGGCTCAACCAGCTTCTCTTGGAGTGACATGGACTGTGACCTTAGGAAAATGAAATATCAGAATTTTCCGTGCACTTACATTTTCCGGTGGACCACATTTCAGTTGTTCTTTAAACAAGCAAAAAAGAAAAGACTACAGTATGTTCTGTTTTTATTTCAAATGTCCATTTCAGTCGGAGCGCTAAGGCCAATGTTCAGGTAAGCAGTTCAACCCGGACACTGAGCATCAACACGTCACAGATAAGACACACCCAATGTCAGCATCACGTATCTCTGAAACACACAAGCACTGAGTTTGTCAGCAACTTTGCAGCAATGCTAATAAATAAGACAAATGTTTCTTTTGAGAAAAAAGACAAGAAATCGATTCGCTATGCAATAAAAAGGGACATTTTTGCTTTGTGGTGCACGCGTGTACTAACCACTTTTCTCACATGGATATGTGTAGCTCACACATGGACCTCTGTAGGTCACACGTGGTTCTCAATGGCTCACACGTGGCTCTCCATGGCTCACACGTGACTCTCCATGGCCAACACGTGGCTCTCCATGGCTCACACGCGGCTCTCCATGGCCAACACGTGGCTCTCCATGGCTCACACGTGGCTCTCGACTGCTCATACGTGGATGACATGCCATAGCAGTCCTACACTTCCACCTGCCGATCCGTTCCACACGCATCGCTACACATTCATTTAAACCTACAAAACTTATTAAATACAACACGCCTGAATTCTCATTTCCGATGCTATGTGTGCGCCTCGCACTGTGTGACCGATATAATTTCAGCGGTGATACCTCTTTCACTGATATTAAAATTTCAGCGTTCCAAAATATACACGTGCAAATGATTTCGCTATCTTGCAACTGTAGATATTAGAGAGGAAGTTTTCATCAAAGTCCCAAATTCTCTTATACAACAAAATACAATACAGTGGGGCCCAGCTATGCTGTGGAAAAATTATTACATTTATGGAATAAAGAAATATAGCATATATATGTAAGATACAGGAAGAAATCACCCAAACCAATATTTTTTAATTTGTTTGTTTTCTGCATCAAGTGGATATTATGTAACAGCTGAAATAAAGTAAAGTAAAATACATATTTAAACCCTCCCCACATACACACACCCCATCTATCCCAAAAATCATCACTTTGCTCACAAACCATAATATTTTTTAAATGTCGATTTAACTGATTATTATTATCTACTACCAATTATGGATGCGACACAATTGTCCTCACTATCAGTTAACTTGGCACTCCTCTTTTAGCTAGCTTTAATATTGAAGTTTCTGCCATGTATCACCCCCCACCCTGGATCCCAGCTTACTACCACCAGCCCCGTCAAAAAGATATTAAAGACAGAACAAAGATAGTAAATCGCCCAAAGCGCCGTTAGAGGAGAGCAATAAACAGTCAGCTATGTCAGAGACGTCATGAATCACCTGCTCAGAATTTTGCGCCGTCTAATACTCTCCTTCCTTTTCACGTGCGTATCGCTTTTTTCCCTTCAGCCCTTCAGCATCCCCGTGACACAGGGTAGGAAGGTTTTCGGCACGCCGTTTCATCTGGGGTTTTTTATTTTATTCGGCTTTATTCTGCCGTTTATTATTTTCCGCAGCCGTGACCCCCCTCCCCCACTCCCTCCACCCCTTTGTGTGAAGTTAGCGGGGCCCCCGCTACCTGCAATGCTGAGGTGTTGAATCGGGATGACAGGCTGTAATGAGAGCGTCTGCGGAGGCCGGAGCCTCGGCAAAGCCGCCCCCGCTCCGCGCTCGCGTTGACGGAGCCCCGAGTCCTGAAGGTAGCATTATGCCGAGCACTGATACGCTACGCTACGATACGCTATACTAACAAAACTCCAGCATAGTGCTAAATTGAGGTTGTTATTTCCAGATTTTACATGCTTTTCTTTGTATCGGCCTCCTTCTCCGTGCCCTGCTCAAGGTGAATGAAAACCACATGGTTCCCTACCAGGTGGTCTCAGGGCCCCTAACCATCAGGTTTGCGGCCCCTTGTGCTTAGGTCCTATACACATGGGAGGCCCAGAGTGATGTGAATGCTCCTGACGACGATTAACAAAATAACCTGCCGATAATCTCTCTGTGCTTCCCTTCCTCCCCCTCCCCCCGCATGCCCACTCATTTAAGGAACAGCACGATGGATTTCTAACAGGCAGGGCGGAATGTTCCATCTGCGATACCACTCCTCTTGAGACAAGCCACCTAAGCCCAGCTCACCCGTCTGGGAAAGAATCAGAAATAACCCCTGTGCTCCGCTTCCCAGGACACCCACAAATGGATGGTACAACATAGTACTTCCTACGTTTTTCAGAACTTACGATGCACACAAATAGCAAGCTCTCGTGTTCATATTTACACAGCGCAAATGGCGAAAATAATTCCCCATTATCTGCATTTAATTCTGTTTTCTGATGTCTTTATTGAATTCGTTCCACATGGGGGTGGGGGGGCGGCTGTTTCATACCCTGTAAACGCTCATTGGAGTTATCGCTCTGTGGTGCGCTGAATTAACGCGCAGGTAAGCGGATAATGACACTCCTGTCGGCTCTGTAAGCTGACGTTGACGTTACAGCTCAGCGCAGACGGAAAATCCCTGCCATTCACGCTGAGAGCAAGATGAAATGAGTATGGTACACCCCCCCAAATGATGAGGGACCCGGCCCCCAGTCAGAGCGGGCTAAAGGCCTCCCTCTTGGAGAACACGGGACCTGGGACTCCCCGAGCCAGTGAAGGCACAAGCCCCAATGGTACCTCACCCTCACTCCACAACACCATCGCGGCAAGGGAGACAGAGGCATGCTGGGATTGGAGAAGCCGAGAGTAATGAGGAAGTGGTGGCAACTCCATTTGCCAGCTGGAGTGGAGAAAGAGATCGCAGCAGAGGCCCGGCGTGCAGCTCGAGTGACAGAAATCAGTGGTTAGCCTCAAGTGAGTGTCAATTCATCACAGCGGCGTGGCGGTATGGGAGTAGATCAGCAGAAACAGCACCCTGCGCTCTGGGAAACGGGGGGGGGGAAGAAGAATCTACCCTCCAGCATCGTGCCCCCCGCGTATGGGACTTCAGGAAGGACGGCTGTTTTGGCACAAAGATGTCCCGTCCGCCGCTCACCTTTCCCGTCATCTCAAACGGCGGAAGTCTCTGGGCTCCTTGCGTCAAGCTGACAGTGGGAGCGGAGGAGCTGTCTTTCGCTTCAAGACACCAGAGGCACCATACTAATCCCACCCACTCGATGAAGTCAGCAAGATAGAACTATAGCAATGGGGTGGTGGCGTAGGGGGGTTTCCGTACACAGCTGGAACAGAGGATGGATGGATGGATGGATGGATGCCTTGATAATTCCGAAGGAAATTCCCGAGGCAGTAAGCTATAGGGGTTACACACACGCTGATCTATCTGATTTGTGAGGGGCATCCCACAAATCCTCCATCACAATCTACAGCAGGAACGCAAATCGAATCTGTTATCTTTTCAATACCACAGAGGAGAGAATAAAAAAAAAAAATACACAATCGAACCAAACTGTCATTGCTTAGACTTTATTTCTTAATCGAATTTTGGCACGACAGTGAAAGGCAGCGACCTTGCAGAAACTCAGAAAAACGGGCCGCATAACTTATCGCTCTCGGCTCGGCGCCCCCAAATAATGATGTTTCTCCCCCCTTTATTGAATGGTTCAGATTTATTGTTACAGTACAAAGAAAACAAATAGAAGAAAGAGCTGAAAACTTTTGCCAGCGGTACTTTCAGACAGTTTTGTTTGTCATCTGTTGTCAGTCAGATGTTGCGTTTAAGACTAAGCGCCTTCGGGAAATTCCCCCGTGCCCAGAGGCAGGGATGAAGGCATCAGATGGCAGTATTCATGTTAAACTGGCAGGAACTGTGGTAATTTGTTGTGTTGACGCATCGGAACTTGGTGAAGCTGTATGAGTTAGTTTGATCTATCGGCTTTCACGTAGAGTTTTACAAAGAAGGCCGTCAGATCTGAAGGACGCTGGATGAGAAGTTTGTCATCCCATCCCTGGGCCAAATCCTTCACTGACACAGCTTTGAGAAGGAAAAACAAGCTTGGTCATTTAGCTAGAGCGAAACATTCAAAGGCGGCATGTTCCTTTTAGAACACTAAACTCAAAAGATTATAATCCTTCAAATATGTAAATCATAGTTTTACACTTGCCTTAAAAAAACACATATAAAACTCTTGCTTATGGCTATATAACAAACCAATCAGGCCAATGACCTAAATATGTCTTTTGCTGGCAATCAGATATTCCACAACAGTAAATTTACCTTAAATACCCACAAGCGTAGAATACATTAATGGAGTCTGGAGGCTTCTAGCACTTTATTCCCAGATAAGCAAACATGTCACAACAACAGGACAGAGATAAGAGAAACAGCAGTTTATTAACAAAGCCCAAGCACTGTAGACAGTCTCAGGCAGTAGGCCACACCCACATGATGCCAAGTTTTCTGCCCATCAGACCTTTTTTCAGCCGCTATACAGTCAACGATGACAGGACTTTGGCTTCTGACTACGAGGTAGGCAGCTGCGTAGCACTCCAACGTCGAGCATAAACAGATGAGGCAAATGACAAGGCTGTATAATTAGGCAGGGTCAGATGATCGACTCAAAGGCTCCGAGACGCCAGCCAGAGAAACCAGATAATGACCAAGCCAGAACCCTAATCAGTCAGGCATGATTCTTAATTTACATATATAGTTTTATTTATTTAACAGAATAATAGTCAAGCAGCTCCTAGAGAATTTGAGAGTTAAGGGCCTTGCTCGGGGAACCAATGTTTAAATTACACACTGGGACTTGAACCGGCAACCTTCCAGTTACAGGTATAACGTCCTAAGCCACTGACATCCATGTTCCTGAAAAGTACACAGCTTACTATGCTGTACGCCATGATGTATTCATCTAGCATGTAACAATTAATAAGGGATTTTTGTTATAAGGGAATTGAGCCTGAAAGACTCTATAGCATTTCTGTTAAACAATCAGAATGTGATCCCACGTTTACTCGGCACCCTACAGTGAATTTTTCCCAGTGCATCTGTTCCTGGTCAACACGAAAATAACCTGATGTGTCTGACAGCAAAAGCAGATCAGCAGACACGTGCAACAAAGCAAACGGATACCATCGTACGGCAAATGAGTGTGAAAACATACAGCGTCTTCACACAAGAGAGAATAATTCCAGGTAGGAGTCTCACGCTCACTGTTCTTTGTCCTTTAATGAAATAATAACACTACAATTGTTATCTTATTTCATGTCTCTTTTGGCTGACCGTTTTGACTGTTTTATATCCCTGGTGCATCTTTAACACTTTCTTTATCATAAAGAATTCTCATATTATTATATGTTTTTAGTGTTGTATTGATTGTATTTATTATAGTCTTCTCTTTATATTACATTATGCATAAAGTAAGACTAGTTTAAAAAACCTGTAAAATGTTAAGTAAATTTTCCCAGCATGCCTGTATGCGTTTTTGTGCCACCGATCTGCATGGTAGTGGAAGCCAAGGGCCGGGAATGACAGGCACATGGGTTGCGAGGCAGCGCCAAGGGCGGGTTTAATCTCTTTGTGAAGCGCTGATGTGCCCTGAGACGCGGCATTGTGATGCCATCCTCCCCTGTCATCGCGCCCTTAATTGTGATGGCCAGGTGCAAACAGCATGTAATCTTGTTTGTCAGCTGCAGCTTTTTACTTTCAAATTCGTCCTTTGACAAGCAATTTTGGAACGGGGACGGATTTGGGAGACCGCACGGGGGCTGGGGGGGGTGGTGCAGAGCCGCAGGGATGGGTGTTACAAAGAGAGCGGGCGCGTGTACGTGAGCGATTGTATGTCGCCCCCTTTACCTGTCCGCCCGCTCCTGCCAGGCGACTCCCCATAGCGGGCGGACGCCTCGAGCATGGAGAACCGCTGCTATCATGCCGAGCGCAACATAGACCGCTGTGTTGGGACGGCTCGGATGAGACACCAGATTATGGGGGCCCTCCTTTTTCATGTCTGAAACATAAAACAAACAACACAGCAGCAAGACAAACAAATCGAGGGTCTTTGCCGTGAGCGTCTTCAATGCACCTTCCTGGGTTCCTTTATTCCTGAATGGTTAGAGGGCAGCCTGCGGTGCTCACCGGCGCTTCGTAAAGACCGCTATAATCTTTGTGTCTTTGTGTCTCGGCCCCTGAGAGGGAAACAGTGCTGGGGAGGTGGCAATGAGGCTGTACCGTGGATGCCGGAGGTGTACACAGAGCCCCGGAGCCCATCCTCAGTCCGCCTCACATTGCTCCGTGACTGGCTCCATCTCTCATGCCCCCCCCCAATGCCCATCCCCAGACCCATGACTGGCGGCCTGTCACACAACTGTTAAAGCAAACAGAAAGCACCTTCCACCCCCTATTCTGGGGAATCTCACAGCTACATCATCAACAGTGGGGGGTGAGCTTTTCTGTTTTGGAGCAAGGAGATTAGGCATTGTACCTGCGTGTGATCCTTCATCGCAGGCACCTCGGCGTCCGCGCTGTGGAGAACAGCACAGCGGCGGACGTAAAAAGCCGAAGTCAACAGTGGGAATATACATCCATCCGACATCCAACATGGGGTAGCGGGAACAAAGACAAGATGAAAAAAAAGATCCACAATCACGGCAGAAAGTCTGAGTGGATGGAGTCGGGTTTCTTATGCGTAGAATGACAGCAAGAAAGCAGAGGAGTGGGCGAGGTAAACTGTGTCACAAACCTACAGACCGCGCACTTCTCCTCACGGGTGGTAGGCCCCGCCTCTCCCCACGGAGCACCGGCTCACCGGAGAGGAACGAAAATTAATTTTTCTACAGAGGAGGGGGAAAAAATAGGAGAGAGAGAATTCAAATGTAATTGTAACAATGAGCAGAAAAGCATGTGTTCCCATTCACTTCACACAGACATTAGCTGTGACAATGCGGGGGGGGGCATGAAGTGGAGAAGGCTTTATTTCATTTAGAAGCACTCGCCTAAATTCCCCCATCAAAAAAAAAAAGAACCACAGCAACATAATGAGTTTTTTAATTAAGTCTGCTGCTTTATCATGTTTTACAAAGGAGTCTGCCGCCCTGTAATAATGCCCTTTTAATGAATTGTTTTGGAAACTTTTCAGAGTGGTTGCTGATAAACTTTTAATCTGTAATAGGTAGAGGAGCGGATGTTCCTCTGCACAGCGGAAAATGGTATTTTTTGCTGATGAAACACGCCCCGTCACCCCCGCCCCCCCGAAAACCCCACCCAGTCACCTCTTACCCACAAGCCCCATCTCCATGCACTGACGTTGTGACGAAATCTCGCTGCCACCTCTCCGCGTCATCTCTTTCTGTGCACACCTCGCCGCCTGCTCCTCCTCAGGGTGGACGAGGCTCAGGCGGGGGGGGGGCACATCGCGCTGGGGAAGACGCTGAGGGAAAGCGCAGTGTGCCGAGGAGGAAATCCCCCCCCGCCTGATCAGCCTCTCGCAGACAGCTGAGGCTGCTTTCCACCAGGGTGGGGGCCAAAGTGATAAGGCTGTGACATTTTCACTCTTACACTACTGACACCATGCCAGAGGACACGATTTGGGGTATTTTTGCCATTTTACCAGATTTAATACAATCCCGTCCGGCTACTCGTCTCTCGCCTTTCTTAACCTCCGAGTGGCTTGAAGCTATATGCACATAATATCCTGATCCACTCTTGGGGGTGTGTCCTGCTTTCATTTTACAAATGATTAGAGTCATGTGTCACGGAGAGTGGGGGTGGAATGGTTCTTTTGTGCCATTGCACTTTTATGGAAACTTCATCCACGGCCCCTTGTGATATCTTTCGACGCGACACTTTGTCTTGTAATGTTTCCCCCAGTTTCACTTACATCACTCTCTGCACTCCACGTGCATCTCCATCACCCTTCTAGTCCATGCCACCCCATCCATTCTTCTCTCCTTCCATCCATCTGTCCATTCATCCATGTTTTCATTGCTGTTTTCAAAGCTCATGTGGAGCCTCATGCAAGCTTCACCACAGGCATCCTCTGGCAAACCGCACCACCCAATGTCACTTTGTCTGGGGTGCTATGTGCTCTATATGCCCCTTGTGCCGGAGTGGAGGGGGTGGGGGGGCATTGGCAGTTATTGCATGCCAGGGGTACGGGGTGGCACTGGTGGTTTGCTAAGTTGTTGCCCCCTGAGTCGATGGTACCCAAGGCAGGGAATGCTCCAAGTAGGACGTCTGTCCATTGCGGTGTCCGTCCTCGCATTGCATTCCCAGCTATTGACTTCATATTTCAAAGCTTTGGTGTGAACTACACTCTGCTAACAGATTTCACCTACTTCCCCATAAGCCATCATTGCTGTATATGACAAGGCCTTACATACTAATGGGGGAAGTGGGGGTTAACAAAGCAGCATTCGGATTGGGGCCCTGCATTACTGAGTAACCATTATAGACAGGCTGGTAGTATCCTACATTTCTATTACATCGTGCACAGTAGCTTTAGGGTACTGTTTCGAAACTATGGCTTATATTACTATAATCCATTCCTCCACCCATCCCTCTTCTAGCTGCTTATGTCAGTCATATATCATATATATCTATAAAACATATGCATTTTGCCTTTCAGCATAGCTGTTAGTGTATTAGATATTACTGGATATTAGTTTGGATTTACAAAGTACTTTTCGTATTAAGTTGAGCTCTGTAAATAACCTAAGGTACGGAATACTTCATCAGAGTGCAAAGAACAATGAGCAAGTGGGTAGTGTTATAGCTGGGTTCAACTCCAACCCCCAGCTCAGTGAGTTTTTTTTTTTTTAATTCTGCATGTTTTTCTTGGGTCACTGTGGATTCCTTCTAAAAATGTATGATTTTGGTGATTCATTGACTATAAATTTCCTCTGGCATGCGTATGCCTGTGTACTGTGTGTGTGCGTGATTGTGTGCCCTACAATGGCATGTCACTCACAGATAGGGTGACCACCTAATCCAAGTCAGGAGGGACACTATGAGCTACAACAGGGTTTGTAAACTACCATTTCAACCATTTCAATTGAAAGGACTCATTTTTCAGTAAAGCACTGAGTTCTTGCTGTGCGCTGATTAGTCAGTCTCCTATAATCATGCATGTGTCACTAATGTTAATGTGAAACAGCTGGATGAGTCTTTCAATCAAGGAAAGAAACCAATAAAGTACAAGACGAACCAAACAATTTAGCGGATCACAGGGGCCTTTCACTTTTCAAGTAATTTGTAAAATCTGAAGTAGCTCATAGTGTCCATCCTGACATGGATTAGGTGGCCACCCTGCTCACAGTGTCCTCTGCCTTGAACACCATGTTTCTGGACATAGGCTCCAGAGTAACCATCCACTGATACTGGATTAGCAGCTGTAAAAGTTTAATGGATGTAAATAAAAGAGGACATCAAAAATTAGAATGCAGTTTTGCCCCAATCCAAGGCTGCCGATCGAGACACGTATCCAAATGATGCCAGCATCACCTATATGCCAGTAGCCTTGGCTTGGCTACTGCATCCGTTTGTGTTTCTGGTCCCTCTGCACTCATACTGTATGTTTTAAATGGCTCATTAAACTCGCAGCATGTCGCCCAGCACACAGCCCCAGTTCACTGAAGGCCTTGAAGACACAAGACCAGGCATGGGGAGAAGAAGAAGTCCCTCTGATTTTGACAGTCAACACAGAAGCTAGACAACTGTTCCCCTGGATTTCCTCTGCTTCCCTCGCTGGGGTTTTGAAACACTTCGGATTCTGTGGCGAGAATCGCTCTTGATCTCCTGTCCTTTTTATTTTTTGACAGCAGGTCGCAGGAGGGTGGCTACAACACTACCCCGTTTGCTCTAGACTCCTGCAGGAGCCTTTGAGTCCAATCCAGCACAGAGAAGCAGGTCTGCAGACCTCACAGAGCCTGTGTGTGGTCCAGCCCACCCTTTTCTTTGTCTGGCAAGCCACCGTACCGCTCTTGGACACATCCGAGAGCCTCTGGAGGGAGAGGCACAGTGGTCCTTGGAGAAGGGAAGGCACATAAGCCCCTGACTGTAGGAATACATACAATGAGAACAGTGGTAAAAGAGGGCCAATGAGCATGCTGGAGGGGCTTCAGTGAAGGTGGGGAAGAGGTGAGGAAATGAGCATGGGAAGTATCAGTGGAAACGAGACCAGCAAATGACAGGGACAGATGGATGGGAGAGGAGCCTTCAAACCTGGCACAGGGAAACCAAGAAAATGGAGAAAAGTCCCACTGCAAGCAGGACGAGAGGGGAAAGACAGCTGAGCCGTCATGCCACCGGCACGCGTGGTTGTGCATGGTTCCTGTTCGGCCTGAAAAGCGGTCCATCTGTTAGAGACGCCGAATGTGTCTCATTCCCAACCCGGGAATGGTGGGATCATTGTCCCTGGCGTGGTGCAGACTTCTCTCCACTTCTGAAAGATATTTCCACCAGTCCTCGACAAGTATTTTTCAGGCAGAATCCTGATTGATTTGTCTCTTGGTTAATAGCCAACAGACAACAGCAAAAAGACATTATCTCCAACTGTGTGTATGTGCGAGACAAGTAATATCACACATTTGGACCTAAGTAGATTTTCTAGCTCTGATAGGCTGGACGAATAACAGATTTCAAATTCCCAGAATAATTATCACTAACGTTTAAATCTCAAAATGGGAGAGTTTGCATTTAAATAGTTGCTTAAAGCACAGCTGTCATGAACGAAAACTAAAGTCTTCATATAAACCTACATTCCTAATAACAGCAGGTCTCATTTGCTCATTTCGAAGAACACTTTCCCACAAAGCATGTTGTTTTCCCAGCCCTTAAACTTCCTGTGACTCAAAAGATACTCTATTTGGAGCCAAGAGATTATGCTGTTGATGTGGGAGAGCAAATCAATTAAAGCTCTCGCTGCATCCACAATCAATGAAACTGTGAAAGTGGGATTCTCCTTACATCGTTGTCAAAATGCCTTCCCAAGCATAGCAACTGGGACCTGCATGACTGCTCTTGGAACTCCTGCATGGGTGTAGCTTGGGGACATACAGTACACCTTAAAGAGAGGAGGAGGATGATGCAGGTTGTCTAAAAACCAACGGCAATCTATAGTAATGATGATGTCAAAATTCCACCCCTCCACTCTCTCCAAGTGTCTAATTTCATTCCCCCATCATGCATAAGAGTCTGATAAACAGGTTTGCATATTTGTCAGCACCAGGGCAGAAGATCCAGTAAAAACAACAAGCCTGACCTGTACATTTGTCCAGAATACCTCTCTGCTGTATTGATGAGGGCAGATCCTGGCAAGGACATCTACTGAGGGGGCACCAACTTAGAAAACTGCCAGTGCCACCCCTGCCAGTGCCCCAGGGGTTTTGACAGCACTGTGACATCACTACATGAAGTCACATGATAGGTCTAACCTGATGTCGCTGAGAACTGTTTGTCAATGTTGGTAAAATCTGAAGGCCCTTCACCATTTCAAAAGATTAGAACACTGAGGGCGATCTACCGTAACTTTAAGTAATTCACACCCTGTTCAGTTGGTGGCAAGTGTGCATATTAATTAGTTATTGTCTAGTCTTGTCTTTGATGTCATGACTTAATTGCGGTGTTAACCTTGTTAATGAAAATTTTGACGATAAGTATTTCATGACCTTGATCCATGACAAAATTATCAGGACAACATGAATTAAAAAATGTTTGAGAACAAAAATTACAGCAAAATCTCTGTTCCTTATGCTCTGGAAAGTAAGGTCGAGACGAAATTGCTGACTGTTTTGGCAGACAACCTAGATCACACTAGCCATCTCAAAGCATTGACTGTTATTCTTTTTAACCAATCATTTATATATGCATAAATCTGCAAGTGCATGTATCAATTTTCAGTGTCTCCATGCATCTTTCTCACTGGATGGTTTGTTTTTCCTGCTTGCCGCAAATGCCAGCTTCTAGTATACCTAATGCTATCCCTGACTGAGCCCCAATTTTCTACTCGCCAACAGTTTTTGGAAATTGCTGACAAAAGCCCCCAGATTAAACCAAATTGGTGTGCGATCAGCACTGGCAAATCTGTGAACTGTTTTCAATGTGACCCGACAGAGTCACCAATGTATCGCAGACACCCATCAGGTGTCTAGCAGGCTAAATATCTGGGCCTGTTGGCAACACCAAATCGTGTAGGTGTGAAAGGTGCTGCGACTGGCAATGAGTGCGGTGATGAGCCACAGCCAATGAGAGTGACTGGCAATGAGAGCAGCGACGAGCCACAGCCAATGAGAGTGCCTGGCAATGAGTGTGGTGACGAGCCACAGCCAATGAGAGTGACTGGCAATGAGTGTGGCGACAAGCCACAGCCAAGGAGAGCACAAGACATGGGGAGAAGCGAAACCTGAGGGAGGAATTTAAAAAGGTGTAAAAAGCTCAATTTGTTTAGGAACTGTTCTTAGTGTTCAGAGATACACACAACACACATACACACATACATATGTGTGCAAGGGACATCTTGGAGAGAAGTATCCGCCTGAAACTAGACTGAGATAAGTAAACTGCATGTAGTAAACAGAAGGAAAGACACACAAGATTAATGCTTAGCCCTAAATGCCACACTATTCTCCCTTTTTGTTGTTTCAGCAATTTTGCTGTATTATGTACTTTCTGTTTTTGAAGAAGGGTACGGAAGATCGACAGGCGGATCGGTGTGGCGTCAGCAGTGATGCGGGCGCTGCATCAGTCTGTCATGGTGAAGAAGGAGCTG
>JAODLD010000107.1:2166-16585 GCA_026781065.1 Mormyrops boulengeri | reverse complement strand
GGACGTCGGGAGGCGGGCCTGCCTCGCCGGCCGGGCCCGGCCCGGCCGCCCGCGCCCGCCGCCGCCCCGCCCCCCCCCCCCTCCCCCCCCGGGGGGGGCCCGCTCATGGTTTGGGGAACGTGATTCCTCAAAGCCATCAGCCCCGCTCCTCCGGGAGTCTCAAAGGCGGACTGGATTGCTTCAAATTCAAACAGTCAAACACACGCGCCGTTGGGGCGGATCACGCTCAGGGGACGGTGACAAAGGCAGCTAGCACAAAGATGCTCCTGCGGCTGTGCCCATCAGCGAGTGTGTTAAAGACGAAACAATCCAGGCGAACAACAGCAATGGCTGTCTCTCTATTTTTTTTCTAGTTACTTTTTTTCTGGTGAAGTCATGCACGGGTAACTGATGGCTTCTGTCACCTCAAAGCACCTTGCCACTTCCCAGTCAGGAGTGACCCTTTCCCACCTATTTTTTCTCTCATTATCAATACGATTTTCTGAGCCTTTCAGGTGCTCCTGTTGGGTCTGTATTCAGAAAGGAGCTTGTTTTAGAGGCCCTGAGTGCCGCAGTGATTGTATCCCCTCTCCCTGGCTGCCTAATGAATGTCGTTAGGGGGGCGAATGTGTCCCTGGCTGACCGCCCCAGATAGCACCTACATCCCGGCCTGCTTCGGCATAACCGTTGAGAGAGGTCCTCTATTGTCCTGGGCTCAACTAGGCTGAATGCCAAGTTCCTTCATTACCATTTTCATGTATTGACTTTACGATTTACAAGCTAAGAATTTATAGGTCAAGTAACAGTGTTATAAAAAAATTATACAACATAATACGACAGCATCTAAGATGCTGGGATTCTCAACCTGTCGGTACATGGATAAACGTGCTCCTGCCAAGACTTGTCTGCATCCGTGCCAAAATGTTTTGATCGGAAATAAAATATTTCTAAATTCCATGTCTGTGTTAAGAGGGAAATGTGTTTTGATCGAAATGTCCATCATAATTCACCTTGGTATTGACCCCTGGCCGTAACAAGTATGTATATGAATGCTAAGTATTAATCTGTTGCAGGATTTGCAAGGATCTGGATAGAGATGCAATATGCCCAGAAAAGCTGACTTCCTCAATGCTGATAATGCAGAGGTTCCCTCGATCCAAGGGTCTGTAGATGATGACGCTGTCATGTTTCCTAGAGTGCTGGCAGGCACTCAGTGGAGACGGGGTGCAGGCAGGAATGAGAGCGATCCCATTCCCGGACAGATCTTGTTGCAGGTGGTGGTCAGTCATCCAGGCAGAGATGTCACCCAGGCGTGCAGTAACACCAACAGGGGCCAAATAAGGCGAAGCGGGACACAGGGGCCGGTGGCGGAAGCACATTTAATCTGCAAATTACCTCACCTTACGCGTCTGCAAATAAACTTCCAATTTATTTTAACGAGAGAGGGGACAGGCTTATTTAGGCTACGTAAACCAGGTCCATTAAACCTGCATGTTAACTAGCCTCACGTGTCATCAACTGAACGTCAAATTTAAATTGACTAGGGAGAGGATGAGCTAATTAAAATAAGACGAACCAGCCGATTTGCTGCCCTCTGAGAAAGAGATTTCTGTTCATTTCTGTACTTATTATTTTTTGCTTGTACCTCTGTTTTTCCCCATCCCTCTCTTTTTTTGGCATATATTTAGCTCATGAGTCGGAACAATCCGGACCCCGACAGCCTTGCTTTCCCTGCAGTTGGCCACATCTCCAGTCTTTGCCATGGTTCTCCCACTGTGAAGCATAGCTACCTCGGACACCATGCCGATTGTGTTTTCTACTCATCGGTAGCTGCAGTCACTTTGTCATGCAGAATTCCGAGTCTCACAATGCAGTATAAGCAAGTCAACATGTTCTGGAATCACCAATTAACAATTTCCATGCTGTCCTCTTCCTGGGTTCATCACACGGCTGCTTCACGTCGATTCCGAGTCATCGCAGTCACATGCTTGCTTTCAGGGGTGACCAATCCTGTAGCTACCCTATATCAAAATAATAAAAATGAACTATGGATTATTTTATTATCTAAGCGGGACCATAGAAAAGACATGGTGCAGTGTGGCCACCCCCATAAATATAACTGGCCCCTGATGGCCACCCAAATCAAAATTTTCTGCAGGCTCTACTGCCTGCTTTGCTGGCCCCGGATCCAGCATTTTTATGTGACTCACCTTTAAGCAATTTTAACTGGATGAAGAGGCATGAATGAGCCCATATGTGAGATGTACTAAAGGTGTCGGAGTGAGTCATGTGAGTGAGGCATAATACAGGCACACAACAGCAACCACTGACACACCATGTGAGCGTGTTATTGATGCATTTGGCCTTATTTTTCTCTCAATTTTTTGTTTTATTTTACATGACTTCTCTACCTCATTTGATGAGGTCTTGACATACTGCAAAGACTGCCAGGGCATTGAAAATGTTACCTGCCAATCACCTGTGTGTGCCAGTCTAGAGCTCAAGACATGGCCTTTCTTCTTTGTCCGGCATGGCATAACGTTGACAGCATAACCACAAAGTGTGGAACAATCAGTCGCCTTGCTAGCACAGCTAACTCTTAGCGAGACAGAGCCTTTGGCGTGCCTGTCTTTCACAACATACCCAGCACCATTTGCTCTGTAGTGACTCACCCTGCCCACCTGTCGAGTGCCCTTTTGGTCCCAATTAAAGTAGCTAGTGGGCATCCCTCCTTTATTCACCTCTGTCTGAGCTCTTGGTGTGAAATGAGCTCATTTAGCTAGCTGGAAGAGCCTGAAATGTGGATCAAGGTGAGTGACTCTCCATTCATAAAGTCCGGTGAGGAATATCTGCATTCGTAGGGGCAATCACCTCCATATTCTTGTGTTTCTTATTGTAACTCTTGAGAAGAATGGTAGTGAAGGCCAACATGTACTTTGTGTGTTGATTATCACTCTGGTGCTAGTGGCCAGAATTGTGGCAAGGGTAGTCGGTGAGGAAAATAATGCAGGAAAGGGAGAGCGAAAATCATTCGATGCGTCGCAAGAAAGACAAACATCGATCAAAACATCGCATGAAGCCTGAAAGGGAACTGAAGACGTCACAACCCTAACCCTCTCAAAGGCTGAAGAGGACTTAATAAAGCAAGCCAGATGATCAGGATTATTGAGACTGCTGATGGATAGACGTTGAGGACGCTGGGGAGATGAACGCCCTGAAGAGCTTGGGCGGTGGGGTTGGTCAGCAGTTAAAATATGCAGGACGGTCCAGAGGAAAGGTCAAACAGGAGTATCACCCTGGAAAATGGAGACACTCCAGATGAACGGGGGATTAAGAGGCCCCAAGAGCTCGGCCTGCTTATTCATGAAGAATCTCTTAAATGCCATCTGGCGTGGCGTTCAGTCGGGGACTTTTTTAACCTAAACCCTGACACCCCAACCACGGGGCGATGGAGAGCTTACACACAAACTCCAGGAGGACCATTTCAGGGACTGTAGAGGTCCAGAGAAGTGTTTATGAGCAGCTTATAGGTAACAAAATGTTATATTTATAAACGAGGACTTGAGGTAAGCTATACGTGGATGGGTTTTGAGTAGGTGTACCTCGAGGGAACTTTAAAGCACCCATTGTTTCGGGTCCTAAGGAGCCGCTTTCCAGTAAACCCAGGCGAATCTGAGCTTCTGCCGAATCCCTCCCGGAATTGAGCTAAGCCTCTCTTTCAACGCCGCGGAGCTTCAAAGCCATCAGCAAACGAGCCTCAGTAAAATCGAAAACAAGCCTCGGAATACGGCATAGCCAGAGTCTGGCGACGGAATCGGCGGCGCTCACCCTTGAGGCCGTACGTGAAACTCATTTCGAAACCCCCCCCACCCCGCCGCCCCACTGAGAAGCCTGCCTCATTCGTGAGCCTGCATAGTTTCGCAAAGGCCCACGGTGGTGCAGGGTGGGGGTTGGGGGGTGGCATGACCAATGCGATTTATGGCTTTCGGCTCCAGTTCCTCGCACCGGCGTGAAAGATCTGCCAACGCCAGCCCACGGTATGTTAGCTCTGAGGAAAGGCGGCAAGAAAAAAAAAGACTAAGAAAAGCAACTCGTCCCAGCCTTCCCGCTAATCAGCTTCCTAATTGTCCTCATTTACTTGCTTGTACGTTCCGGCGGGTGCAAACCTGGGTGGGTGGGGGATGGGGGGGGCTTCTTGTGGCAGGGTTGGGGGTCCGGAGGGGTTAAACACGTGGAGCCTTCTCAGGAGAGAGACAGCATGCCCATTGCAGGACATTTTCAGTGGAGGGAGGAGGGCATCTTAGGGAACCTAATTAAGAGCAAGGTGAAGTAGCAGTGCATCTCAAATCCGGCACCGTCACTCCGGTGGTGTCTCACGGCAGCTCCTTTTGAGACGGTAGCTCAGTCAACATCAGAGGCTCTCGATGGGCAGAGAGCAGGGGGCTGTTCCAAATGGCTGCCCAGGGGATGGTGTGGTTTATTTTCTCGTTTATTTGTTTTCAGGCGTTGTGGGAAGATCCCACGTGCCGCTGTCGAGAGGTACCCTTTGAATCTGAAGTGGACCCAGCCGCGTTTTTGCCTCCCTTTTATCTTTTGGATAAGATAGAGAGATAGTAAACATATTTTGTGCCTGGGCAAGTTTCAGTGTATATTCCTGGCCAAAGAATGTTTCCGGCAGTGATATCAGAGCCAACAATCATTGAAAACACATGGAAAAAATACTGTAGCCATACATGACCACATGTGACACTCACACAACAAACCCAACACCCACATAGAGAGACTATTCATATATGACCATTGACCAGTCTGGTTTTTCATACGTGTTACATGATCTTAATTAATATGTTTCAGGCATGTATCAGTATTTTACCACTACACAGTTCACTATATATTACAAAATGAACTCTGGTTCTAGGCAAAATATTTTCCTGAAATAAATATGGAACATTTGATGCTGTTTTTTTTCAATGTTTCAATGTTGTCAGGCGTTTTTGTTCATTTTTCTGTTCTCAAAACAAATATAATTTTAATTGAAACCTAAATACAATAATGCAAACAGAGGCTTAATTATACAAATGTTTCCAGGAGTCTCAGAGATCTTTACACGCAACAACAAAATAACAGGCTTTTTTCCATCTTCAACTTCGTAATAACGAAAAGCACTAATTTTTCTGTTCATTATTATTCATTACCACAAAAAATAACCATAAAAGTGGTTACAGGATGAACCTCGAGCAACTGCAAGAGTTCATCTAGTTAAGCAATATGAAAACCTTATTACTGCAATATTACAATTATGATGAAAAAGCAGCAAGATAAAAACAGGCATAGAGAACAATAAGCTTAGCAGATGGGATGCATAAATACATTATTGTTAAGTTTAATTTTTTTTAAATCCTGCTTCTTCTGACCACAGGGGTAGTGGATATTACACCGATTCCGCTTTATGTCTGTGGAGACCCCAAGTTAGTGACGTCTTTGGCCTCATGTGGGCGTGATGTATGACCATACGGTAAAGCTCTTTCTTGAGGGTTGTGACTGAGGCTATTCAGCTCATAGATATTACGGGGTCGATCATCAGCTAATTATTTTTCTATGACCTCTTGTTCCTTGGCAAAAAAAATGGCAGCTTCATCGAGAATCACCACATGGCAGCAAAGCCCTGGGTGTATCTGCTAGGACCTCACAAATGCCCTCCCAGACATAAAAACGATGAAAAAATGGCATGTGAGGTCCTCCCTCAAGAGACTATGGCTGGGCCTAAAGTCTGACTTTAACGTCTCACCTTTCAGAATACCTGTTTTTCCCTCATTCTTTTTTTATTTTTAATAATGAGGTTCTGTCTCCAGTTTCTCCATCGTGTCACCTTAGCTGAGCTGGTTAGGAATTAATTGCTCTTGCTCGCTCACACGTAGAAAAGGCCTAGGGACTGGAGGTGCGTGTGTGCATGTTTGCATGCCTCGCACGATGTATCCCGTGTATGCGCAAGCAGCAGCGGCCCCACGTGTCGCGTCTCTGTATCATGTGCTGCGCATCGTTGCCCGTCGACAGCGCCATTAAACACAGTATTATACAGGCAGGGGTTAATCAGAGAGCTACAAAGTTCCTGAATTGATTATTAGCGCTGTCAGTCAGTCGCCTGAGTTGGGTGAGCGTGTCGCATTAATTGGCCTGCGTATTCTTGGACAAAATAAATATTCATGTCCGTGTGCCATCGCTGGCTCCTTTGAGATGTAGCAAGTCGTTGTACTACTGGTGAAAGAGTTATAATCAAGGTCTCAAGTCCAACAGTGCTGTTTCTCATCCTGAAGCCAAGCGCACCACAAATCAAGGTTCAGACCCTTCACGGCATTAATATGGACTCGCATGTTTTAAATACATCAGCGTCTTAGAATAGAATACACAGTAACCATGCCAATCATTCATGGCTTGGCACTTCTCAATGGGACTGAAGATGTTTTTTTTTCCGTTGCAACTTCAAATTTCTCAAACGGAGTCATAAGAGTTAACAAAAAATTAAACAAGAAGACTAGAATACAGCAGTATACAGTATACAGTTCATATTTATGGTACTTAGTGTGTGGTTTAGTGGGCTGGGCCACTGTGGGGTGTGCCTATGATAAGAAGGTTGCCGGTTTGCATCCCATCTTCAGCAGAATAGTCACATGCCCAATTTGCCCTTGGGGAAGGCCCTTAACCTAATGCCCCCAGGATGCCAGATTAATGGCCTGACCTTGTGCTCAAACCTCAAGCTTTGCTCTCAACTGTATAGATGTGCCCGTATGTCTCAAAGAATAGCAAAATGAGATATGCAAAAGGAAACATTCCGAACTACGCATACTTGTGTAAATGGAAAATAAAGCTGTTTCATATCTCAGAATTTGCTGTCAGGGTTGCTTGGCACATAGTGGTCTCTGCCCAGGAGCCCACAGGAGGAATCCACCTGGTTACTGGAGCAGGATGTTAATCCCCATCTGTGCACCATCAGCAGGGAAATTGGCGGTCGGAGCTTGGAGCTCCGAGCAGATAGCATGAGGCAGCAAATGTTTGTGCCTCTTACTTCTAAAACTGACTTCCCAAGTCGTTATTATTTTATTTTCTAGCTGCCTGGGTCTAAAAACGTTCTCTCAAAGTTTGTCAGTCAGCAATTACCAACTCATTAGTTGTGCCCAAACAGCAAATGCATGTTGTCGTTTCTTATAATTACACGCCACCCTATGCCTCACTGCTTTGCCCTTTGTCCTTTGAGTAACCAATACAGCAGGGCAGTAATTGCAAAAGTGCTTCTTTTCAAATAAATGACAGCCTTTCTCGCTGATTTGATTATTGTTTGTGATTACTCATCCATTAGAAGTAGCCATTCAGCAGGATTTTCACACCTATATGTACTTTCATGGTAAATGTGTTTTTTTGTGCATGATTGCATCTATATTGCTGGAGATCTCTTGGTTGGCATGACACAGAGACCCCTGCTGTTACAGGATGGGCTCAGCAGGGGTAAAGGGGCATTATTGTTTACCTCACATCTCATCCCTGACAGCTAATTCCTGTCCCCTTAATAGTCTATTGTGGTGCATGGTGCTGTAGGTTAGGACCGGATGCCTACGATCAGAAGGTTTCTGGTTCAAATCCCATGGGGGATTTCATTATCAAGTAATACGGGGGGCTCAACAGGTTAGGATGCTGTTCCTGTGATCATAAGGTTGCTAGTTCAAATCCCACGGCCTGCAGGGTGGGCCCTTTAGCAAGACCACCAGAAGCTCCAGGCACTGACAGACCCTGTTTTCTCAAGAAATGTATGTCGCCTTGGATTAAAGTGTTTGCTAAATTAATCAAATGTAGATCCAACACCAGCAGAGCCATCAATGAAAGGTCAAACGAAGAGGAGCGAAACACAAAACGCACGAGGGTGTGGAAAATGGTCTATATTCAAGATGACTTTGCTCTCTTTTAGTGAGTCAGTGGTAGGTGCTTGGAACTGGGGGGTGGCATGAATGAATAGGTAAACCTGGCCTGACAGCTCCTCTGCACCCCTGCTTGTCTCCAGTTCCCTCTCTGCCAGCCCCCAAAGGCTCCGTCTCCTCCAGGCCCCTCTGTGATCTCCATGACGACAAGCGACAAATTGTTTTTGACTCTGGAAAAATCAAACAGCTTGTTGTTTTTCACTTTTAAGACTGGTGTGGTTTTTGATTGAAAACAACTACACTTATTTTTATATTTCCATAAAAGAAGCAAATCAACTTAGAAAACTGAGCAGCCGTTTGGAAATCTTATTTCATAAATGATTAACTGTGATTCTATCTAATCTTGAAGAGTGCAATCTATAAATAAATGAAAACGTAACTCAATTGAAAATAAATTCTGTTTAGCCCGTAACCTTACGTCAATTATGGGTATAAATGCGTGTAATGCTGTCTGTAAATATGTTTGGGAGTGTTCCGAAAATGAACAATTGTTACTGACAAATAGATTTTTTTCATTATTGCCCATAGCCGCTGCTGTTACATACGGCTGTTTCTTACCGCAACGACGATGCAACCGTTTTGTGCTTGAATGCGATTTTCCTGTACCGTCAGGAAGGAGACACTTACCGCTCTCTCATCCACCATTCTCCCGAGTGTAAATGGAGCCATCCAGACCAGTGCCCTTGAAATTTGTGGCACCGAACAAAGCAGGTTTTAATTACATAATCGACCAACCATAATCATCCATTCTCACTCTCCAATTGGATTAAGCCATAAAAATATGGTAGGGGGAAATAAAATATGCAGAACATACAGTGCAGTAATCAAGGGCAAATTTGCAATATGTACAATTTAATGAACTCCCCCACACGCCTACTCTAGCTTATTCCAGTATTCCTGTGTGAAATAGTTTTATTAAGTAGTGTTCTTGTTTGGCACCACTATGTCCCGTGAAATTTGCATTGTGAGTCATCCGGGCTCCCAGCCTTCGACCGAGGGGAATTTTTTATTATTTTTTTTAATTTGGGGGTTGTGTGGGGGTTACCCTAAGAGATCCCATTTCTTGGAGGCATGTTCTCCTGTGGCGAATTGTGTTGTAAGTGTGAGGGAATGTTCTGGAAGCTGTCAGCTTGGCTTTGGTCAAAGGAGAAAAAAATTCCTTCAAACTAAGCATACCTTGGCAAAACTCAGAAAATTAATAAATAATAATAACAACAATCATTTGAATATTCATATTTAAACAGGGTCACATTGAACCTGCAGTATTCCTACCAGACGGAATGGCAGTCCATACCAGATTGGGGGCGCTGTGTGGCGCAATGAGTTTGGATTGTGTGCTTATGTTTGGAAGGTCACTGGTAACTGGGGCTGGCAGGCTGATGTCACCATTGGGTCCTTGAGCAAGGCCCATAACCCCCAGTTACTCCAGTTGCACACTGGCCGACCCTGCATGGTGACCCCCAAGCTTGCTCTCACCTCTCTGTGTGTCTCATGGTAAAAAGAAAACAACTTCCTCACAGAGATAAATAAAATATCACTCTTCTATTATTGTTAATTCACTGTTCCTTCCTTACTTTTGGCGACATTTTTCAGGTCGCCATTTGGATCACCTCAGTTTTATAAAAATCAAAAAAGTAAAAATGGTTAAGGTTAGGGCTGGGTAGGGGTTGAAGGTGACTGGGATTAAGGTTTCTCCCATAGAAATGAATGGAAGGTCCTCATTTAGACTGTGTGTGGGTGGGGTAGGGGGGGTTGCATGTAACATGCTCATGTAACATGTGGGGCTGCATCGTATATGGAAATTAGACCAGTGTAAGGAGTACAGTTTATTTGGAAGAACATCGGAAAGTGAGTGATCACCCCTCCAAACATTGCATAAGGTAAGAGGACAGGTGCATAATGAGATACGCTGTTATGATTATGGATTCGAAAACCTGCATAGAACATTAAGGTTTTTGGTTAATGCATCGCACAAGCTAAGCTGCATATATAAGCCTTCAGCAGTAGTGCTTCATGCAGGAAAAACGACTACATTTCACAGAGAATGAACGACTCGTGTCCAACAATGGTGAGAACCGTCAAGTGAATCTGAACTTTTGATTTTGGGGGTTTTAATGGGGATAACAGGACATGCGAGGTGATAGGACACCAGTGTCATTTGCAGATACCCCATGGACCACAGAATTAGGGAGGTCAATCCTGGAGTATCATTAAGAATGCAAATTACCTACAAATAATTTAATGCAAACCAATGAAATTTTATTAATAAAAGCCTGAACTCTATTTGTGTTTTCTTTTTCAAACAAAAATGGGATTTTTTTTAAGGGAGGCAAAAGATATTTTTAAATATGATTACTCGCTGACTGTTAAGATTTGATATTTAAAATAAACCATCTTTTTAGACTGTACATTTAATGTACTGTTATCAGCAGCATGGGGCAAATCGCATCGTGAGGTGAGCGGGCGTTCGCAGTTTAGAAAAAAAAGGTTATATCTGAGTCTTTCGAAAGTAAATAGACATGTGGACATGATTGTGTGCCCCGCCCCTTCTTCATATGATACCCTACAATGAGATGGTGTGCGCATAGCAGGCCAAGGATCATGCTTCGCTCACTCAAAAAAAAACCCGTATTGTTTGCTTGTGGGCCACATATAGGTGCTACGTCTGCCAGTTCTTCAGACAAGCCCATACTGGGTCCTCCTGCTGACCCTGTCCGGGACTCTGGGTCACCCTCTGGACTGCATGGATGATCAGGGCGACGTGGCTAGCTGCCCGTCCATCTCCCAGGACCAGCTGCATGGCCGAGCTCATATACCAAGATTCGGAGGAATCCTGCACGCTCTTTGACAGTACAATACATTTAATCCCATCACATGGTAGCCTGATTACTTATTACTGAGGAGAGAGAATCTTCTGAATTGAATAACAAGATTATGTCACTGGCAACATATCTACATCTGTACCATTATACTACTGGTTTATAAAAATGTCATTAAAATATAATTTAGAATCAATATTACTAAAACTACCCTGTGACATACAGTAGACCAGAATAAGGAGTTTAAAGATGGTGTATGAATGAATACAAGTGGTATATCTGTACTGATCTCTATGATCAATAGCAAAAACAATTTTTTTTAAGAATCATCCACTTATCATTGTATCAAATTCACATGAAAAGCTGTACCATTGTCATATGAAACAGGCACAGACATGATTATTTGTCTACCTAATTTTGCAATAGATCCCTAAGTAACCTAATAGATCCCCAAGTAACCTGATAGATCCCTATGTAATATGCTGGATTTGCTGATGTTAACTAACGTACCCCAGTCATTGTGTTATGAAAGAGGACATGTAAGACTGCATTTCCTTAAAGCGCAAGAGATGCAGCAATAGAGACCTTGCTAGACTCCAGAAAATATTAGAGGTGACGTTTCGTTTTTGAGAGGATCAGGGATGGTGTCATGCCCAGTCTGGCTAATCGGCACCTAAGCTCTAGAGGTGAGCGATCGTCATTACAGATTTTAAATTCCTTTGATGTCACTTTTTAGAGTGTACAAGAAGTTCACTGTAGCAGTTAAGGGGGGAGTAGAGGGGGGTCTGGGGGTGCATGTCTCGCTGGTGACAGGAGGTAATTTACAGTGGAAAATGAATTTTAACTACAAAGAGCGTTTCTATCAGCAAACGGCTGGAGTTCGACAGCCTGGGCACTAACGGTATAGTCCAGGCTTCCGTCTTCTCGCCTCTTTGATTTTTGAATGAATACAGTGTACACAGTGGACCGTTTCACTAGGCATGAGTTCCTTAGGAGAAGAAAGCACCTTCATCTGTAAACATCTAATTATTTCAGTAATAGCAGTCATATTTAAATTATTAAAAAATACTGACTTTCAGGTGCAGGTGTGGGGTATTGCCGTCAAAGCAATCTCCTGTAGGCTGTTACATTGTTCGAGAGCGCAAAGGTGATGCAGTAGTACTGAAGCGGTAAAATATTTGCATAAAATTGACAGCGAGAGCAAGCTAATGCTACCAAGGAGGGGCCGGTCGCCTAGCGATGGAGCTGGCGGGCTTGATTGGGGAAGATCGCTTTGATAAAAATGCAGGACTGGCCCTAGGTGGGCGGAGAGGGAGGCAACACGATTCTGTAGCTGGATGTTCAAAAGCAGCCTTTATTCTTAGATTCTGATGGAAAAACCATGGCAAAACATCTTGCGCTAACGGCAGGCTAAGGTCACAGCGTGATGGGCAGTACCCACAGGAACACACTTATTTAGCAAAGCAAAGCTCATTGCAGTTTGCAGCAAGGGAATTTTGGCTGACGTTTCGTGTGTCAAGTCTCGCTGCAGACTCAGAGTTCCAGAGCACCCATCCGATATGCGAGCGATTAGCTATCCGGTCCCCGCAGCAGTGACTTTGGCATAGCCTGTCAGAAGATATTAATGCATTTGGACAGGATGAAAAATAATGATACATACTGTATATGAGTCAGCTATGAGTCACCTGGAAGCATGAGTCTATCACTGCAGGATGGAACCAGATTTTCCGGCAGCTAAGGTGGAAGGGATGGATAGTGAGAAATCGGGACAAAGGTCTAGAATTGAGAACTGGACCGCAAACCAGATGTAGCCGTGAGGATACTTTCATGCGGCGGGAACAGAGGAACTCATTTTTGACGCCTGTTAAGATTCGTATGCCGATTCATAGCGGAAACTCGCAGAAACTCAGACAACTAATGAGAGAAGTGACTGAAAAGCAGGAGACGCCATAAAAAAAATACATAAAAACTCAGAACGCAACGGACAGACTTCGCAGCTCGATTTTGGGATTCATTCTCCATCCCTGGAGCGGAACGGTGAGTGAGTTCTTGCAGTAGAAGATGCAGGACTCTGATACCAGAGTAAGCTCTCCAACCTGTAGTATAAAGTACCAAAGGAACCACTTAGACTCCTCACGGGTCTCGCTTAGCATTCAGTCTTTGTTGATACCAACTCGGGTATAACAAACCGAAATACTAGCATTGGAATTCAGAAGCCAGTAATTAATGTATGAATAAAATGTTAAAGTGCAGATCTGCAACTCCTTAAAAATGTTAGTTTAGCCATATATTTTCTTAACCTTATTTATGGAGCCGGATAATATACCGCAGGAAATCAAGTACCTTGACGAAAGGTGCTACCCTAAAGGCTAGGCTGGGATTGAATTAGCAAGCTTTGGCCTGGCATGTCTGCCCCAGAACTTTACCCACCATCTGCATTTTACTTAATCCCCATGTGCATTACTAGAGAAATAACAAGGTACGAAGGACAGCGGCGTTCCGAGAAATAGGGAGTTTTCTACAGCACAATTACATAATAAAATTCTGTTAGTGTATCACATTCAATACCACAACGAACTGGCATCCAGTCCAGGTTGTTCTCCTGCCTCATGCTCAATGCTTCATGGGATTGGCTGGAATGTACTAGATAAATGGATGACATTCAACAGCTATTCAAAATGCTATTATGGGGACCACTATTTTCTCTCTGAATCATGCATTGCTACAATGGTTCGTTTTGAATAACTTTAATTTGAACTGAAATAATTTCCCTGCCTGCAACACAATAACTGCAGTGAGAAGCCCAATTAATATTAAGCCTCCAATATGGTTGCATTCTTATAGTTAAATTTACTTACTACGCCTGAACGGCAACATAGGATGAATTAATACACTTTGTACAGCTTGGTAAATGCACACACATACGACCTAAAGCTATAATGTATGTAATACTCCAAATGAATTAGATAATAATGCTGATGAATAATCAGACTGATATTACAGTAGACAAATCGCTGTGTAGGCCACATGCACAAACGATGCGACAAATTAGGATCCAGCAGACTCACGGCAAAATTCACATCCGCGCGAGAAGATGCATTTGCATAACTTCCTGCGCCGCTGCGATCTGCAAACAATGCGAGCGCGCACCCCCATTATGCGCGGCCCTGCAGCCGGGAGAAGAAAATGACTTATTAAACCAGTGGAATTGGAAAAGCGCCCCGGAAAGAGTGAATCCGTGCACTTATTATGGGTTTTGATTACTGGAAAGCACGCCAGACAGCTCCATTGATATCACGCCAAAAAGTGTTTAAGACTGGAGGTGCTGCAAATAGCGCTGTGAAGGGCGCGTGAAAGTAGCGTGCGAGGACTCACTGGAACGCGCTACACTCCGCTTCCCTGGCCGCGCGGGAGCTGCCATTAAGTTTGTCGCACTGTGGATCTTAGGAGGAGATGTCCGTCCCGTTCCCTTGGCGGGAACCAAGGAGGGAATGAATGCACGGCCAAATCCTTTCCAGTCCCCAGTTCCAAGAATGAAATCCACCAGATCTCAGTAAGTGGACAGAGCAGGGCCAACCCAACCCTAAGTGAAATTTGAATTGGGGCCCCTGTAACTAACACACACACATACACCACAGGCTGATGAGGTTGGGG
>JAODLD010000106.1:896232-913476 GCA_026781065.1 Mormyrops boulengeri | reverse complement strand
GATGAGTTGATGGACCTTGTCACCGGGATTTGAGATGTGGGGCCATCTGTAATGTGATTAAATAAAAAAAAGTGAATCATTTTCTAAACCCACATGATTAACAGGCATTGCTGAATGAGCCTACATGTGATTTCCTGTTTCCATTTAGCTGGGTCAGTACTGGGACTCACCACTGACAGGTGTCCATTCTTGGCTTTGGCCACCACCAGCTTCGATCCGGGTGTGAAATCAATGACGGCCTCCTTTCCTCGGCCCACTGCAAACTTTATACTGGGGGGGGGAATTGTGTCAGCCTGCATTTTACACCATAAAATGACTTAATGTGGAAAAAATAACATGTCTGGAAAATTGATGGAATGAAAACTGGAAAAGCAACAAGTCCAGTTAATGACCTGCAACCCATCTCTGGAGGGAATCAGTACATCAGCCAATCAGAGCGCACCAACACACACAAGCATGGTTAGGGTTAGAACCTGAACAAATCACAGTGCACCAATACACACAAGTAGGGTTATGTTTAGCACCTGAACCCAATCATGGCAATAAAAAAGCAGGCTTAGGGATACAAAAAGCTAATGACAGCACACCAATAAACACAAGACGGGTTAGGGTTAGTATGTTAGCCAATCATATCACACAAGACACACAAGCAGATTTAGGGTGCAGACGTGCAATCCCAGGAGGTCACAGACAGTCTGTCATCCCCTTACCTGTCCTGACTGACATTGACACTGTGGACCTTGTCCGCGCTGATGGCTAGTTTGGTCACTGCCTCAATAACATGTTCAGTCTGCAGGACCACATCACCCTGGAATACAAAGAATGTCTGAACATCTACATGCCTACATGTCTTCAAACCTACATGACTGTACACATGCATGTCTACACGCCTGCACATAAAAATGGCTTCATATCTACATGCCTGTATCTCTACATATCAACATGCCCATACATTCCTGCACATCTACAAGTCTACACATCTACACGTATGCACGTCCGCATGTATCCATCTGTACACATCTGCCTCTGTACACGTCTACAGGCCTTCACGTCTACATGCCTTTGTGTCCACACACCCGCACTTCTACACACTTGCACATCAACACTTACTACACACAGCAGCAAGTCTGGAGTGAAGACACGTAACTACATGGTCACATGATCAGAAAGTGTCACATGATCAGGTCTGAGGCCGACTCTTACCTTCTGCTTCTTCTCCTCATAGGGCAAATGCAGAACAAAAATGCCATCGCTTAGGGAGCTGACGGAGATGCCTATGGAGACAAACCCGTCAGCCTGACCCGTGTGACCCCGCCCCTCACCGTTGAGCTCTGCTGTATGGCTGTGGCCTGACCCGTGTGGCCCCGCCCCTCACCGCTGAGCTCTGCTGTATGGCTGTGGCCTGACCCGTGTGGCCCTGCCCCTCACTGCTGAGCTCTGCTATATGGCTGTGGCCTGACCCGTGTGGCCCCGCCCCTCACTGCTGAGCTCTGCTGTATGGCTGTGGCCGGATCAGTGTGACGCTGCCCCTCACCAATGAGCGTCTCGTAGTCGATGCGCTGCTTCAGCTTAGCCTCCTCCACAATGATGGCAAAGGCAGGGCCAAGCAAGAGCTGGCGCTGGCGTGGGCGGTAGCCTCTTCGGTCATACTTGGTCACAGCCACGCCGTACTGCGGGCCACGGGGGACAGGAGGGGATGACACATGCTGACAGGCTCACAAAATGCTGCGGGAACATTCACCTCACCTACATACACAGCAAGGACAGCTGCAGGACTCACCAGCACTGTGTCATCACCCAGTACCTGCAGCACCTTGGGGTTGATATCTTCACTGTCTGAGGGAGGGCACAGCACCACAAATGGCCAATTAGGGGGCAGCAATGGAAGAGAGGTGGAGCAAATGAGCAACTGTGGCCAATAAGACAGCAGGAGAATGAAGGAGGTGGAGCCAATGAGCAATTGGTTAATTAAGAACATGTGATTGGGTTTGTGTGTGTGTGTGTGTGCGCGCGCGCATGTGTGAGAGAGAAATATTTAGTTCTCACTTAGTCTGGTGCTCACAAAGAGCCTAGGAACACTCTGGGCATAGCTGTCCTTATCCTTGAAGATCTCACTAGCCACCACCTTTTGCTCCATCTGATGGAAGAGAGGAAAGATGGAGGAACAGAACGATGGAGGAAAGAGCAAACTGAATTTAAAGTATAGCACTAAAAAACAGTGAAAGGGTAAGAAACATAATGACAACCAAAAAAGCAGAATTCGTAGACGGTCATTAAAAAGCAATGATGATTTCCGCATCCCACACAATGCTGCCCAGCTCCCCTGACTGACTGCGCAGATGGCTGATCTGCGCATGTGGCTGCACAGCACTGCACCTGGTTCCTCCATTCAGGCTGGATCCTCCGGCAGTAGCTCCACACCATGTTCTGCATGCAGAGTTTGCGCAGATGTTCGGATGCCTGCCAAACAGCCAGCGAAACACAGCTCTGTCAGCCCCTCCTGCGGCCAGCCGCCCTCTGTGCATGTGTGTGCATGTTTCTGGTGGCGGGGGCACCTCTGTGAGAGCCAGCGGGGGTCTGGGCCAACTCTTGTCCAGGACCGTTCTGGGCAGGTTCTTCCTCAGGTTCGTGAGGAATGTGTGGCGGACGATGGCCAGGAAGTACTCGTTCTCGGGGCACCGTGGCTGTTCGCGTAAGATGAAGCCCTTGATGAACCTAAATGAGAGGAAACTGTCAGGGATTCTCCTGGCTGCTCTGCCCCCTAGTGGTGTCCCAGCTCACTGTCCTCTTTACGCATGTGATGGGTGTATCTGTGGTTTCACACTCTCAGTAATTACCTGACTGCAACTACCAATCAGCCTGTTTGATTAGTCGAGTGCTCACACCCGTTCCTTGTTGATCATCTCTTCCCCTGTATATTTAAGGATCTGACTCCCCAGTGAAGGTGAAAGGAGGCTTTATGAAGCACTGAGGCAGCCTTGCAGCCTCATGTAACTTTGTGTGCACTAGTGACACCTACTGGTGGGTATAGTGATAGCAAAATGGGTTTTCTGAGAGAGGGAGACCATTGAAACACTGTTTGGTAACAGTTGTGATCCTTCAAAGGCTTTGAATCATTGCTTCACAGAGACATCTAGTGTCTTGGAGAAATATGCAAAAACAGAATGCATGTGCTTTTACTAACGGCATTTCCAATAAATCAATAGCGAATCAACAGAATGTCACTTTGGAAAGCAAGGCTCCGTTTGGCATCAATCATATGATTTTCTGAGAATGTTACAGGCCTCAAAGCGAGACTTCAGTGGACACGACCCCTTCGTATTCAATACACGTTTCAAAGCCTCAGTTTCGAATGTAACATTGCTACTCCTCAATGCTTCCAGAAGAGATGCAGGTACAGCCCAGAGCGTGCCTCCTCCACCCTAAAGACCTCAGCTCAGAAGGAGAGATGCGGGTACAGCCCGGAGCTTGCCTCCTCCACCCTAAAGACCTCAGCTCAGAAGGAGAGATGCGGGTACAGCCCGGAGCGTGCCTCCTTCATGGACGAGTGCAAGCTGTCGGGGGGTGGATTTTACCTGCGGATGGTGTCGGCAGCCTGCTTTCGAACCCGGGCCTTCCGTCGGTCCACAACTCCCCTCCACCAAGACTGGATGGTGATTACTGGTGGAGAGAGATTCCCCTCCTCTTTTATTGTCATTTTCAGTGCTTATCCCCAAACCACCAAAACTCAGAAACACAGTTTTCTTTCTAATAATATATCATTCTCAGGAGGTATTCCCGTCGTTAAGCGACACATGACCGTATGTTCATACACGAGTCATTCATGCTATGGATGTGTGAATGGCTGACAGCTACAGTCTGCTCCATCCACAGGGCACAACAACATACTGAAATTAATGACCAGCTCTGTGGCATTTTTCACTGAAACCTTAGTAGTTAAGTTTTGGGTCAGTAAGATGCTCAACAGTGGGACAGAGATACAGGGAGCCAGCAGTGCGGGTCTCACCTGCGTTCCTCAGCTTCTGGTATTTGGACCTCTTGCTGTAGCCCCTCCAGCTGGTCTGTAGGACTGTGGCTGAGGTGGAACATCAGGAAGATGGAGGAGCATTAGAGGAGCTACAGCGGCATCAAACTGGTTTGCCCCTTATCTCTGAGCTCACTAAACCCAGGTATCACATCACCCAGGAGTCCATGCTTCCGCTCCCCGATCTTCCAGCCTTTCAAACATCACAATCACCACAGACTGATCTATATCGCTCACACCATCTTTTTCATCCCCACATCTCTCACCTATGCTTTGCTTTCTTACTTCTAGGGCATCTTCGGTGGCAAACAGAGTCTTTGGTAAACGAATGAATATCTTTGACCTGTGGAGACAGGATTTCACACTTCAGAGGGAGGGACATATCTAAAGAATCACTGCACCACTGGAGGGGATAAAAGAGGCTAATGCAGTGTTTCCTAACCCAGTCCTCAGGGATCCCAGACAGTACATATTTTTGCTCCTTCCCAGCTCTGAGGGAGCAAAAATGTGAACTATAATGCCACACCGGCTAAAGCAAGTGCTGAGTGCTAACATCATAGAGGCTAAGGAAATCGGGGACATGGGAGGCTAATGAGAGCTAACGCCAGGAACACCTCAACTAGCTCACCCGACCAACCACCCAACTGAGCCCCTCTTCATCTGGCACCCCTTGGTTATGGTCTATACTTGCTTCTTACCCTTGTGCTTGTGGTGTCTCGGGCTATTGTGATTTGAATTGCTCTTCTGTTTTTGCCCTCTTGTTTATTGTTCTGTGTGGCTGTTGCTGTAATTGCCACTGATTGTTCACTGGAAGCTCAGCCCAGATGCTCTTATGCCTAGTTGGCTCCATAACAGCAGCATGCTTGAGATGTTTTAACAGTCTGGCTGAATTTTGCTTTGGCCAAAAGCATTTGGTAAATAAAGCAACACAAACGGCTATTAAGGGCCCTGTTTCTTTCAGCATCTGTCCCTTTGCCTGCTCTCCTCCTGTCCATCGCTCCCTCCGTTACCCTCCTCCCTACACCCCTCCCCATATGATCCCCCCCCCGTCACACACACACACGCTACCTGCCCAGTTTGTACTCCTCAGGCTGGTACCCTAGGTGTCTGACCAGGGTGGAGACGCCCTCTGCCAGCTGCCCTTGCCAGTTAGGCCAAGTCTCAGGACACAGCGATTTGTACCTGCATGGTGACAGGGGACACAAGCACAGGCCTTAGTGTGTGTGGCAGGGTGCCAGTGACCTCACTGCAGGACACCTGTAGGAGATACAGTCATGCTTCATAATTCCATTACCCCAATCAGCACAGCCTATATAACATGCAATAATAAAAGCCCAACACTCAAAAAACAGCACTCAACACCCAGTACTCAACAAACAGCATCCAGCATCCTGTTTGTGGTGTTGACTGACCTTTGAAGGAAGACCTCATAGCGACGGCGGTAAGCGAATCCAGCACGCCGTATCCTCAGGCTCTGCATCAGACCCAGGTACTTCACCTGGTGGCGGATTAACACCTCATCGAAGCGACCTGAGGGGGATGGAGAGGCATGAAGGTGGGGCAGAAGGGCGTGGGGGAGTCATGCCCTAAAAGGGCATGAAGGTGGGGCATGCCATCCCTTAAAAGGCATGAAGGCGGAGCATGTCACCTCCTTAAATGGCTAGCACTATACTGTGATGCTGCATCCTGAATCTGGGTTCTCCTAACACAAAATACATGTCAAACACAATGCAAGAACCAGCAGAACTTGCTGCATATGTCCATCCATCCATCACCATAACTACTTAATCCCAACTGGGGTTGCCAGAACCTACCCTGGGCAGGCACCAACACACCGCAGGGCACACACATAATTACAGGGCCAATTAAGACTTGCCAATCAACCTGCCCTGCACATTTCTGGACCAGGGGAGGAAACCAGAGCCACAGGAAGAGCATGCGAATTCCACCCAGGAAAGACCGAGGATCAAACCCAGGACCTTCTCACTGCGAGGCAGCAGCAATAACCACTGCACTACCTCGCCACCAACTGCATAAATCTAGTTACTTTTATCTATACCAGAGCACAGCGTCACAGCCGGAGTGGGTTAGGTGAAGCACTGTAGCAGAACCCCTCCCAAAGGCTGGTCCAGCAGACATGGGCTCATCTCCTACTTGCTGGTTCTGACTGCATCGTAAACTGGTCGTGTTCTGTATTTAGCAGATACTTTTATCCAAAATGAAAAATAGTTGAAAGAAACCCTTATCAACCAGTCCCCAAAGCATCCCGACCCAGGGATTCAAACTGACAACCTTCTGATCACAGGTACAGCAACCAAAACCAAGTAACCAAACAAAATACAACACTTTTGGCATCTTTAGTTCTTTTGCTTGCAGTCACAGATTTTTATAAAATTGAACCGAAAAAATTTGGTCTCCACAATGTAATAATTGCAAAACGCTCACACACATGCTCACGCAGACACACACATAAACACACACACGCTACCTGGCTGCTTGGCATCATTGGGCTTGAGGCAGCGCACGTACGACGGCTCTTTGGACATCAGGATCTCCATCAGCTTGGCCAGGCTGTTCTTGAACTGAGTGGCCGTCTGGATTCCCAGACAACAGAAAGGGGAGAGAAAGAAAGTGAGGAAAATCCAGAGGAAAGGTAAGCGTCGGAGAACAAGATCAGGGGGCGAGAGAGCGGAGAGTCCCAAGTGTCAGTGGAGAAGAGGAATGACCGATGTGATGAACCCAACTGACGAAAGCATGCAAGTTTTTCCACCAATAAGGCGAAATGTTTCAGATCGGCCAATGAGCTGCTCGGTTGGTAGGTGTGGTAGGCGGGGCTTAGACTGAGCATTCCAAAATGTGTGGGTAGGGGACGCAATGAAAGGAGCTTACAGCACTTGACATGTGTGGGAGGATCTCTGCATACCTATGGGGTCTGCATGTTTACGGCCGTACACAGTGAGTGTTTCTGTGCCTGGTATGAGTAACAATGATCAAATGTTCATGAAGCTTCTATGTTTACATGCTTAAGACTCTGTAGCTACATTTCTGATCTCTCGTGAGTTGCTTACAGAGCTGATGCCCTTATTGTGTATTTGTGTCTGTGCGTAAGTGTGAAACACGACCTACCGTCTCAGGGCGCTTCTGGTCAGTCAGCTCATCCCGCTCGAAGCACTGTGTGAGGATCCTGTTCTCTGACCGGCACATCATCTGCGGGTGGCGACGGGGGGGACATGGTGACATCAGTGGAGAGCTACAGTGAAGTATGATGCCATCTGACTACAGCAGGTAAAACTACCTCTTTGAGGTTCCGGTAGAGGAGGTCATTGTTCTTGTCCAGAAACCCTACAAACAATAACAGAATGAGACAAAATTAAAGAGGTAGCTAGTCAGTCATTCATCAGACTCCTATGACTTCCTGATAGTACTGCCTTGCGGTAACGCCCTGCCCTCACCGTTGACATTGTAGTTGACCTCTCCGGCATAGTGAAGCAGCCTGAACTCCTCTCTGCCGAGTGCTTTCCGGGTCTTTCCATCAGCCAGCTTGTGTCTGATGCAGGAAAATTCAACTTGGTGAGTTATATCACGTCATCCATGTGAGGTAAAGAAAATATACACAAATGGTCATGTATTAAAACTTTTTAAATTGACACGTCATGCATGAATACAGTCGTTTCAGTGTGCTCATGCTCTGCCATGAATCAGGGTCAAAATTCCAGGCCTATGAGTGTCGAGTATGGATGGGAGATGGAATGATGGAGGATGGGGGGAGTTTATGGTTAGAGTTAGGGTTGGTTGGGCTCATGTGACAAAGTGGAGATTAGGGCTAGGATTAGGGTTAGGGTTAGGATTAGGGTTAGAGTTGGGGGGGGCTCACGTGACAAAGTGGGGGTGATCCCCCACGGTGACCTCCAGCTTCTCCAGGAAGGTGATGTCACTGGCATCCCCAGGCCTCAGACACTCCTCATCCTGGGGTGGGAATTGGGAAACAGTATGTATGGTGCGCAGGGTATAGGGGCAGAGGAATGACACAGTGACAGGATGCCCCCCCCACCCTCCTCCACCCACCCACCAGGACTGAAATGATGCCTTTGAACTTCTCCTCCAGCAGGTCGCAGATGCTCTTGTTGTTAAAGTACTGCACAGGCTCCCACTGCAAGTCACAAACAAGGGGGTGGGGAGGGGGGGGTCACTCGAGGGTAATTCCCCTTAGCACTTTCCAGCTCCCAAAAATCTCAGCTATTTGGGAAATGCCATGCCCACTGGGGCCCAGGGCTGCCAGACAAACGCTGCTCTCTCCGCTGCCCTGCCTGCTATTCCAAAAGGCGCGGTTTTTTGTTGCCACGCCAACGACAGGAGCATGGGGCTACCAATCAGGGTGCCTCGCTGCATAAAGCACCCTTTGAGAGGCTGGCACCCCAGGACACAGCGGCCCCCAGGGACATAGTGGCCTTTCCGTTATAGTTACTGGGGGACCGGGGAAGTCAGCCACTTGCTGAATCTGCAGCATCATGATGTCACCAGAGCGGAAAGTACACCATCTCACACCTCCGGGGAAGAGAGGGTGGGCAGAGCCACCCGGCTCAGTGAGACATTCCTCAGTCAGGGTGTCTGTGTCTCAGCCTATGGTCCCTGAACCAGACTGAAGTTCTACCCATAATGCACCCTACCTCAGCTTTGCACCCTTCACTTCCTGTAGCATCACAAAGCAGCAATTCGCTAAGTGACTCTCCTTCCATTTTCCTTTAGCTGGCTGAGATGTTAATTACTGTGTCATTTGCCTTAAAGGATCTGACATCCACTGGTGGGAAATGCATGCAAAATGTAGCTGGCAAGGCTGTAGGGGGCCCAACCACCTTACAACGTCCACCAATGACTGCATTCGGCCAATGGGAGCCAAGCGAGAAGGCCGTTAGACGCAGCCCCCATCAGAGCCACTACAGCGTTTTGCGAACGCGCCGACAATTCCAGGCGTGCCCTCTCACCGCGACGCCCTCGGCCATGTAGTCCTCCTGCTCCTGCTTCAGAGTCAGCTCGATAACCAGCTGCTGTAGCTTCTCATTGCAATAGTTGATGCAGAACTGCTCAAAGCTGCGGGGGGGGTAGAGCTCAGTGTGAGTTGCATGCATGCACGCCAAATCTCAGCAAACATACCCCTGCTGGGAATAGTGTTGGGAAGAATGGGCCGTCTGATTTTTTTACTGTAATTTTAAAAAAATCTTCTTATCTTCAAAAGTGTCGAAAAAAATCAGCGACCCAGTACTAAACAAACATTTGATGGATGGATGGATAGGTGGATGGATGGATAGGTGGATGGATGGGTGATGATGGGTGGATGATTCAAAAATGAACACAAATGCTTATCATTGTGTTGAAAACAGCTAAACTCCAACCACTAGATGGCACACTGTACAAGGCAGTGATGAAAATAAAAGTCAAAAATCACCACAGGTCACATATGCAAGTGATTTTTATGTTTTATGTTTTGAATGATTTGAAGTTTTATGTTATGAATGATTTCTGGACCACAGCAGTCAGGGCCAGAGTAGGAAATGGCATGATGGGGGGGGGGGGGGGGGGGTCAGTCAGGGGCGGGGGGCAGTTGTCACCTGTTGTGGTGGAAGACCTCGAAGCCGTAGATGTCTAGAAGTCCGATGGCAGCAGCACACCTGCCGGTGGGATACACCGGGTCCTGCGGAACAACAGCATCAGCCAACCAGAGCCCACGAGCAGCAAGGGAAAAGCACAGCGGAGCTACGAACGAGCAGGCGCTCTAGTGCCCCAAAGAGCTAAAAGAACCCCATCCAAAGACAACAGAGCAGTGACAGAGGTGGAAATGAAGACGTGAAGCGGACAGTTCATTAGAGAGCAAAGAGATCGAGGAGACAGTCGCTCTGCATACCCTGTAGGCCAGAGACATGTTGATCTTGTTGATCAGCCAGGTAAAGGCGCGTCCGTAGACTGCCTTGGACAGGGCGTCCCGCGCTGAGGCCGCCTGGTCCAGGTTCAGGGGGCTCATTAGCTATAGAGCAAATGCACACACAAGCGGCCATCTTAAGGAACAGCAGAAAGAGGAGATCCATCATGAGGAGACCGGTGAACGTGTCTCTCTTCCATAAACACCACTTTTCTCCAGTGCTCACAATTGTACTGTCTAAACAAAGAAACAAAAAGAATGTAGAACAATGAGGTAATACAGAAAGGGGGAGCAGGAGTGGCATACTTCCTCCCCCTTGGTGATGATCTTCCTGTAGGTGAGGGCTTCATTCAAGAGGGTCCCTTCCACACCCAACAGCTGGAAGGAGTAGCAACACAGTACGCAGCAGCGTCAGAGGCAGAGTGTGGACAGCAGGTGGCGCAGGCTGATGAGCAGCAGCCTTGATGTCCCATACCTGTGACATGATTTGTGTCTCTGTGGTGACATAGACCCCACCACTGTCCTCCATCCCAAACTGAACATTCCCCAGGTGGATGATACTGGCAATAATGTTTAGCAGCTCCTGCAGAGCAAGGGGGAGTAAGGGGGGGGGAGAGAGCCATAAGCAAAGCCATTTAACAAAAGGCAGTGTTTTTAGGCGCTTTTGCACTGCCACCAAGTACTGCAAACTGGGGCTTTTCCACTGTAAAGTACCCCAGCCATACCCAAGCTGTAACTGCACTGATATGACACTGCATACTGGCAGGACTGAAAGCGTGACCAGACTGAGCTGGTACTGCCACCACCATCTGATTGGTCAATATGCAGGGAGATAACAGTGTTCTGAGCATGGATTGTCTGAAAGTAAAAGTGTACATTCTACATATTATTCATTATTAATCGTATCGCACATTGAGATGCATTCCCGAAATCTCTGAACTTAAAAATTTCCCACCTCCTACTTAGAAAAGTACTACAGAACAGCTGAACAGAATGGATTTGTAATGCAAATTTACGTAAGCAAATGCTAATTCTCACAGACGTGCAAGAAAATTAGGAAATCACCACATAGTAAATCATGATGGACACTGTGTGAACAGTAAATAAGTCTCTGTTCTACGTCACTGTCGCTCTCCAAACCCGGCAACGACTTTATCGAGCCCACCCTTCTGCAGTGGAAAACAGAAGCAAGCCGTAACTGTGCTGTAATTAGTCTCTCTTCACTGTACGACTTGAGTACGGCTCAGTTACTGTATGCCAGTAGAAAAGCACCATTTGCCTCTAGGGGCAGTGCTGCAGTGCTGCAGTGCTGCAGCAGTCACTTTAGGTGGCAAACTAACGCCTGTCCACTACCAGCAGGAAAGTGCCAAATATGTTGGGGTTCATTAGCAGCCTTACAGCAAAACCCCTGAGCTCATTAAGTGGGCTGCAGTGAAGCAATTAGCCAAAGGAATCTGAAAACACCGAGCCTCCAGCCCCCCAAGAAGGTCAGAAGATCCAAGGCAGTCTTATCCTGAAGGTCCATGAAGTTCCATCCTAACATGAGAGTTATTTTCTGCTTGGAAGAAAGTGAAGAAAAACTATATGGAAATAGAAGCTAGCCTTACCTCCACCTCCTCATCACTGATGCCAATAACAGACAGGGCCTTCCTCACTACCTTCCAGTCGTTACGGTCGTTGATGGAGCTGACTTTTGGGCATTTCCCCTGGGAAACAGAAAGATGACTGGTGTTATCCCCAAATGGCCAATGGAATCTTCTTAGAGGACTCTTCTGTGGTGCTAAGGGGAGGGCTTCACATTTTCCTCATAGTCTATCCAACTGTGGTCAGTGAACCAGTAGGGTCACACATACAGAGAGCGGGCAGGCTCGCAGTCACCTTCACCAGGTAGTGGTACAGCTGTGGGTTCCTCTCCAATCCTCGTCGTTGTAGCAGCTCCTCCTCTCCACCTTCGATCATCTGGTAGAAGATGTGGAAGTTTCTCTCGCCGTGGTTTTGGTGCACGACACGAGAGTTCTCCAGCAGGAAGTTCAGGATGTGACCACCAACCGGCGCCCCCTTGAAATCAAACTGAATGTCCATGTACTTGCCAAAGCGGCTGGAGTTATCGTTGCGCAGGGTCTTGGCGTTCCCAAAAGCCTGAAGGGAGATGAGGAGACAGGGAGGTCTGCTTACGAATTAGTCAACCACACCACACGGTCACCTCCGGCACTGTGACTGTGAGGTGACATCAGTGATAAGAGAGCCTTACGGTCACCTCCGGCATGTGACTGTGAGGTGGTATCACTGATAAGAGAGCCTCACGGTTACCTCCAGCTCTGTGACTGTGAGGTGGTATCAGTGATAACAGAGCCTCACAGTCACCTCCGGTAGTGTGACAGGGAGGTGATATAATTGATAACAGAGTCTCACAGTCACCTCCAGCACTGTGACTGTGAGGTGATATCAGTGATAACAGAGCCTCAAGGTCACCTCCAGCTCTGTGACTGTGAGGTGACATCAGTGATAAGAGAGCCTTACGGTCACCTCCGGCATGTAACTGTGAGGTGGTATCACTGATAAGAGAGCCTCACGGTCATCTCCAGCTCTGTGACTGTGAGGTGGTATCAGTGATAACAGAGCCTCAAGGTCACCTCCAGCTCTGTGACTGTGAGGTGACATCAGAGATAAGAGAGCTTTACGGTCACCTCCGGCATGTGACTGTGAGGTGGTATCACTGATAAGAGAGCCTCACGGTCACCTCCAGCTCTGTGACTGTGAGGTGGTATCAGTGATAACAGAGCCTCACAGTCACCTCCGGTAGTGTGACAGGGAGGTGATATAATTGATAACAGAGTCTCATAATCACCTCCAGCACTGTGACTGTGAGGTGATATCAGTGTAATGGAGCCTCATGGTTACCTCCAGCACAGGGTTGGACTGCAGCAAACGGTCCTTGACTTTCTGCACCTGCTCACTGGCAGGGCAGGTCATGGCGTAATACTGTAGTATCTTCTTGGAAGCTTCAGTCTTTCCAGCACCGCTCTCCCCCGAGATTAGGATGCACTGGTCCCGCCCCTCTGTCCGCATCGAGCGATACACATTGTCAGAGATGGCATAGCTGCAAAGACAGGGGCAAGGGCTTAGATCTGCCTTGCTGAGTGAGAGGGCAAGGGTTTAGTACTGTCTGACTGAATGTGAGAACAAGGGTTTAGTGCTGTCCGACTGGGTGTGAAAACAAGGGTTTAGTGCTGTACTGCTTCAAAAACAATGAAAACCTGTAATGACAGTGAATGTTCAAACAGCTGTGATTGTAATTATTTGGAAGCTCAAGCTGGGCTGTTGATCTGGAAACACCACAACGTCAGAACAGGGCATGTTTGTTTGGCTTCAGTTTCCTCATAGAGGAGTGACCCAACAGGAAGTAGAGCGTTTATCCTAAATCAGGCACATGTCAAGGGGGCAGATGGAAACTATGAAGTAGTGCAGAGGTATTTAGAAGCACAATGAAGGACAGGAGGTCACCACAAGCCTCTAACTACAACTATTGGAGAAAGTGTGCTGTGTGCTCTAAGGGGTGTTATTTCAAAGTGTCTCTTTGGGTTCAAGGGAGACCGCTGATTAGAGAAATGACATCACAGGTGTCCACCTGACAGGACAGGATCGGAAAGTCTCACTGAGCAAAGTCCAAAATCCCACTGGCCTCAGTCTTTCCTGGCCCTTGCAGAAATCAAGCCTCCATTAGGAGCAGGTGAAACAACTAGTCTCACAGCAGCAGGAAGTGGTGAGTCAGGGAAAATGTGAGGCACCACCATGGCAGAATTCCTGTACTCCTGCTCTGGAGCGACAGAGCAAAAGAAGATTTAAATGGAAGCCCAACATCACTTAGCGACTGCCACCAGAAGAGGGCGCACATGACACTGACGCACTCACATGTGGGGCGACACCTCGTAGAGGCTGACGCCGTGGTAACGGTCCATGTGCGGTTTGCTGTAGATCTCCAGCTCCTTGTAGGGGTTCACGGACACGAGGATGGAACCGATGTACGTCTGTGAGGAGACAGTTAGTGTGGTTAGGGTCACACACATCCTTCTGTGCTAAGCAGAACACTGCCAGTGAGATGTGTGGGGCTGGCTGTGTGGCTGTGGTTGCTTGTAAGCAGATAAAACTCTGTGTTTTTGTGTTTATGTCAAGTGAGGTTCTCTTTGTGTGTTATATAGATGAGGTTCTCTTTGGGTATGCCTTACATAAATGAGGTTCTTTTTGGGTGTGTTATGTAGATGAGGTTCCCTTTGAGTGTGTCCTACATAAATGAAGTTCTCTTTGTGTGTTATGTAGATGGGGTTCTCTTGGAGTGTGTCTTACATAAATGAGGTTCTCCTTAAACCTCTTGCGCAGATTGTCGATGAAGGCTGCCTCGCTGGTGTAGTTTTCCAGCAGGACAAAGTCCTGAACCCCAACCCGGTCCCGGGCGGTTAGGGCAGTCTCCATGATGACACGGATCCCCTCGCCAGCTGCCTGCGGAAAACAATTGAACAAGGCTTTGGTTGAGAAAAAGAGATTTATGTAGGTCAACAGCCATGTCCAGTTTATCGGTTGACAAGCAGATGGACACAAACGATTGTTTTAATGACTAGACCAGGTTAGAAACCATAACATGGTGATGCTGTGCCTCCCTGCTTCCAGTTCCTGGGCTGTTGCTCCTCCTGCTCCCCTCCCACAGCTGCTTCCCCTCTCAGCCTACAGGGGGCAGTACTGACCTGGTAGATCTCAGGTTCCTGAGAACAGCACCATTCCTGGGGGGCTCGTTAACGGCTTGGTAAACTCATTAAGGCTGTTATCTCAGCATCACTTCCATGGGGCTGGAATGTCCTAGATCCTCCAACAACAGCAGCACAACAGTGGATCCGGGCCAATGAGGCAGGCGGGGGTGAAGCCCACTAGGGGGTCCTGACCAAGTGTCGCCTCTTACACGATCTCATGGGAGCTGGCAGCAGAACGCAATCCGAGCCACACCCATCTTCTGGATTGTAGATGTGCCCTTATAAGGAGTCACTGTTCTCTTCACACCCACAGCTAGACGAGCTGCTCAGTGCTGCACAAACACATGCTAACAGTGTGGTATGACAGGGTGGGATGACACTGCACTGCACAGTGCGAAGGACTACTGAATGTGATCCTGAGAGAGGACAATCACATAACCTGGGACAGTGCATTCCAATCCTGACAGAGGCCAGTCACATGACCCGGGACAGTGCATTCCAGTCCGGAGAGAGGCCAGTCACATGACCCAGGACAGTGCATTCCAATCCTGAGAGAAGCCAGTTACATGACCCGGGATAGTATATTCCAATCCTGACAGAGTCCAGTCACATAACCTGGGACAGTGCATTAAAATCCTAGCAGAGGCTAGTCAAATGACCTGGGATAGTGCATTCCAATCCCAACAGGCCAGTCACATGACCCGGGACAGTACATTCCAATCCTGACAGAGGCAGGTCACATGGGGAATGCCTGAAGTGTTTACAGCCAGGCCAGTGATTCTTCAGTTGGCGCTGTAACACACACATGCACACAGCCTTTTCACTCTGTCCAGCTACGGACAGGATACACTTCCAGCACCCGGACACCAAGAGGAATGTTCTAAAAGACTGTGTTTATAATCAAGCCCACCCTCATCCAACAAAAACCTGCACAGAGGCCCTGCATCAACCTCCCCCCCTGCCCACAACACACACACACACGCACACACACACACACGCACACACGCCCTTACCACAGCCCGGTACCTCATCCTGCTGTCATCCTGCCTGCCCCAGCCATGCGTCCTGTTTGCCCCGGGTCTGCGTGTCCCGCTCTGTGCGGGATGTGTTTTTACAGTTCCAAACGGTCCGATCGCCATCCCTGCTTCTGCTCCGGAGACTGCGCGTCCCTGTTGCTCCTCGGTCTCCTCTCTGTGCAGATGAGGCTCTTGCACAGACGCGCCCGCGCTCCGCGACCCCAAACCGGGGGCCGCTCCCTGTATCACGCCTCTACGGCCCCTCCCTGAACCACCCTCTCAGTCACAAGTAAAACATAAACGCCGACTCCCAGGGCCGTAGCCTTCCCAGCCCCCACCACCACGTGTCACACCGGGGGGAAAAAAAAGAAAGGAAGAAAAATGACTAAGTTCGGGAGATCTGGCTGAGGAAGGAGCACCAGGAATGCGGGCGTGCCCAAGTTCTGGAAAGATTCACTCATGACCCAGAACTCAAAACAAGCAGCTTCACTGAAAATGGTGAAAACAAGACAACGTGTGAGCAGCGACGCTCAGGGAGTCACAAGCAGGTCTAACAGGGCGATGGCAGGTATTGTGAAATATAGCAAGAAACAGAAGTAAAGTCCTAAAGTAAACTGAGACAGAGAGTCAGTATAAACACAGCCCCAGAGTCGGCTTTAGCCGGATGCGGTCACCCTGGCAACTGCATCAACCAGGGTATGTATGTTCGCCTCATGCTGGGGGGCAGGGTGTCATCAGGGTACTGCCTTCACAAGGGGTAGGGGCTGGTGGACATTGAGGTGCAGGTGGCGAGCTGGAAAGAGCCTTGGTGAGGATAACCTGGCGCCCTCTATTGGACCAGCCAGGTAATGCAGCAGCGATGGGCCGCCTTCACACCAGAAGCATGGCGTTAGATTCCATAGCCAACGAACACCGAGAAGAAGCGTGAGCCTGGAGACCCAGCTTATGGCCCCCCTGCCCCCCCAGAGCAGAGCTGGCAGGACGTTGACCCACGGGGATATGGGTAATACTTTCCAGACTCAGGCCCCCTCCCCCCGGAGAGCTTTTGGCCCCACCTCTGGCAGGAGTGAGAGTTAAACATTCTGCATGTAGCCCCTTTTTCTTGTCTCTCCTCCCTTCATTCCTCTCTCCTTATTCATTCTGTTTTCCAGCCTCCTCTATCTCCTGCTCTGTTTGCCTGCACCCCTACTGTTCCTCAAAATTACCCTCCCCCCCTCCTAACGGTCTGTGGAAATCACTGGAATTTAAACATTAAAGCCATTTTCTCTGACATGTATCTGGATCAAAGTTAACGGCCAGTCTCCTTGGCCCCTCCCACCGCCGGGCAACCAATCCCGTCCATGCGCTATAAATAGCCACAGAGCCTTATAAGGCAAAGCCAGGTGCTGTGTCTTCCCAGAGCCGCGGTCTAACCCATCACACAGCTGAGTCTCCCTGCAGTTGTTCCATCAACTCAAAGGTCCAACAGAAAAAGCTCCGTGTGCCCGTTCCTGTGTTCTCATGTGCTCATGAATGCAGCTTCAGACATGCTGGCCCCTTCCTGCCCAC
>JAODLD010000106.1:846674-857661 GCA_026781065.1 Mormyrops boulengeri | reverse complement strand
CCCTGATTATAAAATCTGAACTCTTGGTTTATGTCAAACTGGCACTGTTGCAGATTCTGTCTCAGTCGGTCTTGAGACCCTTTGGAGCAGAATGAGATGAACGACAACCTTGTAATAAAAATAACAAACAGAGAGATAAGCGGTGGCCCAGGGACCGAGGGGGGGAGGGCTCGGCTTTTGTGCTGCCGGGGGGGCACCGCAACACGTGTCAGGCAGCAGACGCGGGGCCCCTGACAGCGTCTTCGCCACTCTGCCTCCCTCTCCTAGGCTGCTCAGACGCCTGTGAGGGAGGGGCCAACAGGTCAGCCCACCCGACCCCCTCCCAGACGCTCGTCTGAAGGCTTCGACAGGAAGGCAGAGGCTTGATGTAAAGGTGTGTTTTCAGGAATGCAGCGACAAGGTGTCTGGTCATTACAGGGTACATCTCCACCAGCGAGGGGGGAGGGGGGAGGTCTCCGTCTGTGGTAGCACTGCGGTCTGAAGTGAAAATGGATGGAAGACGGCTGTGGTATAGCCAGATGGTGCTCAGTAGGTATGTTAATGGAAGTTCGACCTACATCAGAACTGGATTGCAAGAGCACTGCTCTTGAAGATATGCTCTAGAGGGAGACCTCAGTAATGTGGCTTCTCATGGTCCTTCAGAGCTTTCCAGCATGAAACGTGTGTGCCATGTAATGCTTACCGGTTTATGCAGTGCAAAAGGCCAGAATTATCCGAGGCAGTTCCACCCGATCGTTTTTCTTGGGTTAAGTGTGCAGGAGCAGGTTGTCCGGGGACTTTGAGGAACATCTGGTCTCAGTGACGTCAGAGTCCAAATGGAAAATTCTCACGGGTTTCTTCTGAGATTAAAAAAAGGAAGTTTAAGACTGTTTTCCTCATTAGCTGTGGAAGCGCTTTAACTTCAGGGTGTCTTGTGATACTTCGACCAGAAGGGAGAACATCCATGCGAAGGTTCCAAGACGGGTGGCAACTCTATGACCGTGGGTTCATCAAGAACTCAGTGTACAGCTCAATCGGTGTATTCATTTCAGCTGCTAGTGGTCAATCCCGGCAGCCCCCCTGCTCAAGTCTCTCAAAAGGACCGGCTCCCACCCTGCTGAATCTCTTGCTATTCCCAAATCATGTTTGGGGCCTGGATATTCTCAGGGTTATCAAGCTCCTCCCTCACTGATCTGTGAGGTGACTCAACCACAGAACGTCTCTTGTCATTTTCACCCAGCTGTTATCCCTCTGGCTCACCGCTATTGGTGAACCAGACCTACATATGTGGATGGCAGTCAATGTCCTTTCTGGTAGTAAATACCTTTAAAAATGTATTACTACTAAATACATAAAACAAACAATGGGATAAATTATGCCTGTAGCAGAATGTCACATTTGCTCCTGTCCCAAAGACTGAAGTGTCATCTTTGACTGGATTCCCAAAATCCTCCATGATGCTGATTGAGCTCGACTTCTCAGCCAGCATCCCAGGATGCTTCCTGTGGATTTGTGATCATTAAGGCTTCTCTCGGATGAGCCTCTGTTTGCACGAGTGGGCAGCGTGTGCTCATGGTCCACAGGCTTGCAGCTGTCCACACAGATGCCCTTTGGCTTTTCCGCCACTTTTGTACTTCAAGCCCGCTTTCTCTCCCACTTTGTAACCAGCTGGGGAATTGGCCTAGTCTCCAAAATATCTGTTGGCACCTTATGTTTCAGGAGACTCAGTCTGGCCACACGGTTGACTTGACAGAGAAGAGGAAGTTCGGGGGTAAGACGGTTTAGCGTGGTAACTCTTTTTGATGGACTACGCTGCCCGCCAAAGAGCCTGTCGGGAAAAACTGCCTCACAGCAATTTGGTACTTGAACCTGTGTGTAACAAGGCTATGAACACGAATAAAGGTAAAACTGAACATGTGATACCTCCTATTGACTATTCACAAATGGGTTGTTTACATATTTCAAGGTGCTACCGTTGAAGCATGCTTGTTTATCACCAAAGATAAGTACCTAACTGAATGCAAAAGAAACAAAAAGAAAATCAGCCAAAACAGACCTACATCGATTTTCCTACTGAACCAATAAAAATGTAGCTAATTCAAGATGGTTTGAAGACAGACTATGGTTATGGACACGGAATATGTAATGCACAGAGAACCATAACCACCAGCATCAGAAGACAGTGGGACCTGAATGGGGAGTGAAAATGATGGCTTTGCATCATGAGCAACGGGGCTAATTTGTTCTGCTAACTCATTTGTGGTGCTAACTCAAAGGGCAACATGGCTAATTTGTTGAGCCAACGCTAAGGGCAACAGGGTTACTTTGTTGAGCTAAGGTTTTCTATATGGGCAACACAGCAAATTTGCTATGCTAACTCTCTGTCTGAAGCCAGCATGGCTAATTTGTTGTGCTAACTCTCTGTATTTACAAAAGGGCTAATTTTTGAGATAACACCTTCTATGTGGGCAAGAGGGCTAATTCATTGTGCACACTTTTCTATAGGGGCAATAAGGTTAATTTCTAGTGTTATCCTCTCTGTATGGGTAACAAGGCTGTTTTGTTGTGTTAACTTTGTATAGGCAACGGGCCATTTTTTTCTAACTCATTATATGGGCAAAAGAGCTAAATTGCTGGGCTAACTCTGTAGAAGCAATAGTGCTGATTTGTCGTGCTTTTTCCTGTAAAATAATTCAGTTTGCTAACTCTTTCTGCAAGGGCTAATTTGTCTATATTTTAGTTGTATTGCTAATAGGGCTAATATGTTGAGCTGATCGTTTTTCTCTTTGGGCAACGGGGCTGTTATGTTGATTCAGTTCTGTTTCTGTATTGGCAACAGAAGTATTATGTTAAGCCAATTTTTTTGTCTTGGTAACTGGATGTGAGTCAACTTCTTTTCCGAGCAGGCAGAGGGGGGGTAATGTGCGTTTCTTCATTTTACTTTTTAAACGGGCAGTAGGATTAGCAAGTAAAGTGAACTTTGTAATGGGAGTCACTGCCGTTTTTAAAGGTACATGCAACAAATCAGTTCCATTTTGGGGTTTAGCACCATAATTTCTGCTTTGATAATTTCTTTAACATGAGTAAACAAGGCCTTTTGGGAGAATGAAACTGGCACAAATCCATGGTGGGAAAACCTTCAGCTTCTGCAGAGGGTTAAAATAAATCATGGAGGCAAACCAGACGTGGAGCGATCGCATAGTAAGATGCGCCACTAAAAATGAGCTGACGTGTGTCACACTCAGACCGTGTTGAGCGTATTGGCCACATCTGCTATTTCCACGTCAAAATTACGCCTGAACACAGACCCGGTAGCCATTAAAAATTAAAAGCGCCAGGGTCGGGGGATGGGGGCACAATGTGGGGTGTTCAACCATGGAAGACTCCAAGGCTGCAATACACCATTCTCAATCAACAGAAATCGGCAACTGCAGAAACAAATTCTCAGTTCTTTTTATTTCACATTCCCTTGAACAAACAGGTCATGGCTGAGCCCGGTGCGTGCTGGCGAGATCCAGGATCATTCAGAGGAGGTATTAGGGGTGTGGCCGGCTAGCTTGTTTGCCACGGCACTTAAATAGCTGTTTTGATAGAGTGGGGCTTTTCATCTGTGATACATTTTTTCCATCTCACCCGCTTGGTTAATATGTGTGATATTTTGCTTTGTGACCTGTGCAGAACATCTTATCACATACACACTGAGGTGTGACTTTTTTTTCTGGAAGGTGCCCGCTTCCTCCGGGTGATAAATGGCATTAAGTTTACCGTGTTCATCTACAAGGTGCAGAACAGTCGCTCCACTGGTGATGGGAAAGTGGCGACCAGATCTTCGGGGGGCGAATTACTGCAATCCGGGCCTTAAATGAGTGTTTACCATCCATCTGTTTTGAGTTGAGGCTTAAAAGCAGCCACATTAACTAGGATAAGGTTGAGCACAGCTACTGAGCAGTTTCAGAGTTAAAGCTGCAGATGATCATTGCAATAATAAAAAGTTTTCATGTGAATTCGCTCCAACAGCGTATGTAGAATACATACGGCCTGTATTTCTGTTTCCTTAGTAACGTACCTTCGAACTTTTAATCGCTCCTCGTTTTGGCCCAAGCGGGCTTGTGACGCCAGCGATTGCAGTTTCCAGCGCTATTTGCAACAGCGTGTCTATAGTGTCTTTATATGCTGCATTTTAATTCTTTCACTATATATAAATCCTATGATGTATTTTCATGAATCTGGTCAATATATAACGCGGTTTCAGTTACGGTCGTGTCTGTTTTGGGACATTTCATTCACTGACCCCCATGGGCTGCAGTGTCACTCATTTTGGGCCCCCAACCCAGAACAATACAATTATGTTCTAAATTTTTAGGGCCCCTCTCACTCAGAGGCCCATGGAATTGCCCAAAATCCCCACTCCCCCGCTTTATAGCACCCTTGCCCATGGACGTTACAATTAACTCGATTCTTCATCTTCATGTAAACAACATAAATAAGAGTGCTGCTAAAGTGGGCTACACCCAACCAAAGAAGATAAAAAGATAAATTCTCAGATACTGCAGGATACTGCAGCGTGTCTAAAGTGATGTTACGCTCGGTTTTTATTTAGTCTTGTGCAGACTTGCTTTGCTCTCACTTTGAAAAACTTCTTTTTCACAGGAAGTCAAGAGTTCCAGAGAAGCGAGAAATTAAGGCACCTGTAACCAAACAAAACAAAACAAAACATTTCCCAGAAATTAACGATACCTGCGAAAACCGGTCAGGAGAAGCGGTCGTTTCACTACCCGAGTCGCCGTCCTGCTTCAAAATAAAATTCACAGCAGTCTGGTCTGTCCAAGTCGGTGATTTTACACACACAAAGTAAATAGAATTACCCAGAATGTGCATGACTGGAATCATGAATGGTGCAAATGAATGATGAAATTCCCTCGCCACCAGATATAAAATTGATAAACTGGGCGCGTGTCTACCTGTGGACTCGCTAAGCCACCCAATTTACACAAGGAGTAGCAGAAATGGCAGGTTGATGCTGCTGTGGAAGCACAGCTGGCGACACAAACAGCCGACACACGATGGTAACCTGCCGACATCCAAGTTCTCGGCGCTGGCGCTCACACGCCCACGGCCTGTATTTCTGTTTCCTTAGTAACGTACCTTCGAACTTTTAATCGCTCCTCGTTTTGGCCCGAGCGGGCTTGCGATGCCAGCGATCGCAGTTTCCAGCGCTATTTGCAATTTTAAGCATTAATAATTAACAGCTGTTTCATTCCTTGCTGCAAAATTTCACCGACTCCCAAAAAATATTTAAAGGCTGCAATTTGTTTCATTGTAAGCTGGAAAAACCTGGAGCTCCCAAAGCCTCGCGGTGTGGCTTGTGAACTAGACGGAGACGGCATCCCATGCACAGCACAGCCCCCTTCCAGGTCAAAAACTGCCCTCTGCAGAGTCCGGCCAGCAGGAATGGCAGCTAGTCTTGTCACCTGTGGAGGCTTTATGAATTACCCTGCCTTTTTCGGACTGGGAAACCCTTTATTGCAACTGAGTCAGATGTTAAGTGAGCTGTTCTCAGTCTTTTTGGAGAGTATAGATGGTATTTTATCCCAGTTGGACCCATTGATTCATGAGTAAATGGTGCCAGGAGTCAGACAGGGAAGATTTCATGGGCTTGATGTGGGGTTACTGCACTTTGTGAGCTGAGAAGGACCCAGCGCTGGGAAGGTATGAGTTTGAGTTTATTTCTCTGTGCCAGAAAGCCAGAGATAATCGCAGGCATCAGATTACAAGCATTGATGGGGAAGTTCTGCTCTGGATCTGAGCAAGAACTGAGAATGATGGGAGGTGAGGACGTGAGCTGCTCACGTGATGGTCCCTGCTGTAGCACCACTGAACGCAATAATTAGCCTGCATTATTCTAGAAAATTCTCTGTTTGCATAAAACCAGTGTTAGTGGAAATGAGAGTTTGGGCTCCAGGGGTGTTATTTGATGTATGCTGTCAATCACCAAGATGTCAACTAAGCAGCTAAATAGATTCAGTTTTGTAGCCTACAGGGAACCATGATCTTTCTTCACTCCAAACCGAGGAGAAGAACTTTCCGGGACCAAAAAATTAGAACAGCAGCTGGCTGGTGACTGTAAATGGCCTGGGAAGAATTGGAAGTCTCTGCCGTTTTATCAGCCTCTGAGGTCGGCTGAGAATCAGCTCCTCCGGGGTATCTGAAATGAGCACGTCAGACAGGAAGCCTGAAGGATCCCGCCGCCCCTCAAGATCGCAGTGAGACACCGACTCGTACTCGTCCTCAACTCATCATGTGCACGCGTCTGCGCGTCTGTTTTGCATGCAATGTTTTTGTTTTTCAAATGCCACCCCCACCCAACCAGCGTCACGCCAAACGGAAGAGCGTGAAAGCACGGTGCGTAACTGGGTCGAGGGTGATGGAGTGGCAAGCTGGGCCTCCGGTTCTGAGAAGCCAAACCGCCGTCTGTCTCCCAGTGCCACTCAGGGGCCTCCAGATATGATATAATAATAAAGAAAATTGACAAATCTGTTTGCTGATGCGATTCCAGTCCAGTTCCTGCTCATACGCCCCTTGTGGGGGGTGCTGCGGGGGTAGGCTATAAAGATTTGTATTTAAAAGCTTTTAAGAGTCCCACAACTTCCTATCAATGGGGAACGTAGTCAAGCTGCCTGGTTTAGCCGTCAGTAAGTTTCGAAACGTCAGAGCTGGAAGAGCGTAAAACATTGCGAGCTATGGTAAATACGGCCTCGCTGGCCACAAAGTGGGGGGGCGTAACATGGAATTAGCATTAGCTGTGACAGCTAACTATTATGAAAGCTTCGGCAAGGGTTTACTTGGTAACCAGTTCAGATCCTGGAGTTAGGACGTGGCAGAAAGCTGAACCCGGACTCGTCATCCACAGCTTGGCAGTTCAGTCCCAGGACCGTCCTTGACCTGAATCATACCAGTCAAATATCGTTGATTATTTTCCTATAACTGCACATCTCAAAGTGGTTTATCCCTTCTATACCATGGCTACTGAACAAAAAAGAATAATAAAACAAACCAGTCATGGTTAGTTTTTCAGAATAAAATAGTTTCGATTTCTATTTAACCCTTGTTTAGGTCGCTGTTCCCATAGTATGTTGCATATTTTTCATCCGCAATACTTTACCAAGAAGTTTATAGTTAAATAGCTTAAATATATTTTTTTGGTTATTCATTCGGTGGCTGCGTGGTGGTAGTGTGGTTAGCGATGTTGTTTCAGACCTCTGGGACCCGGGTTCCAGTTTGTTACCTACCACACCCACCCTGAGGTGTGAAAGGGACATTATCTGGGGGCACTTTTTGCAACCTTTAGCCCAATTTAGCTTGTTTTGTAGATTAAGAGCGATAATAGATTTCGATCGCTGGACCCTTTCAGAGGTAAAAACACTGACGTTAGTGTATTTTGAGAGGTGGGTGCTTGCTATACATGTAAATATACAGGAAGTCATATTTGACCAGGCAGTGAGTATGAATTGTTATTCACTATTATTCTTTGTAAGTTACTTTTGTCAGAAAATTGTTTAAAATTGATATAAAGTTTAATATTTTCATAATGTTAACATCCTCCAACTCTTTTTTTCTTTTCAAAGTAATTTTTACCCTGGCGATTATGAAAAGAGCAACTTCCGGCTGCAGGACCAGTGCTTGAGAAGAGACAATTGTATCAAAATGACGTAAAAAAGTTCAGTTTGTTTAGAAACTGTTCTTAGTGTTCAGGAAAGAGGTATTCAAGAAATGTCTGAAGTTTTGGTGATTTTGTGGCTTGATGTTTATACAGGTGGTCCCAGGTTACGAACAAGATCCATTCTCTACACTATAACCATCACAATTAAATGGTAATAATAAAAGTAACTATATATGGTACTGTACTATACTGTACCTCAAGTATTTTAAAATATAATAGACTTTATGGCAGTCCGTTTATAAGTATGAGTTATCCGTAAGTCGGATGTTTTTAACAGGGACTGCCTGTATGTATACGACGGGTCATTATATGAAAGTTCCATGTACATAAGGGTTAAGTTACCGTGAACAGGTGCTTGCGTTCTGAAAACCAAGGAAAATTACTCTGATAAAGAATAGCTGTTTATTTATGAGTAAAAGTCACACACTGTAAACGTATTAGGAATGTTGAGTGAAATTAGCGCACATTACTATAAAACCGTTATTAGGCTGCCGGAAGTACTTGCGCGGTTACACGGTCAATTCAACCCCCCATGTGACATCTCTGGACCAATAAGAAAATAGTATTTACCAAAGCTGAGGTATAATGGGTGTAATAGGTTATACAGGCAAGCTTCTTTGGATGATGTTGGCAGTCAAGCCTCATAAGTGAGGAAAGGGATACAGGACAGGGGCAAAAGCAGATGTTTGGTTCTGGCCGCGTACCTTCATCTCTTCCCAGCAGTGAGTCACCTTCACAAGGCACCAGCACGCAACTGTCACTGATGCTCACAGCCGGCCTCCTCCCGCCTTTGTCGTTTGATGTTGAGGACCTGGATGTATCCGCCGATCTCTAAGGGTTTGCCCCACATATAGTCTCGTTTAGCTGCTTCAGGAAGTTCCCTTTTGTGTCAGTGGTCAGGTGTGAAACCAGCTCAACGATAAAAAAAAAACGAATGTTAAGACAGCCTGAGTTTGCTACATAATATGTCAATGCCTCTCTGCACTTGGTGAACCTAAATGTGTGTGTGTGTGTGTGTGTGTGTGTTTAATAAAAATCTGTGACCTCAATGAAAAAACTAAAAAATGCAAAAACTCGTATTTTGTCTGGTTACTTATGGTCATGGTTAGGGCTGGGTGGGGGTTAAGGTCGTCATAGTTAGCGTTAGCATTTTTCCCATAGAAATGAATGAGCGGTCCCCATAAAGATATGTTTAGTGTATGTATGTGTGTGTGCGTGCGTGTGTGTGTATGTATATATGTGTGTGTGGTTTTGCATAGATCACATTTGAGGACCAAATTGTCCCCAAAGTGTAGTAAAACCTGAAATTTCCCTACTTTTGGGGACATCTTTTGAGGTCCCCATTTGGATAACCTCAGTTTTACAAAAATCTGTGAATGCAATCCAAAAAGTAAAAATGCCAAAAGTCTTGTATTTGGGTTGGTTACTTATGGTTAAGGTTAGGGATGGGTAGAGATTAAGGGTGTCGTGATTGGGATTAGGGTTTTTCCCATAAAAATTAATGGACGGTCCCCATTTAGATAGATACACCAACATTCATTCATTCATTCATTCATGTATGCATGTATGCATGCATGTATGTATGTATTTTGACCAGCTTCTGTCTGCTGGGGATGTAGCTCAGTGGTAGAATGCATACTTTGCATGTGTGAGGGCCCAGGTTCAATTTCTGGTGTCTCCATGTTCAGCACGTGGAAGTTTCTTCTATACTTATATTAAAATGTTCTGAGGATGGAATGCGAAATGATTGGTTCAAAGATTGTACAGGAGGTGCGTAGGTTGAATTTGACTCGTTATCTCTCTGAACCAATCACTTTTCCTTCCTCAGAACATTTTTATGTAAGTAAAAGTCTCATGAGCCATCCTTTGGAGGCAGCGTGAGGCTCAGTGGGCTAAGCCTCAGTGCCTGGAATCAGAAAGTCTCCAGTTCAAGCCTAGTATCAGCCCATCTGCAGGTTCCTTAACCCCCAACTCCCTGGTTACTGCAATAGATGGTGGCCCTTGTGGCCAGCTTCCATTCACCTACAGAGAGCAAGATGGAGAAGGCATAAGGAGAATTTTCCCACAGGGATCAGTAAAGTATCAATTATTATCTGTGCTGACAGATTCATTTAAGGTTTTTGACACAGATGCATCAAAGTGGTGCTTTTAAATTCAGGTCATCATTAATGGACAGTCATTTGATTATCATCTCAGATCATTTTAAGTACACTTTGCAGACTTTTAAAGCTTGTTATGAATAAAACATTTATTTTCCAAATCCTTTCAGGTTGGCCACACGTTGGGCTGCTTTATACTTTACAAGTGCAAAATGTGCGTTTATGCGTGCTGTCTCTACGCAAACGGAGTTGGGGGATTAAACTTCATGTCCACCAGGGGGCAGTGCGAGAAAACCATCTTGGTCGGCTCCTTCATTTCTGGTCTCACTTGTTTTGCATGAGGTTGTGACATGAAAAGTTTTACACTCGCTGCCTCCATAGCGAGTTGCTCATTTTGTGATATTGCTGTAACATTCTTTATATTCTAACCGCTTCTCCACATCATACTGGTACTTTGCTCTGCCACGTATCACTTTAAACCCCATATTGAATGTTGCATTGTAAGATATCTCCTAGTAGGCCTAGTTAGTATATTTCGTATTACCACTGCGTGATATTATAAAAAAAACAATACCCTTTAAGATTAATATTGCAATATTTATAAAGAAAGATTGAGTTCAAAATAAATCAATTTCCCGCGAGCACATTTATTGAGCGATTTAAACCGCGATAATGAAAATGATTAGGATTGGCTTGGAGAGCTCATGTAGAGCTCAAGAAAAGGCAGCGGAGGTAAACTTTAAACTAATGTTAAACCTATATTAGATAATCCTGAAAAGGAGCGGTCATTAAAATTGTAGAGCCTGCTAAGTTTTATTTCCTATTACAATATAAATGTTAAAGCTCTACCTGTACTGTATTGAAAAATAATGTTTGTTATGAAAGTAGGGAAGTCAGAATTTCAAGCTAGAATTTCATTGTACTTTGTATATTTTACTTTGTACATGTGACTCTGCTTTCTTAGCTCAGATTGAATTAGGAAACAGAAGAAGCATAAACTGCCATTGCATTTTGAAGGCGCTGTACACAGATTCACACAATAGTGTTCGGAATGTCTTCTTTCTTGCCTCTGAAAACAAGAACATAAATTTACAAACGAGAGGAGGCCATTTGGCCCATCAAGCTCGTTTGGGGAGAACTTAACTAATAGGTCAGAGTTGTTAAAATCTTATCTAGCTCTGATTTAAAG
>JAODLD010000106.1:807837-846574 GCA_026781065.1 Mormyrops boulengeri | reverse complement strand
AACCCATAAAATATCTGTACTTTATATTTCTGCTCCCTGCATGGATTACCTTACATTTATCTACGTTAAATTTCATCGGCCAGGTATCAGCCCAGTTGCTAATTAAATCAACATCCTGTTGTAGCCTCTGTGCTGCTAGTTCAGTATCTGCTATACCACCCACCTTGGTGTCGTCTGCAAATTTAACCAGTTCACTGTATGTATTGCTGTCAATTTCATAAATGTAAATTAATTTTTGAAGTTTGTTTTGAATATCTTCTGGCCCCTTATTCTTAAAACAGCTACTTTAATACTAACTGTACCGTATACAAACACATAGTCCCATGACCCAAGGTGCCCATACTGCTCTCAAGATGTTTGATGGTACTGCACCGTGCGTACGTGTAGCGTACGTGTGGCGTTCATTCCTCACGGAGATGCACAGGCAATGTGGAATCAGCACAGGGAAGTGTGGAGGCCATGATGTGTACAGTAGGTGGATGTGTTGTGACCATCAAGTGTAAACCGGCTCTTAGACGCAGTGTATATAGCATTAGTGTGTTGAGGGGGGCAGCCTTGGACCTCCCCCCCAGTTAGTGTGGTCTCTTGGTGATATTAGTGATCTTGTGGTGTCTTACTGCACGGATTTTCACTTCCTCATGACAGTAGCTGGTATCCTGGCCGATGGTGCGGCTCATAACGCGCCTTTAGACTAAAATGTAATGAACAGCTGCAGGCCTCAGTGTTGCATTCAAGCATGCGGCATGTGAGTCAGAGATCACACTCCCAGAGACGCAGGATGGGAGGTAACCTCATCACAAGAGGCATGACCTCAGCCCAGGATCAGGCTGTCTGCTCTATATTGTTCGCTAAACACTTTGTTCCATTGTCAGGAGAAACAAAGATATTTTTGCATCTCTGAGATGCCTCAAATGTAATTTCCTGTTATGTTTATGTCGAAGGCTTCGGAGACAAAATGTATTACTTATCTCAGCTACTCAGATGTATCCAAAGTCTCTGGTTTGCCGTTTCTGGTGTTGAGGACTCGGTATGTAGGATTCATGTGAATTTTGTTTCTGGCATTTTCAAGCATTTTTGTAAGCATGTTTAGTGTCTATTGTTGGTGAAAAAAAAGAGACACAATGGTACTTTGTACACTCAAAAAGCCCCTGTTTACGAACGCAAGGAACAAACGGCCGATTCCCAAGTCGCCGAGCTGAATTGCAGTCCTGTGTTAGTTACAGATGTGTGTAGACAGGAGAACGGCAGAGAATCCCCTGGGTATTCCCATTCAGGCAATCGATTCAGTTACTCAACTCTGCATAACTGCTTTAGCCTGAGGAAAATCTACATTGTGTTTTTCAGGATGTCATGAAACTAAAACCAGGATTACGAAATGCAAGTTTTGACAGTCTTTGTTTCTGATGCAAGTTTTACTTGCTTATAATCATTATAATCATGCATAACCATATTTTTTCTCTGGCCAATCCATCAGTCAATCGATCAGTCTGAAATGTATTCTGTTTATTACTATTAGGGGCTGTCCGGCCCATGTCGACCTCCAGTGACCGTCTAGATTACATTCCTGCAGAACATTCTGTCTTCTGTCAGGGTTTTGCGGCCTCAAAATGGCGCGTTCATTGCTGTGATGACTGAGTTTGTCGCTGGTCATCTTGTTCCTCTCTGATCTCTGTGGCACCATCAGTGACCAAGTTTGGCTGTTTACCGGAAGGTTGGTGGGTTGAGTCCATTTCAAGAATTTCCTGGGATCAAAAAAGTTTGTCTTTCCTCATCAATGTTTTGGCCAAAATTGCATCAGTCCGGTGACTTCAGAATACAGTTTGCCACTAAGGGCTTTATTTTAAGGAACAGAAAAAAATGGGGAAAAAATGGAGTATTTGTAAAAAGTATTTGGGAAAACAGAGAATAACGGCAGTTCTGGGAAATAGTGTCGATGGGATGTAAAAACTGCCAAGGGGAGAGTGATCACGATCAGATTACCCAGCTGTGACGGGCTGGGGGGCCAAGGGTGTACATATCCAGATGTGTTAGTATACTGGATCACGCTGGTCCATTTTCTGTGTGGTGTTACAAACTGACTATCTGGGTTTAGCTGATGATGTGATAGATAAGGGTCACATGACCCTGAGAGGGCAAATGAAGGAGGATCAGAGAAACACATGAATACACAAACATCTTACTTATGAAGTACCTGCATCCTACGCCAGTCACGGTGTCACTGGGCTGTCCTGTGACCTCCTCAGCAGATCTGCTGGGCTTGAGGTGTCCCTATGGGGGCAGAAACCGGTCCAAAGAAGCCTGGGCAGGGGACAAGGCAGGAGAAAACCGAGACAACCTGAGGGAGGATTTCAACAGGGATACTGAACCCCAGCCCCCAATCTGCTACTCAAATATAAAATAATTGAAACAATATCAGAATCGTATTGAAAATTCACAGGCAGAAGTGTGACTGAGGCGCGCAGTACAGTACAGAGGTGCATGTCATTTGCAACCTGTGTCAGACTGATGCCATTCAAATGGAAATCAGTCATTCTAACGCTGCGAGAGAATCAAAAGGATCCTAACTAGGGTCTGGAACCGTAATAGAAAAAAAAAACAATAAAGGATGAGAAAGCGTACGTATTACTGGCAGCGAGAGCTCTGGTAACTGTGTGGTTAATGCTTTGCAAATCTGATGTGCAAATTGGATGCAAATGACGGCGTGCGACAATGAACGCGTAACGGACGGCCAGGCTGGAGCTGAAAGGGCCTTCGCTCCAGAAGACACAGCAGCGAGGAATGACCCGTGTTTAAAGGGCGTCCCGTGAATTTGGAGGTGATCCTAAATTTCCAGGACATTACTTATTAAAATTGAAGGGTAGGAATATCAGGAGGCTAATCTTAGTAGAGAATGTGTCTTGCAGACAACTGTACTGAAGAAAGTACTTCACTTGCCTTAGATAGCATCTGGACTGATTTATCTGCAGATAAGGATTCACTCTGACCAGAGGTGGAAAGTCCAGAAAGTAAAACTCCAGACCAAGATTTAGTTTCAACCAACCAGTTGAGCACAAAGAGTCACAGAGACTCAACTGGTTGGTTGAAACAAAATCTTGATCTGGATTTTTACTTCGTGGACCTGAAGTATCCACCTTTAGCCATGAGATTGATGATTGCGTCCCATTATATCGTGACCCGATTGAAAATGTTCTGGTTTGGGTTTGATGCCACACCAGACTAGACTGTCACTCACATTCAGCAGGTCAAGGTGACAGTTGATTTTTTGACAGTTGACAGTTTTTTTGCAAGGCATGCTGGGATATGATGCCGAGTGCTTCTCCGAAACCCAGGTGCAATTTTATGAACGGCAACATCACATGTGGTCTGCATGGCAGCTATCAAAGTGCATTGACACGTATTAAACGTCCCCTTTGGCTTTTCACAGTATGGGGCAATGCGCCATTTTTCATTGGTCCTCTCTTGATTTTGGCATTTCTGCTAGGTCAGCAGAAGTTGAGGTATCTCTTCACAGCACACAGCGAGCACAACATTTCCATCACCCCTGGGTCGGGCGGTTAGATGCGGTGGCTTTGTGGTCATGCAGAGAGTCTGTTGTAAGTGAGTTGACCTTTTTTTCACTACCAGAACCTACATAGCTGGCCAGGGCTATCAGAGCAGTTATGCAGATCATGGGCATCATTAGGTCTGATCACTATGGCCTATAGCCCCAAGTATCTTACCCCAGATGCCAATCTTCCTTCAAAGAAAATATAAAACTCAAGCCCCAGGTAAACTTGACAGCCCCGGATCATTTCAATAGCTAGAAACTCCCCTGGTGCAGCTCAATCACTGGGCTCCTCTCTGCTCTCTTTACAGCTGTTTGCTACACCATCTCCGCTGCGGCCTTTCTGGTGGGGGGTAAAAAAAGATCATGTTTCTAGTCCCGAAACGCATCTGTGCGGTTACCAGCGATTCTGCATCAGCCCACAGCAGTTTGGGCTGAGCCTGAAGTAGGATGGTTCCTAGGCAACGAGAACATAAGCAACTCACTGGGACCCAGGAGCAAAGGTCGGGGATTAGGTGTCTGGAACGGCCCCACCACAGACCTGCTGCGCTATCCCGCTTTGGGTGCTTGGTGCGACAGCGTGGGTCCTAAGAGGGCTATAACGATGCAGGCGCCTGCGTGTCGAAACCACACTGTTTACAAAGAGGGAGCTGTAGAGCATTGCCATGGCAACGGCACAGTCAGCACAACCGAACACGAGCATGCAGCAACAAAAACAGCTACATGTTTACTTCACAAACAATCGTCACTCGCTGGGATGTGAGACGTAAAAACAGGACAGTTTGTCAAGCGACGGCTACAGGAATGACATCAGTGAGCTTCGAGGTCGCTCGCAAAACTAACGGCTCCATGTAACAGTCCCTGCACCGTTTTAATGATTATAAAACAGGACAATGCGGACCGATGGAGAAAGAAACGCAATAGCAGCAGTTTAAGATAAAAATAACATGAAATGTCTGCAGAAATAGTGTTAGGTAAATCTGGGTTTATGAACTGGCTTGATGACTGATCTTCAGAAGCCATAAAATAAACAATACAGGTGGAGTCCTGTCTGATTTAATGTGTTTTGGTTCTTGATATTTTTCATGAATGTATAAAGGGACAGTGAGGCTGAGATAAGCAGCCGTGTCTTACAGTCAGACTAAAGTAGGTTACGTGGAAAATTGCTTGTTAGATATAAAACTGAGGTGGTAAACCGCCGTCATTTTAGCGCATGTTTAATGGGTTATGCTGGGTCACTCCATGACACATACACGCGCACGCACACACGCGCGTTTGTATTCATGTCTTTCTGGGAACCCTCCATGATTACCTTAACCCCTACCCAGCCCTAACCTTATCAAAACAGAAGGCCTTTTTTTGATTGCAATCATAAATTTTTATTAAATTGATTTTCCAAAATGATAGGTCTCGTCACATTATGGGGACATTTGGTCCCCATTATGTAATATATACATGATCCACACACTCACACCCTCAAGCAAAGCCTGGTGCTCACACCGGGGAGGGGGGTGGGTCTTCTTGCGTGATGACCTTTGTCTTCATTAAAACTTCTGAAAGGATGATATGGCTTAGACAGTATAGTTGTTGTACCTGTGACCGGAAGGTTGCTGGTTCAAATCCCGCCAGATGGATGTCCGCTTTGGAACCTCAGCAAGGCCCCTAACCCCTCCCAGTCACTCCAGCGACTGGCCAGCCCTACTTTATGAAAAAAATCTTCATTAAGCTTCTGCTAAATCAACGTGATGTACATTAGAGCTGTAGATAGAGTTCGACACTCTCAGTTTCGCGAAATTATTCAATGCAGACCAAGGGCTGCTCACCGCAACCTCCTCCCAGGATGACTTTCTCTTGCCGTGAACCCCAGCCCTGATGTGGTGGCCTCCTACGTGCCAAGGGTACGAAGTCATTACAGGTTTTGTCAGAGGGGTTGGCTGATGTTTTTTGTCTGGTTCTTTCCGCGTTAAATAATCCTCAAAATGTGTTGCAAAAATCAAATGCTTTAGAGTTACTCTGCGGAAGCAACAAATACTGTACAAAACACTACCGAACTGAACCACCGCTTGTTTTACAAACCGTATTTGAAATCAGGTTCTTAGAACATAGAAAAAAGGTTTATAAAATTAAAGGTTTTTTAAAAAGCTAATTCTATAGATTCCAGTGTGTCATTCTGCTTCAGAAGCACCGCATCTTACAGGCATGTTAAATAACTTTTGTGAAAAGAGGACCTTGATCCTGGTGTGTGATGCTTTTAAGCGCGGTAAACCCACACAAAGGCACCCATCTGAGGAGTTCACACACGCACACCAACGGTGCGCTGGCTTGTGGCATAACGACACCCTGCGGTGTGTAAATGGCACGGAGCGTCCTTCTCTTCTTTCAGGTGCTGACCGAGTTGTCGTTACGCTGGCTTTCGCGTTCAGACTCCGTGGGTAGAAAAGACATCTCACTGTGAAGAGCCCGTTTGAACCTCCAGCCGCGATATCAGACTGACCTGAGATCCCAGGTATCCCAGTTTTAAGAAAAATGCTAAAGAAATTCTCGGAAAGACATTGTCTGTTTCATTTTTATCAATATTAGTGACATAAAAGGAATAGACAGCATCTACCACGGAGTTTACATGTGGGCTGAGAAACTGGCTTTGACTGGGAAACTCCAAGACACACACACACACACACACACAGGTTTGTAATGATATCTTTGTGAGGACTCTCCATTCATTTCAATTTGCATAACCCTAATCTCATTAATGGTGTCCTTAACCCCCACCCAGCCCTAACCTTAACCATAAGTAACCAAACAAAATACAAGACTTTTGGTACTCTACATTTTTTTCATTGCATTCTCGGATTTTTATAAAACTGAGTTTCCCCTTGTGGGGACTGAAAAAGAATGTTCCCATAAGGTCAAAATAACAAATTGTTTTATCACATTGTGGGGACCAAATGTCCCTACGATGTAATATATACATGCCCACTCGCACACACAGGCACATGGGCACCCCCACCCCCCCATCCCTTGCATCAGCTGGGCCCCTTCAACATTACTGCATTGCTCCATGCTCTGTGAGACTGGGGAGCTGGGGCTTCGGGGTCACATGGCAGAACGGACTGACCCATTCACAGACCGAGCCGGGGAGTAAACCAGGCCAGACTCAAGTGGCTGAAGGGACTGACCCATTAATTAAACAGTGCAGCTTTCAGAAACCGAGTCAGCTGGTTTACCTACGACATGAAGTTGACTGTCCAATAACATCTTAAGCAACTAAGGAACCAAACTCACCTGACCTGTCATCAGAGCTGACTGTTTTACCACATAATGTCCATTTTCCCACTTCACTCACAATAACCTACAATTTCTCCACACTTCCATGTCATTTCCAAGTTAGTAGCAGTGCTTGTGGTCAAGGGACCTCCCCAGTAATTCATGTTAGAAAGGAAAAAAAAATGGTTCTGGAACTGCCTCTGCGAAACTACAATCGGGCCGAGTTAATGAAGTGTGAATGCAACAAAAGTTCCTGGTTCTGGAAAAAGTTTCTGGTTCCTGAAAACAGTTCCTATGGTGGGAAAGCAGCTTTTGTCCTGGTCATTTATGGTCTGCGTGGAAAGTTCACCAGAATCCACTTCTGTACGGACTGACCTGAAGCAGGCCTGCTGTTACCCCACCTGGGTGCAGGTCACAGCCACTCACACGTTCCTCATCTCCCCTCGCAGCTACAAAACTGCAGGTTCCAATCCAGTGCAAACGAACCGTCTCTCTGCTCTCCTGGAGCAATCGCGGACATTCCAGCACCAGGCAGCGTGATTAACCAGCCGGCTAATCTCGAAACCTATAATGAGTGAGATTAGGAGGCCCTGGAGCCAGGATCGACAAAACGTCACCGTGGAATGGATGGAGGGCGGTCATCTCCGCACAGAAAGTGGAGCGAGAGCAGCGAGTTTAACACAGTAGCATTATGGCGGGAGTTTGTCTCTTCCTGCTCTGATGCACTTCCCAAACCGCGACCCGACTTGGCTTCCAGCCAGTCTGTTGCTGACGGGGTTCCCCCGCTTAAAGAGCAGCTCTAATAGCATTCATTAGCACTCTGCAAATCGGCTGTAAAGTAGAAGCTCATGCTGATGGAGGTAATTTTTCATCATTATTGTTAATTTTAATCATTTATCCCACGTACAGACTAGCTGAGCGTCCAACACTGAAGTACAGCTACTTATCTCAGTTAGTCAGTCCGTTAACGTGTTTATACTGAATTAAACATAGCTGCTTTCACAGGAAACTGTGAGATGTGCCTGGAGAAGAAGAGCTTTTCAACAGCAGGAAAATGGAATTCACCCGATTCCCTGAGCCCTTGGAAGAGGACACTTAACACTCTGCCTTTTTTATGAATACCGATGTTGGAACATTTTGGTCACATGAAAAAAAACAGAAATTATTAAACTTATTAATCTTTAATCTTATTAATTAGTTAAATCTGGTCCACCAGACCCCATGTCTGTTTAACACCACCCCCTGTCATCAAACGGTTTGTAACCCCTAACTTAATAAGGAACAAACGTTACGTCAAGGGATAGTCATGTATGCAAAAGTTCTGGTGTGTCAGTCAGATTCTGCACCATAGAAAGGCAGTAATGTCCAGTTGCATGTTTTAAGTGATCTTTAGCACAGACTGGGTTTCCAAACCCTCCGTGGGGTGCGTGTGACCCTCTGAGGTGCGACGTGGCTGTGATTCTGTGTCCAGGGTAACATCAGACAGTCTAAAAACTGCATTTGGTATTTGGCCCTCGGTGCGCTGAACACGGACGAGAGGCCCGAAAAGGGACTGAGAGAAACCAAGATGGCAGCCTCCTCGAGGCTGAGAGGAACGTACCCGGTCTGCCCTGCAAAGGGCCTGGTGTCAGACGGCTCTTGAATCGCTGCAGAGACGCTCAGATGGCCTGACATTTATCAGACCTGAGACAGCAGGGAAATACCCCACAGTGACAGACACAACATTTGGCTTTTTATGCTCACCCAGACACAGATGCCAGTTTACCGTTTGCTCAGCCAGGAGGAGATAACACAATCTGGGGAGTCTTGTATCCTATATTCAGCACCTTAGACAGCCAGCTTGCTTGTGAGTGCATTTGTGATGGTGTTTACAAGCGTATTTGTGAGCTTATTTTTTGTAAGCGTATCACTGAGCGTATTTGTGACCATATTTGTGTTTGCAGGCATCTTATTTATAAGCATATTATTTGTGAGTGTATTTGTGAGCATGTTTCTGAGCATTTTATTTGTGAGCATTTTATTTGTGAGGGTGGGTTTGTTTGCCAGGTGCAGGAGCAGCATAATTGGAGCGTAGCACAAAGTAAAGGTCAGGCGCACTGAGCAGAGGTAGCCGCAGAGGTACGGAAGGGATTGCCCCGCAGGGCGATTTCGTGGCTCATGCGTCTAATGACCGCCGTCACATTCTGCAGATCAGTTTGCCCTCCCCATCATTTCGGCCTGGGACCCATCAGGCAGCATTAGCCGAACTGTGCTAAACACCCCCGCAGAAACTCCGCAGACACATCTGTCTGATGCCAGAGCAGATGATGACAAGCGTGGCCAAATGGGGGGGGATTGCGGGGGCAAGAGGAGTGCTGGAATAGTAAGGGAGAAAGTCCTTCTTTTGAGATTTGCAGACACAAGAAGAAGTTTGCTAAAAATCAGTAATATACCTGGGCACCAGATGCCGGGGGGGGGGGGGGAGATTTACATATAATGAAACAGACACAGAGCATGTAGGCACCCCAGTAATGGGCAACACAGAAAGTAATGTGATGGGCCCCCGGCGTGTGACACAGGAGCAGGAAGCGAACTGGAGGCGAGCGGGATTCAGACTGGCGGGATTTAAATGGCGGGAACCGGGGCCGGCACTGCTGGTTACTCATCACAAGCTGTCGTTTTGTGGGCTAGGGGGGTATTTTGGGGCTATTCTGGGCGTTTGTCCGTGCAGTTGCATGACTGACATGAGCACTGAGTGGCAGGAGCGGCGCCCCCCAGTGGACGGCATGCAGATATGCAGGAGCCGGAGTCTCCGAAGATGACAGCATGGTCTTCTGGAGATTCAGCAAACGAGCATGAAACCCAAAATAAAAACGGGCCAGATCGCCGCTGTGAACTGGATACTGCCATCTGACGTCTGTGGTTTCACGCCTCCGCTGTGGGTATTTCGCTGCTAAGCCCTTGTGGATCCTCCGTCATGGCGGTGCCGCTCCCCCCTGGCTTGCTGCTGCAACCCCCACCCACCCACGGACAGGCCGCACCTGCTCCAGAAGACGAGGGAGAAAGCGGGAGCAAGAAGGTTGGTGGGAAATCTTGGGAAGGTGGGGGTTTCTCAGATGCAGACCATCTGCAGGACGTCCCAGAGGAAGAGAAGAGAGCCAGACTGGAGAGCAGAATTGGGGAGCGAGGGAGACGCCGTGTACTGTGTGCGTTTGAAATAAAGCAGAAGTCAGTGCTGTGGCATGCTGGGAAATAACGGATCACAGACCATTGCTGTGGCATTGTCGGCCCAGCTGGCCGCTCCAGGAGGGCATCTCCACAGAGGTGTGGAGACACGGGGCTCTGTGACAGCTTACCATCACCCTGCAAGGGATAGGATTGCTGTTCTCTAAATGGTAGTTGGCTGCAGGTCCCCGAGTCCGAGGTGGGGAGCCACTGTCGCTCTTAGCTGGAATTAAAAAGACAAGTGACTCACAGACACGTGACACTTCACTGAACTTGGGGAACAAGTGATCGGCACAAAGTGGTCGGCACTGGTGGGTGAGGATTACCTTCTCCTGTCTCCACTGTGCGTAACACGACTGGACCTGAGCTGGTCCGGTCCAATCGTGCTTATTATTGGGTTTTCTCTGTGATCTGGCACACAAATCCGGACGTCAGTCCGCTCGGTGCTGCGTCTCACGTACCTGCAGCATCCAGAAATGCTAAGCTAAAGAATGGCTGTTTGACGAGTCAAGCACAGGAACTCGAAGAACAGCTGCAGGCACTCAAAACATCTCCTCCCTGTCAAAAGCTGAAGCTGAACCCCTGGCCCAGAATGCAAAAGTGAAGCATGACTCTCATCTCAGACGCGTCAATAGTTATCCGTTTCCCTTATGAGGCAGACTGTCCCATGGCCAAGTTATAATGCAGGAAAGCGTAACTCTCACATGAACACCCAGTCAAAGCAATATGTGGACAGCATGAAGGTGAAAATGCCTGAGCCTTAACACGGTAGGTGGAAGCTCTCAACACCAAACACAGTGCTACCTTTGATTTAATTCCCCACACACCTGTAGTGGTATCTCAAAAGAAGAGATCAAGAGTATAAATGCTAAAGGTTCTTTTATAATTACACAAAAATAACTGATAGAATGCATTATAATTAATCATTATATGGGTACTTCATGAATTAAGGACAAATCACTATGTAATTTTACACAGAACTCTTTGGTAAATGAGATAATCAAGAAGTAATCAAGAAAAAGAACTGAATTACAGACCTATTTTTAAAAACTACTGTTATTGTTTTTAGTTCTGCACTAAGTTACTGTGAGTATTTTACTAATTTAGACAAACGCTTGTAGCCTTTTGATCACAGGCTCACATCCAGACACATGATTACTCCCTTTTCTGTTTTGTACTCTTTCGTAAATTCTTTCAAAAAAAAATGCTAGCATTGCTGGTTTTCATGTAAAAAATTAAACCACATGCGTCTCAGTTTAAAAAAAAATATATTAGAAGATCCTATAATTATACGCGAAATGGATAAAAGTTGCAGTAATTACAGGACTTCAAAGGGCACTTCTGAGCGAATACGGACCAGGTGTATCGTACACAGCACACTGTAGCGGGAACAGGTCTATGGGAATGGTCTGGGTTTGCACGCGCTCAGTAAGGGCTGATTTCCTCGTATTCAAATGAGGGCGGGTAGCCGAATTTGGTTCCAAACTGCCGCTCCGCCAGATGTTAACAGCTGGGCGACAGACGCAGAGAAACTTTATACCGGCCTGCGAATACCGACCACATGTGTTTCTCATCTTTACTCGAGAATAAGGATCAAAATGGGCCTTACACTTGAGCTCGATCTTAATAGGACGATGGGTTCCGCACAGCGGAGAGAAGGTCTGTGCGGGTAAGGAGCTGACGTGCTTATGATTAAGTGGATTACAGCACATTATGGACAGCGGAGGGCTCTGGGTCCCATCGCTGCACTCAGAGCCCCATCCTAGGACTTATCGCTGTTACTCTTTCCGTACGGCGCTACACAATGTTATTAAACACCGACATGTAAGGCGTCATTCATGGTAGCGTCCAGTACACTAATTATACAGCACTTCTTCTGCGGCCATCTTTATTTTGAGGGTCATAGCAAGAGAAACGACAGCAATGTAATTAAAATAAAATCAACAGGTACCCATTGAGCAACACACTTAACCTAAAGAGTGCCAGTAAAATATCTAGCTTATAAAAAAATGACACACAGGTCAGCCAAACAAATAAAGAGATGAATATCTATATTGGGTTTATTGATTTGCTTATGTAGCATTCAGGTCCACAATAATCGTACGGGGCAGATTTCAGGATTACTCAAACCCGGGAACACCCACTCCATCCTCAACCTGCCTGGGCAGCATGGACTCACAGTGGGTTAAAGTATTCTTTGGCCAGCCACAGGGGGGTGCTGCTCCACCTGCTACTGACTTATCATTAACGTCTGTCATAGCTTTCATCCATTATACATCTGGGGGATTTTATAAAACGATGCAGCAGACCACCTTGAGCATGAAATATTTTTGAAGAATCTGTCCTGACCCGGGTCCCCCCCCCGGTGTCTTCATAATACCCCGCAATCAGCCGCACTCCTTATCCAATGTTTCTGCGTCACGACGTGGCGTGAGATCAGAGAGGTCTCCTCTTACATGCCATGCATTCTGCAGGCCCAACTTCAATGGACACCTCCTGCCCTCCTGCTTCCAGCCCTCAGGGAGAAGGAACTCCATCCTGCCGCACATGATGGCCTAGGGAGGGGGCCGTCTGGTGGATGGGACACCCCCCACCATTAAGTCAGTACGCCTCAGAAACGGGGTAATTATTTACACAGAGATATCGTGGGGTTAATGACAAGCAATTTCCTGACACATCAAAGCCTCTGTACAAGAAAATGGAACAGCTTCCCAGACACTGCATACAGGCTCATAATCCCAAGCCAGCAGGCCGTGAGGGCTTGTCTCCTGCTCCATACTGCCCCCTTCAGGAAGAGATGAGCACACTTCTTAGATGATTCCTCTGGAAGATCAGTAACTCACACGATCGTTCCCTTTGTTACGAGACAAATGCAGACAGCACACTCCCAGCTACAACTACATGGTTGTGACCTGCCTTCTCTTTACAGACGCTTCTTAAACACCCCAATCCAGCAGTAGCCTCAAAGCACTTCCTGTTTAAGCTTGGACCATTTCCGGTGTGCTTTTTTGGAAAAGGACGTCAAAAGTTATTTCGGGACTTTCTAGTTGAAAATATTCATTTTAAGGTGTCCTTTCCCTTCGGTTACTTACAGCACCTAGTCAAGGTAAATTCAGCTTTCGGTGAGTTGTATCGTAGGTTAAAAAATATAATGATAAAATAACAATAAAATGATATACTGGATGTGAAGACAGAAACCTGACTGACATGTGTCCTGCATTCTGATTAAAATTTGGGGTCCTCAGTGACCCCAGATGGTCCACGTTTTTGCTCCCTCCCAGCTGATCAAGAACATGGAATACCTGGTACAGGTGTGGTGGGATCTGGGAGGGAGCGAAAATGTCTATTGTCCGGGATGCTGGGAAACACTGCTTTAGGGGAACGATGTTAGGATAAACAGAGTCTGCTGTGCAGGTTATGGCCCCAGCCAGACAAGCATGCCATGTCATAGTCGGGCAGGGGAACGAGACCCAGTGTGACCCGTCGGCATCAACATCAAAGCTGGCCGGATGGCTGTAAACAGGCAGCCTCCAGAAACGAGGGAGATGCAGAGGAAGGAGGAGGAGGGGATAGAGGGAGATCTGCAGCAATCTGGGTGGGCGTGGCCGCTGGCGCCCCTCCGTCTGCTCATCTGTACGGGTGCATCGGGGGCAGAGTGGCCCCATGGGCCCCGGGGGACCAAAAAGCTGACAGGGATACAGTTTACCCAAAGCCACCTGAGGTCTTCAGCACTGGTTCCACGATGACTGTGCCGCCCGTCATACTACCTATTTTATCAACTTATTTAAGTGTGATGCTATAGTGTCTGGCTCTAGGACTCCATTGTTAGTTTAGAGGAACTTGCCTGTGGTGGAACGTATGGATTCTTAACCATGACGCCCCCTAGTGGGGCTGGTTTCCGGGCCGCCGCTGTCCCCAGTGGAGGAGGAGAGGTGGGACCCAGCTTGAGGTGAAGCGCAGTGTTTCTTAACTATCTTCACTGCCAGGGGGACCCCAGATTTGAAGGCGCACTTGAATCCAAGTGTCTGCAGTCGCCACGGCACCCGCGGTAGACCCCGTGACGCGGCTGGTGACGTGATACCACCCACCGTGACAGGAAGCCGCTCCCATTACAAAGTGCTTATCTACATCTCTGTGACATAATTATATTTATAAAAGTCAAAAGACCCCGACTATGATAAGCACTTAAATGAAAGATGGCTGGATGATCATACATGCGGCAAACCCCCCTGGATACATTTTCTTAAATTCATTCTCCATGGAAGGGGAGCATTTTGGTATGAGGAGTTTTACTGCCACCTGGAGGCGATTTTTGTAATTGTAGCAGAGAGACCTTATGACTTAATAGCATTTTATACAGGCAGTCCCCAGGTCACAAACGAGATCAGTTCCCTCAATCTGTCTTTTAGTTGAATTTGTAGGTAAGACAAAAAAATAGTTAAATTATTAATTTAAAGGTTATAACAATAATAATTATACAGTAAAAATAAAAGTAACCCCATACAGTACTGTACTGTACCTCAAGCCCACGAACCGCTGAAGCTGTGCAGTGTTTTCACGAGCATCATAAAGGTGTGCATGCATTCATTAGTATTTAACTCAATTTATTAATAAAATATGCTTTACGGCAGTCTGTTAGTAAGTATGAGTTGTCTGTAAGTCATACATTCTTAACTCGGGGACTTCCTGTAGTAATAACAATATTTCCAGAAAAGACCACTTAGTGAGCAGTGTAGTAGCAGGTCTGAAAGGGTTAAACACTGCAGGTGATACCCAGAACAAAACTGCAAAATGTTCCCTGCAGTCCTTCCCTCACTGGTAACCGTGGCGACCTGCATCACTGTAAAACTGGCGTGATACAGCCGATGTTACCACTGCCGTTAAACACAACGCCCTGTGAAACATCAAATCACAGGAAGCATTACGAAACGGCTCAGAACCACAAAGGCAGGTCCAGCCTTCATACGATCACAGCTTAGAGAGGCAGATTAATGGATGCTTCTCTGCGATACCGGCAGGTCATGTGGAGGATGCGTGGGTTATGGGTGACACATTTGGGGGTCACAGGTCTGGAATATTCTCCATTTTAATTGGGAGCCACAAAAATCATATAAATAGACGGAGATTTCATATGGCCTCAGTGAGCGGACATAAATCAGACGGATGCTTGCTTAAAACGCACTGGAAGCAGATGAAATGTGAAATATATTGGTGTGGAATTTTATGTACGAAGAAGCAATAGTGAACTAATATATAATATATGACACTTCAAATATATTGACATAAAAAGTCACTACTCTGCCAGAAAGACAGCGCACTATTTCATTTCTATGAAGAAGCACATTGCTGTGAGATCAGGCTGATTGACTGCCTGCTATCACTTAAATAGAGCACCACCTGCTGGCTGTTTATATAATGAGCAAGTCGCAAATGCACGTCCCGTTTCTGTCCTGTCGATGATGCTGTTTTATGCTGCTGGTGATGTGATTTCAGCATTTTAATTAGTGTGGAATCAGTCAGTCAGACATAAATAATTACACTACACTGAGTACGCGGAGCGCTGGCGCTACACTAAAAAGAGCAATTATTATATTCCATAATGATACTGAATTTTGACGGTTCTGCATATATTTTCTGCCAGACTGCCTGATTCATTTGGCACTGATATACCAAAATTAGAATATCAAAAGAATCATTAAAACTAATGCTTTGTGGTTGCTGATTAACTTACCACTTCAGACTCTTTCTTGTTTCAAAGGAACAGTTTTCTTTTATTAGATGATGTGAGGAGTACAGGTGGTGGTGTAACACCTGCAAATGAATGCGAAATCCTGGATGAACCAGACTTGGCTTATTCACAGGGTCCCGTGGGCCTGGACACTGCATATGACAGCGGAATAATTATACGCTACCTGTTTTTACCACCTGGTGGTCAGATAGGGAACTGCAGCAAGATATGCCGAAGAGAACCAAAAACGTTAGAAGGGTCGATAGCTGCACCACAGAAGGTGAGAAGACGCATGTCGTGCACAGACAAAGATGTTCTGCTCGTATTGCTGAGCGATTAGTGACCTCACAGCTTCACACGCATCCAATGAAAATTATGCTGCCTCAAGCAGACTAAGGTCACCCACGAGATAGAGGTGTTCTACCCCGTTAAGACATTCGCACTCTTCCGGGACAAGCATGAACCACTCTTCCGCTTTTACGGATTCCTTTCAGAGATATGTTGTAGTTGCTTAATGCTTAATTCAATGATGAAAAACAGAAGAATAAAATATGGAACACTAGAACATGGAAATTGATTGCTTAATTCAACGATAAATGCAGGTGAGTAAAATACAGAACAATAGAACACAGAACAATGAAACGTGTAACACTAGAATACAGAACACTAGAACAATTCAATAGAAAAAACAGACGAGCCAAATACGGAACACTAGAATACAGAATTTGATTGAGTGGCACATGATCACGGGGTTCCGTGTTCACGCATCCATTGCCAGGTTTACATTTCATTTTCATCTCTGTCTGTTTCAATTTGCTCTCCACCCTGAAGCCCGTCCATTTCTGTGCCTGAGCTGTCAGCTGGGTTTTAGATTCTGTGTTCCGTTTAGGGAGCTGTCACATTCTTCGCAAGCTTTAGATAACAGCTGTGTTTCGCTCCATTAATATAGGGTGTATCTTTGAAGCCCACCAGCTTCATAATCGGCTTCAGTCAAGCAAGGATGAAGAGAGAATAAGACAGAACTTAAATCAGACGTTACCGTACCTGTCACCGCTAAACCTGAAGGCCATTTATCCCCCATTCCAGGATATAACATACATGAAATCTATACCTTCTCACGTTCTTGCTATCATTTTTATAACACCCCTCCCCCCCCCAAAAAAAAAATAATGTTCTGCTTCCTCAGCAGTAACACGAATGCAGCCCTGACCCTGAACCTGAACTGAGTCCCACATAGCATTAACACCAGCATCTGAGGGCTACTGCCCACAGCCTGAATAGCAGGAAACGTAAAACTCAAATCAACCATCAACCCTGCATTACATTACTTAGATAAATACTCCTAGTGCTTCTGTATTCGCTGTACTGATCGGTGCTTTTACATTACGTTGTATTGTACGGGTACGTTATGTTAAGGGGAGGTCACGCGATAACTAATCACGATGGACGTCACAGTCTCACTGTTGTGCCTGTAGAGAGAATCAGTGAAGGACACTTCTGGAACAATCCGCGAACTTCTGTGGCGAACAAAAGGATGTGTGATCTTTTTCGCAGTGTTACGCAGTGAGACTCTCCCGACTTAGAAGGAGTGAGTAAAATAGTCCTTAATTAAGCCACCAGATGATGGATGGGAATTCATAAATCATATGAGAAAATGTATGAATACGGATGAAACAAGAGCTCATTACAGATATGGGGTCAAGTTATAAAAGAAAGTACAATTTGAAAGTATCCAGTAATTACAAAAGGGAGCAGGCAATTATTATTATTATTATGCACTTCCAGTGGATATAGCATTATAACGTAATAGTCATTTCGTATTATTTAATGTCGATGATCTGAGCTGATGATCATCACACGCAGCGTACTGAGTTAACCTTGCTTGCGTGGCACCTCCAGAGAAGGTCAGTCCGTCACTTCGCCGGAAAACGCTGACTGCGTTATCATTTTAGCTGCGAGCAGCCCTGGACTCAAGAGGCGATCCCTTTTATCCATCATACTTTGAAACATGCTCATTAAGACAGCCTCTCGTTTTTCGGGTTTTGCCTTTTCACGGTTGCTCTTCAAAAGCTCTACAGAACAACGGGTAAAAACTTTACGTCTTGTCCCCTAATATGACTCGTTTAATTGCCTCCGCGGCTCACACGGTTGTGTGCTGTATCCACCTTTGGTCAGTAGATGGCAACAGACCATGCTGTTTATTTTCACTGCAGTGAATCCATCCTTCCGTCTTCCAGCCACTTATCCCTGTATGGGTATGGACCATATTAAAGGGAGCTTCCAAACTTCCAGAAATTCAGCTGAGGCATTACATTAACGTGTTGATTCTGCATCTATACAATATTATACAGCATATGTCCATATATGGCTAGAGCTGTGGAAAAAATTTTAAATACCACTCTACATTTACAAAATAATCCGTATTTTTAAATCCTCGTTTAATTCTGGTTCTGCTGGCAGAAGGCTACGCTGAGCAGCAGGTTGCTTCCAAGTTCAAAGTCTCTAAGACAACAGTGCACAAGAATAAGCAGGAGACACTGGGAACAACCAGAAACCAGCCAGGTAAGGGATGGAAGCGACTTTCTGACGCCAGAGATGACCTTTAACTTATCTAACAGTTTCTCATCAATCGTAGGATGACATCAAGTGACCTTCAAAAGGAATGGGAAACATTAAGTGCAGGTGTGAAGTTCACTGCTAGGACAGTTCGTATCAGGTTCATAGAAGCAGGACTGAAGGTCCATAAAGCAACGAAGAAGCCCTTCATTAATGAGAAACAGGGAAGAGCCAGGTTGCATTTTGCAAAAAAACAAATATATTTTTCACAGACGCACAACCGTAAATTCAGACATGAGTGAAACAAAAAATGTTCTGTGGTCTCTTAATTTTTTCCAGTGCTGTGTATGTAAAAGCACAGGAGAGTAAAACTTTTCGAATTAATCCGTTCTGTCATTGTGACATTTACAAAAATGAAATGAAAAATGGGAGGCATTAGCAAAGATTATAATCTTTTTTTCTATTTAAGAACGGCGTTAGATTCTGTTAGATTAATAAGACCCCGGCAGTTTAATCCAATTCTTCTTCTTTTTTCAGAGTGGAATAGGGTCTCTTCTTAATGTCGTTACCTGCTGTTTCGTAGCCTTGCCTCTTAGGGTTGCGTTGGGACTGATTTATTGATTCAAACAGTTTTAATTTAGGTAAGCGTTTAAAAATACAAAAACGGCACTGGGTGAGGGTGTTAATTTAGCCAGTGCACAGGGAGGTTTAAAACGCCGGCCGTAATACGTTCCGCCTTAATACCTCGCCTCTCCTCTTTTGCTGCGCTTTCTGTCATTTAATTTCACTAATACAGTGTTGAAGTTCGCAGGTCTATTTAAAAAGTCTCCCTTTACACGAGTGGATGAGCGATTATTAAAGTAAACCAAGCAGCCGTATCAAGAGCCATTTGCTGCACAAAAGAACTGGAAATTATCCAAAGGTAAAATATGCGTATTTTGTGGGGAAAATGCCGGCATTCAGTTAGTTGTAAGCGTAAGCCGCAACGACCAGTGTCAGACGCAGCTGAATGCCATATTTAGGCGGCAGGTGTAAGCAAGCCTGTTGAGAATCGACCAAGTTCAGTTCAGTGCACTTTTAACTGTGTACAAACTGTGTACCAGTTTAGGCACTTTCTCCAGTCACAGCCTGCCAGATTCTTTACAATTCTTCACAATTACCCACAATTCCCCTGCACTGCACAGCAGAGCCATGACCCCACCGGCTCTGAGCATTTGTATTCAGACCGAGAAAGCCAGTGTCAAACCCAGCTTCCCGGGGTAGCGGTCTCGCCCCTCTCTCCTTCCTGCATCTGAACGTTACATTTGGTTGCTTAAGTGGCTCTTTCATCCAAAAGCACTTTTAAAATGTTTACGCAGCTGGTGAGTTTGGCTGGAGTCATTGGGACGAGGTCCTTTCTAGAGCTCCAACGTACAGTTTTCAGGTAACAAGTCAATACTACTGCACCCACACCCAGAAGCCTCCAGAATGGCTCCGGATGGGGCTGCAGTAATGCTGTCAGCTGAGGTCCATTAGACCCCAGCGTCAAGCAGAGAAACAACGACCCTGCTACGTTTAATTCAGCCCATGTTCCTGAGGGGGAGGCAGAGGAGCAAGGTGGGGGTGGGGGGGGCATTCATCGAATTGCTTTTTGAGAGTAATCCTGGGCATGTTTTGGTCCACTTGTCAACATTAAAGTCACAGTGAAGATAATATTTCCTCATGCTAACTGCCCTTTCATCTCACTGTGACGCCATCGGTCACATTAATCGTTTCCCATTTACTCGTCTTGCTGTGGCTGCACCTTATGTCACTATCCACATTGGGAATGGTGCTGTATAGTAATAAATTGCTAAGAAATGAGACCACATGCTGCGGACAGCTTCAGAAAAACCGTAGGCAGACGCACAGGCAACTGACAGAGAGACATACATACCAGGCCCGGCTGGGGTAACTGACCGAGAGACGCAGGGACCAGGCCCGGTTGGGGTAACAGACCGAGAGACGCACATACTGTACCAGGCCAGGCTGGGGTAACCGACCGAGAGACGCAGGGACCAGGCCCGGCTGGGGTAACCGACCGAGAGACGCAGGGAATAGGGCCAACTGGAGTAACAGACCGAGAGATGCAGGGACCAGGCCCGGCTGGGGTAACCGACCGAGAGACACAGGGACCAGGCCTGGCTGAGGTAACCGACCGAGAGACGCAGGGACCAGGGCCAACTGGGGTAACAGACCAAGAAACGCAGGGACCAGGGCCAACTGGGGTAACAGACCGAGAGACGCAGGGACCAGGCCTGGTTGGCGTAACCGACCGAGAGACGCAGGGACCAGGCCCGGCTGGAGTAAACGACGCAGGGACCAGGCCTGGCTGGGGTAACCGACCGAGAGACGCAGGGAATAGGGCCAACTGGAGTAACAGACCGAGAGATGCAGGGACCAGACCCGGCTGGGGTAACCGACCGAGAGACGCAGGGACTAGGCCTGGTTGGGGTAACAGACCTAGAGACACACATACCAGGCCAGGCCGGGGTAACTTACTGAGAGATGCTGGGACCAGACCCAGCTGCATGCCAAAGGGTCAGACTCTGTTCCTTCTGGGCACTTTGTGTTCACAGCATCAGGGTTTGTTTTAACAAACCCTCAGTTTCTGGAAAAGATGAAAATCTGCAGGCGCAGAGGTCTGATAGGAATGACACCAAAGTCATAGGGACAGACGCAAAAAAACTGCCATTTTACATGGAAATGTAAACTCCCCCACTGATAATTCGTATAAAGCACTTCAGAATGAGCCCCCCCCACCCGTCCTCGACGCTCATTAAGGACTTTGAGATTTACAATGTGTAAATACGTCAAACGAAAACAAATGTGACAGTTAAATAAATAAAGTCAGCAGTTTAATTGGACTTTGGGAACTCATTACGGCGTAATTGTTGGTGCTTATAATTGTCCTGACATGCTCGAAACTTTCGGAATTTATATTGTACCAGAAAACACAAAATTTATTAGGAAGTTTTAAATCGCTTAATTGACAGAATGCTTATTACACCACTTCTGATTAACTAACACTAACAAACATGTTTCCAGGCAAAATTTAATCGAAACCTTTCAAAGTCATAATAGAATATCGGTTAAACTCTGGCCTGTAAAAAAAATCGAATTGGTAAGTTAATTGTGCTGAGAAATATATAAATAAACAGAATACATAACAACAGTCGGGGTATTAAGAACATCGCTGTAAGCTATGGTATTGCTGTCTTGCTCTGTAACTTTTTTTAATGAAGGTAATATCTGTGTAAATCTGTGGCACACCAGGGGAAACGGTCCTGGTCTGGTCCAACATGAATGGATTTGTCGTGTTTAAATTGCAGAAAATGATCGGCAGACCACCACAGTGGTATCATTTTGTTATTTTGGTCTTTATCTCTATGGCCACAGCAGAGAATATCATACAACTGCCTCTTAGAACATTACTTTACTCGAGTGAGAAGAGTGCCCCTTTATTTAATTAGTCTGGTGTTTCACTAAGCAAAAAATGTTGCTTATTAATTCAGTTCAGTAATTCAATTTATTTTTTACATTTTTTTCTCCACTGAAAATAAGGAACAATCTCAGTGGCAGGTGTGAAACAACAAACAAAAGAATTGAGCAGAACCTACAGAAAAATGCTTCACAGCGATCAGCCCCGAATGCACGGCGCTCCAGTTCTGCTGGCAGCGGCCGGGGCTCATGGTGCGCTTGCCCGCTGCATGGGGACGCAGGCCGCGCTGTCCGTCCTCCGACACCTGAGCAGCTTCAGGAAGGTCTCCACTTTGTGGACGTCTTTGCGGAAGCAGGTGAGCAGGATGTAATCCCTGATCACGGACTCCAGGGGACCCTGCGGCAAGTCAGCCGGCATCCAGCCCTCGGGAGGGAGTGGGTCTGCCGTGACGGCATCCTCATCCAACATCTAGGGGGAGGGGGTCAGGCAAGCCAGGGGGGGTGGGAGATATGCCAAGAGGATTGAATGAAAACCATAGCTTATCTTCATTGTCATTCATCAGCTAAGCTCTGTAATAATATTGTTAATGATTGTGCCCTGTTTTCACAGTGAAGTGTTATAAATAGTCAAGGGATTCAGGATAAGTGTATAAATCGGGGTGTATTGCGCCAGGTCCTGGCCTGAAATCTGAGCCTGGAACATTCCAAATAAATTGCCATAAACCTGTGTTCTGCCCCTAAAACATGATTGGTGGAGTCAGAACTGGTCAGGACCAGATGGCCTGTTTGCCTTGGTGCTTTTGATAAATGGCACAGGATCCTGGGAAAATGTGCAGGGCTGCGTTTCCCATGTTTACTTATCCTAATCCATCATGGTGGGTGACGGATCCGGAAGGGGAGCTTAACGTAAACCTGACCCTGTCTCAGGAGAAAAATTCCCCCGTCTGTGGGATTGATCCATTAAACCGATTGAAGACATGAAAGTGTCTGGAGTAGAAGTATCTACTGAAACATCTGCAGCCATCCCAGCATGAACTAATGAAGGGCTAGCTGATTGGTTGATTCGTTTAATCAGGTGAACTTATGACAAACGTAGTGGAATGCTTGGGGTCGGGGGGGCTCGTCCCTCGCTCATGAGGAGTGGCGCACCTTCCCTGTCAGCACCACCACACCCTGCTCCAGACTTCTCAGCCTGCCCACCAGCCAGTGGGTGCTCTCCAGCAGGACCACCGGGGCATTGTCGTACTGGTCCAGTGAGGCCTGCAGGCCCAGAAGGGGCCCCATCCAGGACCGGATCAGGGCCAGGACCATGTGGAGGAGCCACTTGTCCTACAAGGAGAACCATGGCTTAGATCACAAGGTTTCAGAGAAAGGCTCCAACTCTGAAGAACTGTTTGAAATTCAGGTCCATCCAGCTAAATGCTGTTAGAGACTTTTGGATACCCACACTCAGTGACCATGAGACACCCCTGTTTAGGATCTAGGACCCCCTTTTGTCTCCAGAACATTGTAAGAGCCGTCTGTTCGGAGAAGCTTGTTTGCGTACCACTGTGATGCCATGCTGTTGTTTTTGCACTTGTGCTCTTCCTGTTAGCTTTAAGGAGTCTGGTATTTCTCTCCTCTGACTGCTCACTGCTCTCTCTGCTCAGAACTGCCCCTGCCTGGATGTTTTTATGTTCATTATTGTCAGGGTCTGTACTCTCTGACCCCACCCTCTGTGACCCACGGTTGGCCAGCATGCATTGCTGGCCATTCCGCCTTTCCCCCTCTTAGAGGTCTGCGCGGGACTGATTTTTCATCCCGCTCCCGCAAGTTTCGGTCCCGCTCCTGCAGAAATGTGTAATATTTTGACCCGCTCCTGTCCGCATCAGCTATGGTTTGTCCCGCTCCCGCCCGCTGAATCCCGCAAGCAAGGCTGGTGGAGTATAGGGTGGGCCAAAAATACTGCACACATGTTAAATGCTATAATATCTTGGCTTATAAAAATTAAAGAAGGTACCAAATGTATTTGTTGCCTAACTGACATACAGGTATTTATGAAAGATAGGCTATATTATGTGGGCACGACTCCGGCTGCGAATTAAAAATGTCTTTTATATAGGGGTAGATTTGGCTAACCAGTTTTCCACAAAAAAACACAACCAACAACGTTTCTAACTAGGCTACAGACCTGAATTAAAAATATCTAAACAGTCTCAATAGAAACATTTCATAGTCAAGATGAGAGAAATATAGGGAAACATTGAAATTTGTGGCGCGGCTCTGCGCGTTTATTCCAATTAGAGGTCTGCGCGGGACTGATTTTTCATCCCGCTCCCGCCCGCTCTCGCAAGTTTCTGTCCCGCTCCCGCAAGAAACTCTCAAATGTAGACCCGCGCCGCATGCTTTTGCGCCGCGTCCCGCGAGTCCCGTGGGCGTCCCGCCCCGTTGCAGACCTCTACCCCCTCTCTGTCGTTTAGTCCATCCCTTTCCCATGTGTTCACTCCCCATTTGGAAAGCAGGTATTGCTCGTCAACCTGCACCCTCTGCCTTAGTTCCTAGTCCTTCCTAATGTGTTTTCCCTGTTCCCCAGACTACCACGTCACTTAGTGGGTTGATGCAGCATGTAGACTGTTAACCCTCTGATTATGGGTTCGAGTCTGGTTTCAGGCCAGCCTTATGTATTTATTGGTTTTCTGTTTTTTCCTAGTATTTAGTTATGTTTGCGTTCCTGTTTTCAGTTTGCCCTGCTCCCTGGTGTTGCCCTGCTTCCCATCAGCATCACTTGTAGTTAATTCTTGTTTCCCCTATTTGCTTTAGACCCCCCCAGTGGTCCTGTTTTTTTGTGCCTTCACCCAGTCTTAGTTCCTTCAATAAACTCTCTTGTTGGATCATCACCTTTTTTGTATTTTTCTGTCTGTATGCAGTTGCAGCCACGTGACTGGCCGTGGAGAAGCATCTGTTTTCATTACCTGCCAGGTGTAACCTGATCAACTAGCTACTGCGTGTGTATTAATCATTCCCTTACATTAAACTTTTGTGAATTGATGTAATTGAGTTGTGCGGCAGCTGCCTTTACCCAAAGGGGTCGCATCTTTTAAAGCGGTGCACTTTTTGTATACTGTTTATAAATCTGAGCTCCTTTCCCAAGGGGTACAACAGCAAGGGGACGTGTGCTGTCTTTCATCTCGACAGATCCTAATGCTTCGCCTGCCTCATCTTCTAGGCCATTGGCTGTCTCTCACCCTGTAACACACCTCCATTGGGAGTGGAATCACTAGAGCGGGATGCTCTGCTCTTAGGACAAGTTATGACCGGTTCAGACCGGTTAGGACCAAGTGGGACTGGTTTCAGGCCTCTTCCGCTCATTTCTTGCCAGTTTTTTTTTATATATGCAGCCAGCTAAGCTTTGGGTTTGCGGTACATTATTTTAAAATTCACACACGGGAGGTAACCTGGGGGAGTTTGTAACATAGTGCCAACATGGTTCAGGCTCAGTGTTTCAGCTGCAAGGTGTTAATAAGCCGTGACAGTGCTTCCTTTGTTTATTTTGTCACAGGAAGGTAGAAATACTATTGCTGGTAAACAAGATAAGCGTTAAAACGAATGAGGCGGAGTAAAGATGCAGGAATGCCTCGCTGCGGCGTTCTGTTTTGGGCATGACGTCCATTACCATTATTGACATCCCAATCAGCACACTCCTGTGTTTGTGGAGTCTTAGTGAGGAGCATGTCGCAGTTAATTATTTCATTCTTCTGTTCTCTTTCACCTCCCTTTATTTATAGCCAGTTAGTTGTTTTTTCCTTTGGTAGTTTCTTTGTAGCTGAATGCAGCAGTCTTGACTACATGCTGGTTGATATTAAAGGAGATGGATCTCCTGAGGATGCTCTTGTGGGTTGAAACCTCAGACCAAACGTGGGACCTCTGGACCTTATCAGATTGCACACTGGTGCACATCTGCCCCCATTAGACCCGTTACCCCGCATTATCCCGGCTTGAGGCCAGATTCCACCGCTTACTGAGATAGACTCTGCCTCCACCTTGGATCCGGGGATGGAGATGCTGTTTATGTTGCACTCCTGGCCTCTCTGCAGGTGTTGGGAGCGCATGGAGAGGGGGATGAACATCTCCTCCTGCCAACGACAACAGCGTGAACTCCGACACCGCTCTCAGGGCCTACGGGCGCAGATCCGACCGCATCAGAGCAGCTCTCATTCACAGCGGATTGTAGCGATTCGAGTGCAGACCCTTCGGACTCGCCCTGCCATAATCTGCCTGCACCGCAGAGCAGACGGCTTGCCTTTACAAAGCTGTATGCTGCAAGAATCCAGACAGATCCTGCTAAAAGAATACTATAAAAGTCTTGAGGAAGCGGAGATCATTCTAGTTTAGAATTTACTGGTCTGCTGAACGTACGGACTTAAGAAAGATAAAACATTAATAATAAGAAGCTCTTTAGGATTAACAGTAGAGCTGATGTATTAAAGGAGAATAATGTTGGCTTCATGGTTTTCTTCTTTTTAAATATATCTATAACCGTGCCAATCTCCTTTCAACCTCCTTTACTGAAGCATCCCTGCCTTTCAGTATCAATGCCAGCCTCTTGCTCAGCAGACCTTAAACTCTGCTAAATAATCTGGCACCAGCATCGGCAGGAACAGAGTTGCCCGCCTAGTTGCCAGGCTGTCATTAAGACGGCGGTGAGTTATTAGCACATGTTGTGTTCGTTGGCTAAAGCTTCCATCCAGAGCAGCGCACATCTTAAACAGCTGGCGTCAGTCCTGCCACTATTCAAGTTAATTACCATTGGTCCTGATAAGTAGGCTGCAGAAGCGAAGAAGCTACAGCAAGCTTTCCTGGGGCTGGAACCAACCACATCTGCAGCCTGTCTTAGCTCTGTGGCCTCATGCATCCAAGGTGGACAAATGCTTATGGAAAATGGATGGATGGACGGTCCAACTTACAAACAGGATGCGGGACTCTTCGGAAACCTGGTATATGAGCTCAGCGTGCTGCATGGCCCGCTCTAGCAACTCATCCAGCGGGATGTTGGTGCACCTTCTGCTGGTGTCCGTCCAGTCCCTGCACTCCGGCGGGTATCCCAGCATGCCTCGGCAAGGCCACAGCAGCAGCCACATGTAGCCCTGCAGTACTGTACCACGTAACACGCTACCGTCACGCTAATGTTCACACGTCCACACGTTACTCACCGAAGCACTCAACACACAAATATTACACTGGAGCTTAACATGCAAACTTAACACATTTACCTTATTGTAGTTACTCAACACGTTATATTCAAGTTAGATTGGCTGCTGAAGACACTGACTGCATTCCTAACATCACTGCCTGAACACTGTTTGCTGAACCCCATGTGTGTTTAATTTATTAATGGAGAAAAAATACATTTTACTCCTGTTAATCGTTTTCCAATATCATATATTTAATTTTTAATGTTATATGTGTCTGTGTTTGAGCAACGCTTACATGTGCCTCATCATAAGCATTTCAATGCATGTCTGAATCTGTTCATCGTGCACAAGTCAAATAAAGGACTTTGATATATAAAAGATCAGCACCACAGACCGCCATCGTCCGGAACAGAGATCGATAAGATGTCACCGTTACCTTTGTCCATCTCAGAAGCAGTGGAAGGACAGAGGCTGCGTCCAGCTCACCTCACGGTAAGCAGGTGAGAACGGAATTTATAGGCTGGGAGCTTATGAATGAAGCAGTGGGATTCTGGGGCATGGAAGGGGTAAGATGATACAGTGGGGTGGGGGTGGGGGGCGTGTTGGTTTTACACATGATGTTCAGCTAAGAACAGAACAATGGAAATATGTCATTTAACGTTAGTGGTTAACAGGTATATCTAGGGTCTCTTTTAACAGTAATTAGCACTATTAGTCTTTGGGGTCAGAGCAGAAAGCAACAGTTATTAGAGAAAAACTTTACTCTCACGTTTGCTCTGCTTATTGTTTATTTACTCGTTTAGTTTTACACTGCAGGCCATGCGATGAAAGAAACCATCATGGGAACAACTTGTTTTTTTTTTTTGTTTTTTTTAATTCCAATAAACATGTATTTGTGTGTTTAATGTCAGGCAAAATCTTGTTGAAAAACATGACAAAAGGAGAGCAAAGGGATTAATTTTATATCATGAAGCTCATTAAACTCAGACATGAAGATATTAAATATAACAAATTCAAGTAAACATACCAGAACTCCACACAGCAGTAATAAGTGTATTCAGTTTACTATATTAATGCCGGTGAAACACGAATGTTTTAACCGGCATATTTTCGGTGTTTTTTCTATAAATAAAACATATATTATTGGGAGCACTGAAAACGGCAAGATCCAGGGCTAACATGCTAATCTCTGTATCCATAGCGATTGTTCACCAGGTCAGCTGGTGGTTTGCTTAATGAAGCCCAGGTGACCTTGATGAGGCGACTCACCTCGTTAAGTTTAAAATGGACCAATGGGGCATGTTAATGGTTCTCAGCTCCAGTCCTGTTATGGGCTGATTGAGAGGTCATCCCAACCGCCCCCCCCGCTTGCACCAGCCCCCCGTGGATCAGGTGGCCCACCCCTGCCAATAGAGAGTGACTGTGTTTGAGTATGGCTCTGATCAGGGGTATAGTGGAGAGTAAAAACGTCAAAGCCATTTACACAGCTTTTTAATTACATAACAGCATTTACTCACCTTTTTGTGATAGCTTACTCACTTGTGAATACCCAGTTTAAGAGGTTTGAGTGAAAAATGCATTGTTCACTGCATTAACTTACAACAGCGTACCGCTCTGACCCTTTTAACAAACTACCCCCCCCCCCGCGCTTCATTCCTTGACAATGTGGCCAACGCTTAGAGCAAGCAAATCAGTGACAGGTCCTGCAGCATGCAAGCAGAGTGGCGGACATCGGACAACATTTTCCGAGAATCTCGAACCCGCCTCGAAAAGAGCTCAGATTGAGGTTGAAAATAGTAAACAGGAGGAGGGGTTCTCTATTTTTCTGTTAATAAGCTAACATTAGTTATTATCAAGTACTGCACTGCAGCCTGCAGATTGATGCTGCTTGCATTGAAGCTAGCTGGCTAACAGACATATTAGGCAACCTTTCTGAATCAGCGCAAATGTATTTCCATTTTTGCTAGCTGGACAGGAACTTATCCTTTTCCACATCAATACCATAATAAGATGACGATGATTTCAGTGGTACTGCAGTCCTGTATAGATGTGATGTAGTTTATTCACCTTTTTAATGACACATAGGGGTGTCTCCATGGATGTATATAGACTGCCCACCTTATTTATTACCACTACACCACTGCCCTCCCCCCGGGCTGGCATCCTGTCCAGGCCCTGCCCCAGCCTAGTGGACGAGCACTTTCTGGGAGCAGCTCCAGGCCCCCCCGTGCCCGGGAGTCTTTCGGAACACAAGCTACTTCCGTGCGGGTAAGTGACCTACCCCATACTTTATTTAGAACATTCCAAGCATGAGTCAGCACTCCCCAGTGAGGCCCAGTACTCCCAGTGACCCCAATGCCTGCTCCGCCCGCCTCCCAGTTAAAAACACCCATATCCCACACATGCACACGCATGCCACATTTTGCCCCAACCATAACCAGGATCTCTGGCTCCAGCTGCTGCACCTTTCTTCTTCGATCAGAGCATGTGAGTGAAGCGGAGTGAGGAGGGTGAGCGGAGCAGGAGGATTTCAGACTGGAGCGGGAGTGAGCACGGCGTGGGAGCGAAAGGATTTCGGGCCAGAGCGGCATCGAACGTGGAGAGGGAGCGAAAGGATTAAGGGCCGGAGCGGGAGCGAGCGCAGAGCGGGAGCGGGAGGATTTCGGGCCGGAGCGGGAGCGAGCGCAGCGTGGGAGCGAAAGGAGTAAGGGCTGGTGCGGGAGTGGGAGCGAGCGCGGAGCGGGAGGATTTCGGGCTGGAGAGGGAGTGAGCGCGGCGTGGGAGCTAAAGGATTAAGGGCCGGAGCGGGAGCGAGCGCGGCATGGGAGCGAAAGGATTAAGGGCCGGAGCGGGAGGATTTTGGTCTAGAGCGGGAGCGGCGTGGGAGCAAAACGATTAAGGGCCGGAGCGGGAGTGGGAGGATTTCGGGCTGGAGAGGGAGTGAGCGCGGCGTGGGAGCGAAAGGATTAAGGGCCAGAGCGGGAGCGAGCGCGGAGACGGAGCGAAAGGATTAAGGGCCGGAGCGAGCGCGGAGACGGAGCGAAAGGATTAAGGGCCGGAGCGGTAGGATTTTGGGCTGGAGCGGGAGCGAGCGCGGTGTGGGAGGGAAACAATTAAGGACCGGAGCGGGAGCGAGCGCGGCATGGGAATGAAAGGATTTTGGGCCGGAGCGGGAGCAAGTGCGGAGAGGGAGCGAAAGGATTAAGGGCCGGAGCGGGAGCAACCGCTGCGTGGGAGCGACCGCGGCGTGGGAGCTAGCGCAGAGTGGTAGCAAAAGGATTAATTACTGGAGCGGGAGTGAACGTGGAGTGGGAGCGAAACGATTAAGGACCGGAGCGGGAGCGAGCGCGGCATGGGAACGAAAGGATTTTGGGCCGGAGAGGGAGCGAAAGGATTAAGGGCCGGAGCGGGAGTGAGCGTGGAACGGGAGGATTTCGGGCTGGATCGGGAGCGAGCGCGGTGTGGGAACGAAAGGATTAAGGGCCAGAGTGGGAGCGAGCGCAGCGTGGGAGCGAAAGGATTTCAGCCGTAGCGGGAGTGAGCATGGAGAGGGACCGAAAGGATTAAGGGCCGGAGCGGGAGCGACCGTTGCGTGGGAGCGAGCGTGGAGCGGGAGGATTTCGGCTGGAGTGGGAACAAGTGCGGCGTGGGAGCGAAAGGATTAAGGGCCGGAGCGAGAGCAAGAACATCACCCGCTCACCTCTTGAAATAAATCATTTTTGCTTGAATGTGGATTTGGATCCTCAGTTAGCTGGGTTACAGTTCAAGCTAAAATTACAATACACTGCAGATTGTTCCTTTTTTGGAGCGAGGAGTGAGCAACTTCATCGGAGTGAGGATGAAAATGGACCGGAGTGACTGTGAGCAGGTTGAGCGGGGGCAGTGTACCACTCCGTGAGCGATGAATGGAAATTGTCATCGCTCCGCTCACGTGCTCTGGCTTCGATACAAAGAGCCATGACTTTAGACAACTAAGACCCAAAGTTGGAGGACCCTACACCCCCGCTTCCTTAACGTAGGCCCAGCATGCCAGCGTACCATAGGTAAACACCCCCGACATGTGCCTGGCGCCTTGCAATCGTATGAAAGGCAGGTGTCCTTGGGGGATAGTCGCGGGGTTAACCTTTCCCTCTGTGAAACTCAATACAGGGATCAAGTTAGATTAGCAGGCAAGGTGGCGACTTCCACCCGCGAGGTCTATTCACATGATGATAAATACACCGCAGATGAATATACAGCACCTTCTGGTGCTTCCAGCCGTCGGCAGAGAACAGCGTGACAAATAACCTCGTCTGCATTCTGCGGGGCGACTTATTAAACCACGAGGACGTTTTTGTTTATGTCGACAAACAAAAGGATCTACGTGTCTTTCCGGGGCAACGGTATTCAGGAAGGACGTGGTCGCCTTCAATGGCTCGGGTTTGAGTGTGAAGGGAGGTGTACGTGTCCTTGGGCCAGTGGGAAGTTCAGCCGTGAATCTGCCATTTACTGTGGCCATAGAAACTTACCCAGTAAACACTCCGCAGCTCACCTTCATGTCAAATCCAATCAAAAAACAAGCAGAACTCGCTCTGTACACAACAAAGACACATTTCCTCTATCAGAGCCCAGCATTCAAAGCATCTGATTACCTGTTTATACAGCTGGCCGTATTTTCCCACAGCTATTTCAGTTTAGTGACTTCCCCTACAATGTATAGCCCGACTGGGGACTTGATCCAGAAACAGTCAGGCTGCAAGCCAGGGTTGTTACCTGTGTGTCACCTGCCCCAGTCAGGACAGTAAAGAGAACCGTGTGACACTGAAGTGGGAGAGCAAAACGGTGCCTTTAGTTGGGTATGAATGTGGTAAAACTGTGGAGAGAAATGAAACCACTCATGGGAGTTTGACTTACACAAAAATGTTCTGAGGGCAGAATGAAAAATTGGTTCAGAGAGATAACCAATGAGATTGTAGAGGAGATGGGTCCAAACATCTTACTCATTGATCCCGCCTCCTCTAGTTTCTTGGACCCACCTCCTCTATAATCTGATTTGTTATCTCTCTGAATCAATTATTTTTCGTTCTGCCCTCAGAACATTTTTGTGTAAGTAAAACTCCCACAAGCAATGAAACTGGCAAGAGGACAACCCAGGGAGACAAAATGGCGTCAGGTTGGGGGAAGGAATTGGGCAACTAGATCTGTTTAGATATTTGGGGCTGAGAGCAGAAGCTTGCTTTAGTTTATTTGTGGTTCGGCACAGAAGATCGAGCAGGCCTGTCACATGATTTCATCCCAGCCTTGGATGGTTATACTCCCCACCACTCAGTCAGCACTGTGTTTCTGTACTGCCTCGTGGCGTAACAGGGATAAGGGACTTAAACTGACAACAGGCATAAATTACACTAAACTCTGACGGCTCGTGGCACCGGATAAGTTTTGTTTTGAAGAGAGACAGATTTCCCAGCGGCACATCAGCGAGCCAGCGGTGAGGAGCCGTGAACTCTGACGTCCTTAACGGGCTTTTGTCGTACGTCGGTGACAGCATGCCTTTTAAATTCGGGGGAGATGTCAGAGCTGTGGTGATGGGGGGGGCGGCTGCATGTCTGCACATGATATGGGCTGAAGTTCACTCCGCGACACCTCGCTCTGTGAGGCGGGGTCACACGGGCCCCAACGTGCCGTGCTTTCAATCACGGAAATTAATAAGCGCAAAGATGGAATATTCCCGATTCGTCACATCGACGCTTGTCATGTGCCGCTAAACACGTAAATCATTGACTTGTTTCTTTGTGGCTGATCTAATTGAAGATTTTATTGTAAAGCTAAAGATGAGATGTGATGAAATGAATGACACTCCTTGTTGTTCTTGGCGCTCGATGTTAATGGAAGTGGCATTAAATGGATGAGCAATATCAATAAAATATGTCAAGTTCTGACATGACAAAGAATTTGGCGAAACACAGCAGGATGATTTTTAATGTTAGGGCTATGAATGCGGGTGGCATGGTGGCGCAGTACGTGATTAGCACTGTTGCCTCACATCTCTGGACCCGAGGTCGAGTCTTTGCCCAGGTTCCATGTGTGTGGAGTTTGCATGCTCTCCCCATGTTGTTGTGGGGTTTCCCCTGGGTGCTCCGGTTTCCCCCCACAGTCCAAAAACATGCTGAGGTTAGAGTTAGATGAGTGAGTGCCCCATCCTGGGTTGTTCCCTGTCTTGCACCTGTGTCTCTGGGATTGGCTCTAAACCCCCACAACCCTGAATAGGACAACTGGTTACAGAAAATGGATAGATACGAACAGAGAGGAGGTATCAAAGAAATGCTCACTGGCAAATGGGCTGCAGGCACACGTGTTTATAATTTAAATGGGGCAAAAGGATACTGTCTCTCAGAAGCAGAAAGAGGTGGTGTGTTTCAGCTAGCGCCCCCTAGCGATGGTCTTTCCAAGGCTAACAGACAAGCTGAAGGTCTGCTAGCTCAGATGTGCTTTTGTGAGAATGCAGTGGCCCACTTCAAGAAGCTGCAGGAGTCACAGGGGTACAGAGTGCTTAAGGGAGACTGTGTAGGTCAGGATGCAGCAGACAGTGCCCCCTGAATTCGAGATGCCCCTGTACCCATCAGATCTTACACGCAACGTACAAATGACACATTTTTGGTGATTAAGCTGTCAATTAAGCTGACATTACGATGTAATTAGGGGTTTTGGCTGCACAGTAATTAGCCCCCAGATTAATTGGCAGGTGCTAATGTGTAAGTACTGCTACTTGTGCCAGGCGCTTAAATCTCAGTGAGGAATGAGGCGCTTCCTGGTTCAGCTAACCCGCTCCGTTCTCCGTACTGGCGGATTGAGGTCTCCACGAGGGCCTGCGTTCTCAGAACCACAGTCAGACCCCAGCCTGAGACTCCCCAGCGCCCTGTTCCAGCAGCTGCCCCGCACAGGACCTGCAAAATAGCTGTCAGCAATCTGCCCGTCTTGTAGGGGGCGCCAGACAGCTCCCGCGCCGGTCCGCTGGGTAGGAGCCTGCTAGGTGATTGGGCCAGCGCGCTTGGATGGAGCTCCGAGGGCGGGGTCCATTAGAGGGAAAACGGCACAGAAAATCACAAACAAAGGCTGACAAAGATCCATACAGATAAATAAATATATAAGGGTGTAGAACCCCCCCCCCCCCCCCTCCCAGTGTGGAGCTGTCTTCCTTCACCAGAGAGACATTGTGTAAGCTACACCCCCGAAATCTCATTCCCTTTCTGAAGGGAGTCATTCCTCATCTCCGGAGAGGCTGCAGAATTGTTCACTGCTCAGAGCCAACACTTCACACTTCAGACAGCCCTGATCCTATCACTCTCCCTGGCATCCGCCCTGTTTACCTACATTCACTATTTATATATATCTATTTATTTATTTACCCATCCTTTATTCCATCCCATGCTGCTCCTGACCGTCGGTAGACAGCATAGCGTGAAAAGTACGTGTAAAATTTCACGGTTACATACTTCTAAAATGCCTTGAACTTGTCTTGTGTGTAATATGTTACAACGGGGCCCAGTCACCAAGACCAAATTCCTTTTATGTTTAAAATACTTGGCCAATAAATAACTTTGATTCCAACTCTGAACAGAGGTGGGGAATTCTTAACGAAAGAGATGGAGAGTTCTTCTAGTTGAATTTGGCACCAAGTCTTTAAAAAAATGACTGAAATAACAAGCCCTATATAACTCCTCTATACAAGTTATATATCATCCTGTTCTGACCTCTGGGCGTCTGTTGCTATATTTGGGTACGCACTAGCACTCGTTACTCGGTCGTCACATTGAGCCACACTAAGCAGCCATTAGTGGCAGCTAACTCTTTCGATACCTGCCCGCTATGTTAGCATTAGCGTCACAGGCCCCACCCCACTCATCCTCCAGTAAAAATTGTTAATGGCTGCCCAAATCTTGCTCCCACCCGCCCACCTCTCCTCATCCAAAACCATCCCACTTTGGCTAATCTGTGTCTGTTTGCCAAACCATGCAAATCTGGGAACACAGGGCCCACGTTCGATGTCTCTCCAGCTCTGCCTCGCCTGTCCCCCTCTCTGCGCTCAAAAATCTCTGCAGGGAACATTCCGGAAGGCGCGACACGGCTCGTCTTTGGAACGCCGTCGACACGGCTCTGGCATGCTCTTCTTCGTCGCCAAGATGGACGACTCCTTCCGCGTTCGGACTTTTGCTCCGCGGGTGATGGCTTGGCTGGCGCGTAACACGCGTGCGACGCCGGCAGTTTGATGTGTGGGAAGTGTGTGCACATGTCTGCTGCGAGCCAGCTGCTGCCGCAGTGACATCAAAGAGCGAAGCTACACAGCCACAGGGAAAGGCTACCCCTGCGTTTATACACGAATATTTTATTTATACGCGTATTAAATATACATTATAATACTTCTCAAGTCGTCCTTTCAAAGCAGCCCCCAGTTCAGCGTAAAACACATGGAATTCATATCAAGGCTCAGTGTGAGATGGAAATAACTTGTGGCAGTAAGAGGACATTAGCAGTTAAGAACTGGCATCCACAGAGACGGGGGTTTGCCCTGATATGGCAGTACACCTCTAAGCATAAACAAAACACACAGACCGTTAAAATAACTTTTTTTAAAGTCATTAGCTAATTACAGCTCAGTGTTGTGTCATAAACGAGCTCTGTATTATGGGACCACATAGGCAGCAGTGGGCAGTAGGTAATATCTTTATTATTTCCAGTAATTAACAGACGGGGGGGATTGGGGGGGGGGGGTCTGGATGTGGCAAGTTAATTGATTTAATGAAAGCAAGGTTTGTGGGTTAATAATTATTAATCACAATTACTCACCTGACTTCATGGATAAAAATATATTAAAACCAATAAGGTGAAATAAAATATATTGTAGCACTGGACGGACCAAGACACTGCGAGAGAGCAGCGAAGGACAAAGAGACTTGCTTGCCGGGCTGGAGTACGCTCTTTATTTTCAGTCATCAACAGGACTATAACAGACACCCAATGAGCACCAAACTCAAAATACACATAGCCGAATTGAAGGGGGACATACTGGGGGAGAGTTATACAGGCTAAGAACACGTGAGGATCGGACAGGGTACACGCAAGACACAGGCAAACATACACACCACGATCAGGAAGGGGAACTATAACCATAACAACATCAATACAAGGGCTATTTACAATTACACAGCCACGGGGCTATGTACACGAGCTCTTGCGAGACAGGCCGGGATGTGTAGATCTCACTGGCGCTACACTATGCAGAATTGTGTTTTATCTAAAATGTATATGTTTCTCTGGTGAATAATATAATGAATTAATTAAGAAAATGAGTGCAGGCATGGACGGCACGGTGGCGCAGTGGTTCGGGATGCTGCCTCTTAACAAGAAGGTCCTGGTTTTGGTCCTGGGTCCTTTCTGTGTGGAGTTTGCATGCTCTCCCCGTGGGTTTCTGCTGGGGGTCCAAAAGCGTGCAGAGTTGGTTGATTGGCGAGTCTAAATTGGCCCCGTAATTGTGTGTGTGTGAGTGTGTGCACACTGCGGTGTGTTGGTGTCTGCCCAGGGTTGGTTCCCACCTGCGCCCCTTGTTCCCGGAATAAGCTCCGTTCCCCCCTGCCACCCCAGTTGGGGTTAAGTGGCTATGGTGATGGATGACTGGAGTGCAGGCAAAAGGCAGAATGATCTAAAATGTAATCCCTGGAGGTATTCATTTAAAAAATTGTGTCAGATTACCCCACTATTTCCCTCGTACGAAAATAACAGGGTGAAGCTTTCCAGAAAGTCTTCTCATAGGATAAACCATGCCCAGAACCCAGTGAAAACCTCCAGATGTTAGGTAATTAAAATGTGTAAGACGCATGTAAGATTTACTTGCTATTCAAAGACCCAAGTCAAGACTTCTGCTGCCCCGACGTGAAGCATGAATCCCAGGGAGGTGGTCAGAGGTTCCCGAGGCTTCCCCCCCAGTACAGGGAAGCTTCAGGATGCCAGACGCACCGCCGGGAATGAGCAGGCTGGGTTCTCGGTTCATATTAATCTCCACAAATCTTTTTGTGGGCCGATGTGTGTGAGGCTGTCTCTGTGTGCCGTGACGGGGGGGGGGGGGGATGGTGCGCGTATATGTCACACACAGAAAGCTTCACTGACACCTGAACAAAGCCAGGGATGTTGCCACCTACCGTCAAGATGCACGAGAACATTTGAGGGCTCCGCTGTTAGATTAGCTTTAATTATACCAAGGCTGCAGATCTTCTTAGCGTGAGCTTTGAGGAGGAGAGCGAGATGCTTGCGGAAGCCCACCTGGCCAATCAGGCTGTGAAGGGCCCCATTCGAATATGGATGTGATTACCCACCAGCATGTAGCGCCGCTCTCTCTATCTCAGCTCTCCAGTTGTGATCTTTGGATCCCACACAGGAACATTCAGGCCACATCTGGGAGATAAAAGACTCATACAACTCAGTGGGAATTGATGTATTCACTGAAGTTGCTTCAAGCATGTGATAGGCAGCCCAGTGGGGGCCACGCCGCTAGTGTCTAGGTGCTGAAAGCTTGGCTTGGTGAAGAGATTATCCCAGATGGTGACTGGCACACGATAACTGCCGGCCGATTGGCTGAAAGGGGCTGGATCCGCAAAGGGGGTGTGGCCAGGGTGAGTGGCGGGGTCATAGGGGTCAGGTTCAATTAGCATGTAGGAGTACGATGCCAAGAAGGTGGAATCTGAACATGACGGAGGAACTCGTGGGAGTCCGATTCGAAGGCTGCAGCACGGAGGCATGAGCTAGCCTTGGAATACCACAGAGAACTCTGCGACCTCGAATCGGACCTTCATGGCTGAGTGTGTTCAGGACTATTCTGAAGAGGTATGCACAGCTGGAAGGGTGCCGTGATTATCAGATAGCAGCTTTCATGGTCTGTTTTACTCGACCTTGATTCTCACCCCCACTTTTGACAAAAGAGCCATTTCAGATGCTGAGTGTTAGCTAATCCTGTCAGAACTCTGCCAGGAAAATAAGAGGGCTGTAAGACACGTCCAGTCACGTCACGATAAAATGCAGAGAGCTGCCTCTGTCTAAGGTGGGGCTATACAAATCACGGTCCTCAAGGGCCAAGCACTGCTGATTTTCCAGCCTTCCTTTACCTATGAGCCAGTGTGAAGTTTCTGTAGCCAATCAGAGTCAGTAATGACCAAATTAACTACCTGGGAGAAGTGAAAACAAGGCCTGGATTTGGAGTTGAAGGCCAAGTTTGAAGAGCTCCGGTCTAAGGATCATTTATGCTGAGGCTGCAGATCTTCTTAGTGTAAGCTGCCTCTGTCTGCTCGCCGGACAGCAGGAGGGTGGTCCCTGCTCCACCAGGCCGCGGTGAGATTCTATAGCTCGCAATGGCACCAATGTTTTTATTGGGCTCCTTTGTCCATTATCTGCTGTTGGTTCCTGTACAGGAAGCAACTGTCTGCAGAGGCTGCAGGTCAAACCTAGGCTGCTGGTGTCATCCATACCAGAGCCGAATGCTAACGCTAGCTGCCGTTACGCTCTGCCTCTCTGCTCAGTGGTCTGGGCTTCTTAAACCTCTCCCAGGCACCCCAACTGCTGGGCAGCCCTGGAAAGAACAGAAGGAGCAGAGTGAGGCCATAGGCAGCCCACCCGCTTTCCGGCGAAGCTCTCCGCCCTTCTTTTCCTTTGTATCTAGAATGTGTCACAAGGACGACCTATTTTACAACATCGGGGACACAGAACCCAGGCTGCTTCCTTGGCGGACCTAAAGAACCACAGTATGGGGGCGTTGTTTATAACTGGCAAGCTGAAAAACAAAGAGTC
>JAODLD010000106.1:783843-807737 GCA_026781065.1 Mormyrops boulengeri | reverse complement strand
GCCGGGCTCCGGCGGGCGCCGCGCGCCGGGGGGGGGCGGGGGCCGGCCCGCCGCGCGCGCGGGGCCCCGCCCCCGCACAGAGCTATAAGGCTGGACTTAAGAGAAAACTGTTTGGCTGTGAAAGTAAAAGATGGAGTCAAGGAGCGATCGCACAAAGAGATCTCGCTACATGTGGAGAACGTGGCGATGGAATTTCAGAATGGCATTCTCTACAGACATGACACAAATAAGAGCCTGAAAAGAATGCATTGTGTCCCAAAAGTATCTTGATATTCCCTACTTCTATATTTAATTTTTTTGATCGTTTGTGTCCACTCTGAATTACTATCAGTGCATAATCCACTTCACCAGATGCACACATGATTTATGAAACCACGTATAGCTGTATTATACAGCCACAAGTATATGCTGCTCTGCTCATGACATAAGGAAAGACTTCATTCATACGAGAGGTAGGTGGCACCTTGACAATGAAAGACTAAGTCAAGCCGCTAAATAGCCGGTTATTGTGAATAACCGCACGGCGGTGCGGTGGCGCTGTGTTTCACCGTGCCTTATCCCTTGGTGGACACTAGATGGCACTGTGACCTCTGAAAGGCCAGCCCAGTGGGGTGAGTGGCCATGGCCACGTGCCCGCTCAACCTTCGCGGATTTAATTGTGGCTTCTAAAAGTAGGGGCATGACAGCGGGGCGGGCGAAATGAACGAGCCACGATGGATGCTGCGGGAGAGCCGGCACCTGAAAACAAAGGCCCCGAAAGTATAAATCGCGATCCATTAGCGGAGCCAGCATTATCCGTCATCATGTGAACATGGGCCCGTGAGAAACGACCTATTATGTTCCGTCCTGCTTTTATTTGTTTAGTGATTAATCATTTATTCCTCTCAATCCTTCATAGAAGGAGTTGAAGCTGTGGTCCTTATCCCAGAGTTGGCTTAATTAACTTGCGCCATGAGGTAACTGATCCGTAATGGAATCCAATGCCCCTTTTCCACCGTTACCTTCAGGTTTGGGTAGCCATCCATGAAATAGGTCTCCGTGTGATCCTAAAAATGTGGCTTTGGCTCTAATCCCCCATGTGGGTAATCGTGTGGATGATCGGGGCACTGGCAAATGCCGTGGCTGAACTTGGGAGGCGCTTTAATCCCAGCGAGTTAATTATTCAGAAGCCGTTTCTTCGAGGCGGGGCAGTGGGAAGAACTCATCACACGGTCGTTAGGTTCTCGCGAAAACCTCGCTTTGTGCTCAGAATCCCACGCAGCGGAAACGGACACATTCCTTCGTCAGCACCTCCGACTGACAGTTTTAATCATTCCCCTCTAATCTTATAAACTCTTCCCAAATGCGGATGGTATTTCAGGAATTTGACTTACATCAATCTCACAAAGGGAAACCAAGTCTGTAACTCGGGTGTAAAAGCACTTGAACCTGAAGTATCAGGAGGTATTATAACATCGAAATCATTTATTTTTTGAGAGTTACACACGAGACCTTGTAACTATACACGGCCTCATAGAGTCACTGTATTGACAAGAATAACAACATACCTCACTAGCATCCAAAAAAGTCTAATAATTATGGGAGGCAGTTATTAGCTATTAGGTATTAGTTAACCTTGGCACCAACTAAATGGCACTAATTTAATTCTTTCTGTTAAAAAAAAGGCGTGCAGGATAAAACGGTAAACCGTTGGATGTATATGGAAGCCGTTTCTGAGCAGTTGACAGAAAATGGGCAGTGAATTCAACACAGGCCATTAATTTACGTTTTCCGAACTGTAACTAGGCCATTACAGTGGACGGCACGTTCTTTAAGTCCATAAAAGTTTGCGTGGTGAAATATCCAACTGGCAGATGAATCCGCGGAACTAGAAAGGCACATTTAAACCGCAAATGCTGTAATTGTACTAGCTAATGTACTACTAGATATAGATGCTGCCAGGATGATACATAAATTGAAGCAGATGTCCACCTGTGGGGCAGTGACGATCAGAAGTGTGACATCGATTGCTCACGTCACTCTCTTATACACTCTCTTATGCCACCGTTATACACTGTGCTCTTCCTGTAGCCAAACAGAATATCAACAATGGGTATGGATGCCACAGTGAGGAGCCCGCAGCTAGCCGCGGAGTCGGACACACCGCAACACTGATGAAACGGACAACATCTCTAGCCACAGTAATTCACTCTTGGATGTGTCTGAGCCAAATGTATAACTCTGACCTGTTCAGGTATTCACGTCACAGACAGGGAGCGTCACAACATGTCAAATCATACTGTTTTTCTAGACCCGCCATAAAACAAACACGTGAATTTGTGGCGGTAAAGCGGCATCATTTCCTTCCACTCCCTGAGGCTTTTGGAGAAGGTGCTTCCATGGTAACATATTCAGCGCCTGTCCGACCTGTAAATAAGCCTCATAAATCCAGAGTTATCAATTACGGCGACATAACATGTTTTTAACTAATTGGTTGGAAATTAAGCAGAGGTTAATGAGGGCAGCTCATTATTCTACTGTAGCAATTCAGACACAGGATGGAGGTTAAAGCCACAGAGCTTTTGTTAATTGTGGGCGAACCTTTAATAATCGTCCCACGGTGACGTGACGGGGTACATACGGACTCCGCCACATGACTCATTGAATAACTGCCTTAATAGGTGGAGACAGTGACAGGTGAAAAAAAATAGCAAATCAATTATGAACCTCCATCCTTCCGCCATACGGACAATGCCGCCTGAATGTGCCTAAATTCGACACCATCTTTCGCCTGCCTCGTTCGGCTAACTCACTGGTTTTCTTCGCTGGTTCCGAGCCCCGTTTTACGGCCTATTAAGGCAGTCCCTGCCTTGATGGAGGGGAGGGAGCAACACTCATTTTAAAGCTATCCCTCCCCAAGGCAGACGATAAAACAACTTTGCTGACAAGGGTATAGGGGATAGGTTATCGACGATCGGTGCATATGGCCGCCTCACAGAAAGTCCATCAAAGCCTTTCTGTTCCTCGGTGATTTTTTTCACAGTGAAGGGCTTCCTTTACCGTTCCCAGATCGACAGCTACACTGGCTTTTTAACTGCGCCTGCGAGGAGACTGAGCACTTTAGCTTAATAAAGGTATTAGACGAGAAACAGCTCCGCTTTGTACGACTTACCAGCTGGGATCCATCTCCACTACGACATTAACTGTGGGATGTTTACTTGCCCTGGAAAATATGTTGCGGTTCTCAGACATGGGAACCGGAACTGAAACAGTGAGACGGCATGTAAATTGTGCACTTGCAGAGAAAGAATCTGAAATATAAAAGGTTTTTCTGCAGCCTCCGGTTCAAGCTGTCTCAGCCAACCTGTCGAGGTGTGTTTACCAGTCTGAAATCACGTCTTATTACACGTGTCAGCCGCTTGCTTAGCATACGCTTCCTCAAAGTCCTTTCAACAAGTTTGCTCGACGCCTTCTATTTTGTGGCTAAATATCTACCAGTCTGGAAAGTGAAACCCCACACATTTCGAGAAACGCAACTACCTGGTCCCGAGAGTTTTAAGCCAGACTAAAAAGTCCATTCCACCAGGCAAATGAACAGGGGGACACACTACACATATTCCACTGGGGGGCTATCAGAGAGAGAGGGGCAGCAGCGTGTTAACCACTACTCATACAATGTATTTGCTAAGGCCCCCCCCCAAGGTTTGGGGCCCCCCTGTAGGCCAGAAACAGTCACTACCCTGGAAGGAGTGGGGGGCCCTAAAGCAGCTTTTTAGTGGGGCCCACCAAGAGTGCTGGTGGCTTTCTACCATTCTAGATAATAGCAGTATGTATTATATATAACTTCCACACTGCCATGGTCACTGCCGAATACCGATTCAGGTTAACCATTTTGCTCAAGGAGTCTCCTGTACTTGAAATGGCAGATTCGTATTAAATATATATTGCATTTTAGTATATGTCGCATTAATATAGCAGGACAAGCATGGCGTATAAACACGAGCACGGCGTATAAACACGAGCACGGCGTATAAACACGAGGACGCTGCATAAGCACGAGCATGGCGCATAAGCACGAGCATGGTGTATAAACACGAGCACGGCGCATAAGCACGAGCATGGCGTATAAACAGGAGCATGGCGCATAAGCATGAGCACGGCGCATAAGCACGAGCATGGCGTATAAACAAAAGCATGGTGCATTAGCCATCTCCACTCAGAATCCTCTTCCACTTGTCATCTGTGGTTAAAGCCGCTTGCTGCCTCAACCCCATGTTAATTCCGCGATCGTTATCTCCCCTTCATTAGCCGACGTTCTGTCTGCTGTCCCGTAATAAGCATGCAAAAGCCCTCGCTACCTTGGCTGTGCAGCTTGTTGTATAAGACCATCTGTTAAACGAATAAGTATTAATAGGGACACTGGCAATCTCTAACGGTGTGCTGGACAGCTCTTGGTAAATATTTAAATATTCAAACAAGGCTGCAGCTCCCTACCTCAGACATGTTCAGATTTATTTTAGAATAAAAATGAGTTTAAGTGTCCGATGTAGCTTTTCGGCAAGCCTGTTGGAAATACCCCAAGTTAATTCAGGTTACTTACTTTCTAAGTGGCCTGATCTTTCAGAATGCAACCACATACATATTGGCAGGCAAAAAAATCCTTAAAACGGCACGAGATTCATGTCCAAGCGGGACACTTCAGAAGAAAAAAGGGCTGAGAGTGTTGTCGCGTGATTGCCGAACGGTATCACACTGGATCGCCACATGCCAGATCACGATAAGGGGAAAATTCTGAAAAAGATGCAGAGGATTCCTGGGCCCATGATACTGCCACCTCTTTGGTTCTGTGAAAACGTCCGCAGTCGGTTCTGAGGTTATGCGGAACCGGCTTTCACCCAAAATGAGCTTTACCCTTTAGTATGAGACAGACGGGGACTCCACACCCAGATGATTGCACACAATAATAAATGTCATGACATTAATAAGGTGGGACGGAGGTTGGGGGGTGGGGGATGAGTGTAAAGTCGATACCGCGACCCAAACACCCCCCCTTTATGGCTTCAGAAGAAGACCGGAGGGGGTTCTAGAATCACTTCCGAAACGATTCATTACCATGGCAATTTCAACACCATCAGGTTTCCCTAAGTAAAGCATGATAAAGAGAGGAGACTTCATTAAATGGTGCACAGCATCCGTGGGAGCCGGGCCTAGTTCCCCCTCAGCGCCGGATCGAATTACGTCTCCCTACCTGCTCCCGTGGAAGCTGCTGGAACAGGGCATCTCTTGCACTGGCGCAGTCGACGGGATGCTCAGTTGCTTTCTGCAAGAATTAAAACCGCTTGTGCAAACCGTGAGCAAAACCCTGAGAGTCCCCAGCCACTGAGCAGCAGTCGCTGTGGCTCCTTTTATGGGAGTATGATTTTCAAATGTGCAAAAGGGTGTTGAAAAAACAGAAGGCAATATGATGGAAATTATGAATCTGACTTAACCAATAAAAAAACGGTTGCAGGCAGTAAGCACACAATGCTACAGTATTTTACAGAGAACTGACATGACCACTGAAGCATGAGGAGAGTCCGAGACTTCTGGTAGCCTTAGGGAGAGAAGGTGGAGCCTAGCTAATTAAAGGGCACCTTGCCTTTTCTTAGCAAGCCCAACGTTCACTCTCCAGGCAGGCGCATGGCTGGCACCGGGGATCGATGGGCAAATTCTACGTAGGTGCAAGGAAATCTTGAAAAACCAAGGCAGCTTTCTCCCTTAGCACGACACTTAGCACGTCTCATCTGCACGGGTGGTGGCTGGATGGATTAAAAAAACTCACCTGACCTGTCTTTGTCTGTCCGGGGTGCAATGACTTGAGTGGTACTGAATGTCCCCTAGCGGGGGCTGAGGCTACACCTCCTTGCACTGTTCTGATGTTCAAATGTTTATACTGGTGCAATCGTCTTTCAAAATGCACTAATATCTTTTGACATCAGAATATGAAGAAAAGGTGCAGAACATGCTAATCAACTTGATGACAGCATCTCTTATTGTCTAATCTCACCTTCTCCCATCGCATAGCAACAGTAACCTGGTAAATTTCTATTATACTGTGTCTGATGAATCTGCCTGTACTTTATGAAGCTGTCAGTCACACTGTTGCTCCAGGATAAGGTCGTCCCGCATAATTGCAGCTCCTTCCTGGTTGGGTTTCCTGCTGGCTAGTTTGGAGAATACTTTGGATTTCATATCAGCCTCCCCCCTATTCTGCCCGCCTAGTCACTCTCCAGTGGCAACAAGTTGGCGCTTCCATCAAGTGTAGAATACTGGCATTCAAGGCTGCCAAGGGAACGGCAGCACCACACCTGCAAGATCAAACCCGGCACCGCTTCAAGGTCACTAACCTTTCTCCGTATCAGGTCGTCTGACAGTTCCTGGCCTGAAATATCAGGAATTAATATCCTGTGTTTTGACCATGGCCCCCGTGGGGTGGAATGTTCTTCCTCTCAGTCTCAGGACTGAGCAATCTGAAAAATCCTATTTTTTTACTTCACTTCAGCAAAAGGTCTCACCTGCTTCCACAGCTTTTGCCCACCTTGATGCAGATACATCTTCGGCTCTTGCTGTTGACTCTTTGTAGGTTATTTGTGAATCTGGTTGTACAATAAGAGCTCCGAGGGTGTTGAATCGCTTCTTAAATGGGCTCAATATGTTTTCTGCTGTGTCGGTTCATTCATATTAAAGGGTAACATCGCTGTATCTCTGATAGCAACGCTGCAGAAGACCTACAGCACTTACTGGCTGCCTTTGTGCTGGCGCTCTTTGTTTAGTTGTGCAGGCTGACCTGTAAGTCGCTTTGGGGGGAAACGTCTGCCAAACAAACAAATCTAAATGTACGTACTGGAAGTAAGGATGCAATTCGAGTGACCCCAGTGTTTGTCGAATGCAGCTGACGGTGTCTGTTTATCGCAGGGTATGAAGCCATGTTTTATGTATGGCTGTTATGCAGTCCTGTGGGTACTTAAAGCTACACGCTGAAATCAGGGCTCCTGCTTTGCATACGCACGGCTCGATTTGACAGAATGTTTAATGAATTTCGGTTTATGCTTCTGTCCCCCTTTGTTTGTAAATCGGTGCACTTGATACATTAACAGCGTGAACAAGTGCGTTCTCGCTACATGAAAAGATCTTCCTGTCGCATGAGACCCGTGTCAGCACAGACGAAGGGTTCTGAATGACAATTTGCTACCTAACTGGCATAGTTGTGTCCTTTGCGTTTGTTTGGATAGCAAAGCTCGAACATTACTGCATTACTCCATCAAGGTAACAGAACGATACTGCTGTGTTTCAGTGTGTGTGTGTGTGTGTGGGTGGGGTGGGGTGGGGTGGGGTGATGGGGGGCTTAAGGCTGCCTAACCTGTCAAGGGAGACATAAATGATGAAAGGGATAATTACATAGCTTAGCTGACACAAAGGGGTAGTTATATAGCTTAGCTGATGCAAAGGAATAGGTGTGTAGCTTAGCTAATGCTAACAAATGGGTGTGTAGCTTAGCTAATGCTAAGGAATAGTTATGAAGCTGTGCTGATGGTCATTTTTAAAGCAATTTATCATTTTACCCATTTACATGGCTGGATATTTCTCAGGGAAAATTCCAGCTGGACACCTGTCTCAAAATTAGGCCTTGTCTGGGACTTAAACCAGCCAGCAACAACATTTGAAATTAAACTTAGTCTCATTCTCTGCCCGTCGCGAGGATAAATCGGAAAACAGGAAGGGTTTTTGGAAGGGGGTTTAAGAGGGTAGCTACAACAGGTAAAACTCAGCAAACCTTCCTAACCCCTCCCACTCTCTCTTCCCCTCAGATTGCCTGTGCGGACAGCCGGAAGAGCTTCCTAAATACACCTAAGCCTTCGAAGCACTTGTTGAGGACAGCACTTTGGGAATGGGGAGTTTCAGCAGGCAGTGACAAACAGGATTATGCGCGGCTCGTGCCTGTCCGTCACCGTGACAGCAGTAACGAGTGGGGAGAGTCCAGCCCCAGCCTGTACACCACCTCACCTCTGTGGAGGGATTAACTCAGTCCGGGTTAATCTGCAGGTGGTACTTGCAGTGCATCCACGGAGTGGGTTTTATGTAATTATTTCACGCCTCCCTGCTTAGGCCCACCTCAACAGCTCCTCCGGGAGAACGGGGCTAGGGAAAAGATGCTCGTTTCTCATTAAAAGTCAAACTTAAGCTCATCTCTGTGGATAGAATCCACATGAGCCCAGCAACGGCGGCAAACCTTCGCAAACATCGACGACAAAACAAACAAACAGAGGAATAAAAGGACGACGAGGCAGCCAACCATGGACCGCAGCCAGTTTTGTCAAAACACAGAAGCGGCACCGGGGCATTCCAGCGCGTTCTGTTATTCACAGCTTGTCCTCGACAACGTGACTGCATGGACGTCTCTTGGTTGCGGTTTTGCACGTCACCCTTCCCCCCCTTCGTTTGCGCCAAACTAATTATCACAGAATCTTCCGGCAAACGAAGGGTGTCTACTTAATGAACGTGCAGAGCCGAATGTGGCAGATCATATTGTGTGTTTCCGGGGAAGTGTGGAGTCTCCCCGCGACGGCGGCGGCCGTGTCACACCTGGCTGCACTTTGATTTTGGCGCAGAAACGCAGGCGGCTGTGGTGGGACGGAATTGTTTCATGCTGCATGCTGTGATTCCTGATTTACTCATTTTAATAATGGAGGAGCCGAGGGAGCCGCGAATGCAGCGGCTTTTGAGTGACGGCTTCTGAGCGACGGTCGGCTGTCAGAGGTGTTTACAGATAACAGGCCTCCGTCGGCCGGCTGGAAGTCGCTCTCCTGCCTCTTTTGTTCCCCGTCTTCGAAACACTACGGCAAGTCCCCCTCGAGTTGAAGTGGAGCGCAGATGATATCGAACTTCCCCTCACGTCTCTGACCAACCTTCCCCCCGACCCCCTGGGGCTTGGTTTGGTAGCTCTGGGAAGCCTAAAGGGCCATGGGGCCCCAATTTAAGCTTGGCATCCCCTGCCTTAGGAGGACCAGGGAACAAGGAGAGTTTCCCTCTTGTGTATGGCATGCTTTCCGCCTGGTGTGTCAGCAGCCGACGCCAAATTGGGTTTAAGACACTCAAGTGTAAATGACAAGGATGGCATGCTGTGTGAGCTCATTCTTTAATAATCAGAACTGCCACACTTCACTTATCGCCCACTTCAGCTCAGTATGGCTTCTTTAGCATTATGGACTGCTGCGTCTGGAAAGGAGCATAATTGGCCAAGAATACAAACCAGTATCATTAAATGAACAAAAGCCGTGGAGGTCAAGAGGAAATGGTCAGGAAAATTTAGAGGCTTCTGGTCTGGTTCAACACGGGTCCACTGCAGCCGTACTCAGGGTTATTGAGGTTCAGCCTTGCTGACATTTTGTTTCCGACATCCTCCTGCGTCTAGTATCGCTTCTCGCAGTGTCCCCTGCTGGTAGCAGAGAATGACAACGCCATATAACTAAAATGTTATATATGCAAGGAGCAACAAGGAAAAACATATTGTGTAGAACAACAAAGTGAGCAGGAGTGTTTTTCTGCTTGAACCAGGGAAAGGAGGAACATGACAAACGGAAAAGGGGTTCGACAGCGACCATTCACCTGCGCGCGGTGCGTGGCGTCCCGTGCTGACATTTTCCCTCCTAATTGCTTCCCTGCCTCAAGTGCCAGCCTGACTGCCCGTTTTTCGTTATCATTAGCGCTTTCGGATGACAACATCGGAAAGAGATAAGACCGGCGAAGACGAAATACAGGAGAATAGGCACACATTAAGAGGGTTGTGATTCACCCAACAGCATTTTGTACGACAAAACAAAAGCGACACGCTGGATCGGGGTCCCCCTTGTGTCTTACTAGTGCTGTGATCGTTTCTGTGTAGAGCTGCAGGGACCCTAAGTTATCTTTGCATTTTGCCCCCCAGTTCCCCTTAGTTCTCCATCGGAGAACCAGATCAATATGCAACCTCGTATTAAACATTTCAAATTCCTAAAGCTTCCAATTTAAAAGGAGTATGAAGTAAAGACGGCAAATGGGCAGTAAATGATGGAAAATAAAACTTTTACCCGTGCGATTTGCGCCACCCAAACAAATTCCCTTTAATATATTTGGACTACTGCATAAAATTAATTTAATCGCCGCGTTGCATAAACTGCTTCTGAATGAAACCCACAACGCGCAGATTTACGGCTGGGCGCTCCGTTGTCTGGATGCATTTTTCCGCATTCGTTCCCCGCCAGAGGCGCTCAACTGGGATCAGACTCGCAGAAAAGGACACTTAGATTAGAGCAGATCCACCTGGGAGAGCGCCAAAATATCGCTTTATTTGTTTGCTCGGCGCTGCAGGGGCCGTGATGGGATTGCTTATCGGGATCGCTCGCTTTCCGCAGATTTTTAAAGCCCAGGCGGAGGCACGCCGCGCTCTTAAAAGGGGACACGGCAAAGAAAGGCAAAGTCACCCAGCAAAGCGCAGCCACTATACCATAATAAGACACCTGGTTACCGCATTAGAGAAAATGCATGTTTCACCCTCTTTAAAAAAAGGCTCATCTGTCACCACGGAGCCCTGGTTTGAATAGTGAATCATTGTGTCAGGTCTGCTTAGTATTCAGACATTGTCCTGCATATCTATTTGGAATTAATATTTAATATTTCCTTTTGATGTCCGATTGCAAATGCGTACCGCCGCGAATTTAATTTATACACGCGTTTCACTTGTTGAGGCAATTATTGTGGCGGCGCCAGCTGGACTTATCGAGAGCTGAACTTTGCAATCAAAACAAAACGAAGTGCGCAGTGCTGGGCAGCCCTTGAAAATATTTGCGCTTTGTTCTGCCAGTGAAGGTAATTTCAAACAGGCTCCCATCTCTTTAAGACTTCAAAGGGATTATCCAAAGATTGTATATTCACGGAGTTGGATGGCAGTCTTTGATGAAGGTTGAAACGTGAAAATTTACACGTCGAGGTTTTGGTCACCTGACCTAAGAATTCTGTTGCCAGGGTGGGGAGCACACGCACGCGCGCTCACAAGCACAACGGGGAAAACACAACGCGATTAATCGTTAATGGACCATGGCATCTAAGTCTGAGGGCTCCTCATAAGCTAAGAGCCTCTGTTACACTGGTGCCAAAATGAACTGAATGGATTTCTTTAAGAAAATAATAAGAAGAACGTATCCTTATTTGCATATAGGCCTACCAGAAATCAAAGAAATGCAGGACCATGTACACACACACACACACACACACATATATATATATATAAACACACGTATGTACATACATATACTCTATTTATTTAGATGTTAGATGCATTATATGTTGTATAATGATAAAAATGCACATATATAATTATGGAATGAAAATGATTTGATTGTCATTCATGCCTGGCCATCACAATTTGTGTTTCCTTATCGAAGCAGGACTGACAGCTGATAGAAGGTATTAATATGGTACAAGTGAGATACGGAAAGAAGGTAACATGTTTAATATTCTAGCCAGGGCTGAAGTCGTCGTTCATTATTGATTCTGGGAGGAGTGCTCGCAACACATTCTGAAGGTTATGAGTTTTTCTGCTCCTTCTCTAATTTAATAACGGCGTGACCACATTGTGTTAGTCTGCGTATCTGCCGTGAAGATAAGAATTTCAACTGGTGGACTTGCTGTCATGATGTATAGACACACCCCACCCCACAAAATGTGCACCTTAAGTGACCCCTCCCCTTACTCCGGCATCCAGAAAAGTTACCCACATTATCAGGATGAGCGCGGTGAAGTCATGGTATAGTAACTTCACATTTCCCACAATACATTGGGATAGAATAGCTGGAATATTAGGCTGTGAGAAGGGAGAAACATCTTCATAAAGGTAAAATGAAGGTATGAGACACTCAGGCTGAATGCTTAATGCAGGACTTCACCAGCCGGATTCCTGCAAGTGTACAGAAGAAGTAGAACTTGTGCCACCCAACAGCTACCCTCTTTGACCCCATTTGTTCAATTAATACCCATTTATTTTTGGGGAAGCTTTTTTCTTTTTTTCAGCCATCCATCCATCCATCCATCTATCTACAGTATCTATCTATCTATCTATCTATCTATCTACTTATCTATCTACTTACCTACTTATCTATCTATCTATCTATCTATCTATCTACTTACCTATCTATCTATCTATCTACTTATCTATCTACTTACCTACTTATCTATCTATCTATCTACCTATCTAATTACCTGCTTATCTATCTATCTGTCTATCTATCTACTTACCTATCTATCTACTTACCTACTTATCTATCTATCTATCTATCTATCTACTTACCTACTTATCTATCTATCTATCTGTCTATCTATCTATCTATTGTTTACACCTCAGGCCATTACGTAACTTTGTCTGAAAGCCTGCCTGTTGGATATCCAGTGTCAGCAGTGTCACAAAATGAATCGATACACACGGCTGCGCTTGCTTCTCCAGTGGTCCCTGCAGTGCTGAGCTTGTTGCTATTCTCTTCTTCAGCTTTCCTTCTACTTCATTTGATGCACATTAAAAAAAGCTGGATGTGCGTCGAGCTGTCAGTCGACGTGCTCGGCCGTAAACCCTGCAAAGGGCAGACTCACCCAACATGCGTATGGATTCATAATTATGGTGCTCAGATCATATTATAATGTACCTTTGTGCTTTGTGTGTCGAGGTGTTACCTCTACTCGATATGATATCTGTGATCTATGGATATCCCATGGCCAAGTCAGTCCTCACCTCAAACAGGTTCAAATCCTCACCTTTGGATGAGGTATTGCAGCTGCTTCATGCAGTAAACACGAAGAGTAACATGGAATTTTGAACCTGGATGAATGGAGGGGATACTTAACTGGTTGGTTGAGACAAAACCTTGGTCTGGATTTGTACTTTCTGGACCTGAACTTTCCCCCTCTATCTGTAATGAATTACTTTTGTGAATAACTTCTCCAAGAGTGGCTATGAATAGGCAGGGATATTGCTTCCCAGGAAGACTAGAGGATGTTATGAAATCCACCAGATTTTGACCTGAGAAACCTAATGGTCTCATCATTCCACTAATTGTTTGCATTAGTTTTTCATTGTAGTTTTGGTGTCTGACAAGACTTATGTCTAGACCTACAAATATGTAAAAAGACATACGGAATTCATGGTCCGTGCTAATGGTGGGCATTTGTCTTCAGATTCACATACTCACTGTATTTGTCCTGAATATATAAACACACAATGGAGTCAAACAGCCACAAACATAATGTTAAATCAGAAAAGGCAAGCGGTCGATGATGAGGGACCACGTGAGCCGCTGTCTCCCTAATTGCCTCTGATTAGCTGATGAGATCTCCCATTCTCACTTTGCCAAATTACGGTGTCACCTTTGCGGCTTCCTGACTGCGATCATGTGCACAGATAACTCACCAGGTTTTATCTCTGAGCCGCAGAACAGGCGCTTAATTACCGCACGTTACGGCAGCCATTGGTGCAAATGAAATGCTCTCTGTTAAAACGTTTTAATAAAGACGGGGATGGATTTTACCAAGGCCTTTTTAAGGGGACTTTGTCAGCTTCTCTCCTTCATTTTTAAGGAAATATGTGTTTCTTTATAGCCGAGGCAGAAAAACTTCCATATGGCTTTATATACACTGAATTCAATAAATTAATAAGTTAGAATTTATTAGAAGGCACTGAATTCTGTCTATGCCCCACATTACCTGGTCAGGCTACGTACCAGCGATTTCCCCACCTTCAGCCTGTCAGCCCAGGTCCCCTCCAATAATGCTGCATCTTTTCCCCATCATATTAGAAATTTTGCAAACTTACCCCCACACACATTTTTCTGACATTTTCTGCTCCATTACTATTCAAGGAATTGCTTTGTTTACAAAGCAAGAAAGAAATTATTCAGTTGCCAATTAAAATACTCATCAACTCAGCTCAGCCCTGTAATAAAGCTTTTATTGCGAGCGAGCTACGGTCACAATACGATGCTTTCGAAAAACTAATTATGAGAACAAAAACTCCAAGAGCTGGCCATCAGATTTGCCACAAGATTTGAAAAGCAGACGGTTTCACCCGCTGTGTCCGTCACGTGACTTAATATATGTGTTAATGAGGCATTTTTAATTCAACTGGTTACACAGCTTCAGCAAGAAAACTAATTCAATTCATTCTAATTAAGGTCTAATTTAGCTGTTTTAGAGCAATCTGGCACTCCTCACGAGAAATGCTGGTCATAGACCCCTTAAGAACAGCGGAACATCTACAGATTGTGTGATATTTTTTCCTCACTATGTAACTAAAGAGCACAGCATTTTTAAAAGGATTATAATCGGCCTACAGTACAGGACGCATTCAGGACTGGCACTTACGAGCCTTGCAACCGGAATCAGGCCCCCAAAAGTCACGCCTTGCTACGTTCATGTTAATTGCCACGAATGATGGCGATGGCTTCCACGGTGCTGCTGTCATTTAGCCGTCTGCTGCATTGCCTGACTGATGCAGATGTGCCATTCAGGGATCAGGCCTTGTGTGATGATGTGGTTGGGGTCACTGGTTGCCCCAGCAGTGTCCTTACAACCAAGGATCGTCAGCCTGTCCGTACACGGGCAAATGTGTTATGGCAAGATTCACCCGTCTATGGAAAAAAAACTAACTATGTACGCTACATTTTAAAATATCATATCCGTGGTGAAAACTGCATTTAGATCACAGTGTATGTCAGAATTTACCTTGGTGTTGACCTCTGCTTATAACATGCTATTTTATGCCTGTTTTTCATACACTGCACTGACTGTTTTACAGTTTTTTTTACAGCTAAGTTAATTTATATTTAATTACTTCACACATTGCTGCTGCACTGCTGTCATCTATACCTTGTCATAACGGCTATATAACTCCCTCTCGGTGTAGAAGGCAGCCTAATGATTAATAAGAGCATTAAACATAGAGATCTGGTGTCAAGTTGAAAGATGAAATGAAATTCTCCAGAGCCCGCGCTCGCCGAGTCCTCCTTGGACCCTCTTGAATTGCAGTCATGTGCTTTCTGTTTACATGCATGTAAAGACAGAATTTCCTTCACAAAAAGCGTATTTCTCAACTAAATCTATGTCTTTTACTTTTCCTGTCGGCCTCACTCTGAAAATACACGGTTCCTTTTTTAACATACTGTACACGAACATATAATTCTGTATAAAATGATGGTATTCACAAAATGAACATAAAAATTGACATGGAGCTCAGAGATCCCTGGGTCTTCCCAACATTTACAACCTTGTCGTGACCACGATGACCGAAACTGGTCACATTCCTCACACTGGTCCAGATATCCGTCCTGTGTGACTCAGAAACCATCCTGTAAAGTACTTCAACAAGTCCACCATTTTCCAAAACAAAATTAAAGAAAATACACAAAGTCTTCCCACAGCCCCAAGTAAGGCAAAGGCGGCGGTTACAGAGAAACGCAATTAAGGCTTTAAAAACATTGAAAAGGGAATTCATTAACTTGTAGGGGCCAAGGGAACAGCGAGATATTTTACAGTAGGGAAAATAGAAGGGGAAAAAACAGAAATTTGTGCCCGATGCTGAGTCCAACCCATAGCTGCAATGAACAGACTTAAACGCAAAATAGGAACAACACGTCCGCAAAGGGGCATGGATAATCGGCTCGGCGTGGGATTAATGGGCTAAGTGAATGTCGAGCAGATCAAACGGGCAGAACAGGAGTGTGGTTATGCTACATGATTAACACTGACCTCTGAATTGAAGAAATGAGGACTGGAGAACGGCTTTAAGACCGAGATACCTCACTGCTCAGCAGCAGGAGCCACTTACCGTGCGACACCTCACCAGTGAGGATATTTATTGAGTTTAGGCGAAAGCTCAATGCGCAGCTTTTACACACGCAGCTGTGTGTTTCAGCGGCGTGTTTCAGCCTGTAGGATGCGGACTTTGTTCAAGGAAACGGCAACATGGGTTCATGGGTTGCGCCTGTTCTTCGAACCCTGAGGTCCCTCGCTGCCTTATCCTCACACAGAAATATTTCACCGCTTAAAGCCATATATTTTTTTTATTTCTCAGAGGTAACGCTGGGCATCTAATTTCTAACTCTATAAAGTTTCATTGTTGTTTGAGATTCCTCCTGAAAAAAGCAATTGGAGAGCGAGGTAAACACATTATAAAAGAGATTCAAAACCGAGATATAGAAAAGTTTCGCCAGACATAATTTTTAAATTAAATGAGAAATAATTTAAAAGCAAGCTATACAGATTGGAGGGGGTCAGGGGGACAGCCAGGGGAGATGCTGAAGTAATCGTATTCCAACAAGTCCAGAGATACTCAGAGATGGAGTCACACTTTTCCGAGAGTCCACTGAGATCTATTTCTTAGATTTAACCGAGCCTTTTGTGAGACTCCCAAAGACGATTTCTCGTGAGACATATCTATGAAACGTGAATCATATCAGAAAGTCTCATCTCTGCATCACAGGGATCTTGTCTTTATCTCGGAGAAACAGAGAAAAAAACATAACTCTTTCCACATATATATTTTTTTATCTCCACATGACCCCAGTCAGATAGATCTCCCTCTGGTCCTTTTCCCTGATGTCATTTTTCTTTTTACAAATGCGGAATTGGGGTCCACAAACTTAATCACGTTCATCAATTACAGTGACTTCCCAGGGTAATTATATCAGCAGAGGAGGCCCTACAATAATGAAATCTAAAGCAGAGTATGTGTACTGTATATGAACGTGAATAGGTGGTAGATTTACGGGGTCGGGACTTCCGCATCTCATTGACGCAGTAAAAAGGAGGGAAGCGGTTAATCTCGCCACATAATACAGATGATTCATGGGAGCAAACAAGGAGAGGGAGTGGTACTTCCCTCTGACCGGCGTAGCACGTTAAGTGGCCGTCTAGACTGCAGCTGCCCTAATGAGGTTAATGACTGCAGATGATTTTGATGTTGCTTGTTATCGCGTAAAATACTGCCGAAGTCGGTCCGACTGAAATGGAGCTCTCACTGTTAATGCTAACAAGGATTTTATCCTCGGGATAAAAAAATAAACAAGTAGGAATAAAGAAAAGAGGGACCAGCCTACTTAAAGGGCACGGATAACTCTTATTAAGCCCATTTGGCTTGCTGTAGCCTTACTGTGTGCGCGCTCCGTGCTCAGATGTGTCTCAAGAGTGCTAAATTAACCGGTTTGTCCTCATCCTGCGTCTATGAGATACAAAAATGCTCCTTGAACAATAACGAAAAAAAAAGTTTGTTCATGTGCCTGTTTTTAAAACCCAGTATATTATATATTACACTAAGAAATAGTCTCCTGTTGGATTTTGAGCAAGGATCTGTGAGATCTGTGTATCAGTGCACATTAATTTCTGTTCTTTACTAGGCTGTAAGGCTAATTTTCTGCTAACTGTCTGTTGGATTAACTGGCAGCTATAGATTGTGTAAGGGGTTGCTAGGCTAGGGTTAGAGTTAGGGTTAACGGAGCTATCGAAAATGTTTGGAGAATGACGACCATGAACTTGTACTTGCGCGCTTATCCAGTCCAGAGTGTAAGGTATTCAGTTTGAACTGGACCAGTAAAATGTACCAGTGTTTTAATGGTTAAAATTAGTAATGCCACTTAAATAAATACATCAGGGAAGCGGCGAAATATGACTTATACTGGATTTACATTACACCTGTCCTGACGTGTGACAGTGCACCCCCCGGCAAGCTGAGTCTGTGGGTAATCGCGACGTCAGAATGAAAACTTTGTGTCTTGCAGAGTCAAGATAAGGCCTGGGGGGGGGGTGGGTGGTGCAGGTTCAGATCAGTTTGACGGGAGACTTTTAGATGCCACAGAAATTGGACAAGTGATTTTTTTACTCTCTCGCAGCAAACAGCGGGTATGACTTTGGGCGGTCAGAAGGAGGCCGCGGATGAAAAAGACCAGGAAAGTCAGCATCTCCAGGAACCTGACGAGTCGCCAAAAGCGTGCGCCAAATTACTGACATATAACTAATTTAAGGAATAAACAAATCAGTACTGAGGACAAGCAGACTGCCAGCCTTGAAAGTCAGACACGATGGATGCAAGTACACTGCTAGGGTTTGAAAAATAGCGAGGTCTGGGACCACGGGGGTGGGAGGGGGGGTTTCATCAATCACATTATTGATACTGACTCCTAAATAGGCTGTTTATTTTTTAAATTAACTAGTTATGTGAAATATTAGTTATCCTAATTTTTTATTCAGGTGAACATTTACCTTCAAATTTTATTTTTAGCTCTTAAAAGAATTACCGAGGTCCGGATCTGTGACCTCAAAGCTGGCTACAGCCCTGGATGGATGGAATTAAAGACCATCAAGGCTACAGCATGTTTAGGAAACTGACTTTCTTTCTCATGGACTTGTCAACAATGGCAGTCTGACCTTAATAAGACACGCGAAGGCTTTATAAAGGCTGAAACCTCGGCAGCACGTTGCAGAGCTGGGAAATATGCGGAGGCTTTACTGGGTTATGTGCCCTTGCTGTCTGATGATGGGAAGGAGGAAACCCCACGGCTGGGAGATTATGTGGTTTTCTGATTCGGAATTCTGCACATTCCGAAGAGGAGAATCACTCCTCATCACGCCTGGAACACATCCTAAAACAAAGGGGGCTTCCACAGAATGACCCAATTAGAGGCCTGTGAGCTTGATTAAAAGAAGAAAAGATATTGTTTTGTGGCCGGTGTCCTATATTGGCTCCCTAATGAGCATCGTTGGATAAATTGGTCCCTCAGAATAACCTCACTTGTTTACATGTACATTATACTTGTGTCACCCAAAGAGGGATTGTCTGATTTCTATACAGAAATTTCAGACAAAAGCCACATGTTTGTGTGTGTGTATCTGTTTGTGTGTGTGGGCTGGGAATGCACTCATTGTATATTTTAATGAGTCCGCTTCATTGATATCAGAAGTTCTCGTGTTGTATCCACAGCTCATTAATGATGGCTTTGTAGCCCTGCTGTTTATTTTTCTCAAATGCAAAGGTTGTGTGGATGTTATTATTATTATTATTATTATTTTATTTGTTCAAAAAGCACACCCACTGGATCATGCCTGGAAATGTGTGTTACCGAGACATATAACGAGGACTGATGATGATGATGAAGATGATGATTAGGATCTTGGCTGCGTTCAGACCTCAAAAACATGAACCACCTTGGTATATGAACTGCAGGTACTGCTGACTGTTGTGTTTGATCATGTGACACATCAATTCTGGAAAACCTGTCACACATGCTAAGCTTGACATGGGGGCGGGAGGAAGGATAAGTCAGGAAGGGAGCTGAATGTGAGGGAAGAAAGTAGGAAGGTAGGAAGAAAGGATAAAGGATGAAGTGGAAAGAAGGAATAAAGGAGATGGGAGGAGGAAAGAACACGGGAAGGAGTGGAAGAACGAAGAGGGGAGGAAGTGGAAGGAAGAAAGGAGAGGGGAGGGAGTGAAAGAAAGGAAGAGGGGAGGAAGTGGAATAAAGAAAGGAGAGGGAAGGCGAGTGAAACAAAGGAGGAAAGAAGAGGGGAGGAAGTGGAAGGAAGAAAGGAGAGGGGAGGTAGTGGAAGAAAGGAAGAACGAAGAGGGGAGGAGGTGGAAGGAAGAAAGGAGAGGGAGGAGTGGAAGAAAGGAGAGGGAAGGAAATGGAATGAAGAAAGAGGATGGCAGGAAGAGAGTAGAAAGGTGCAGGATGCTGACAAAGCGGTGCTGTCCCGATTCCCGACATCATGCCCTTAATTAGCTCTGATTGTTCATGCATCTCTGTAATTGACTGATTTGTCTTTTCATTTATCTTTTTACTGCCAAGAACCAACCAGAGTGCAGACCTCATTTAAAATCATAATTATTAGTGGGCCCAGTTCCTTCATTTGATTATTGGATTGAATTTTTTTGCACCTCCTGTCAATCGTGGTTGCATTTTATGGCACCTGGCTATGCAGTGTCACGCCGCAAACAACATCACATGACAGTGAAGTTAGGAGTGTTCGGACTTCAGGTGCCTGCACATGCATTTTTACTTTGGCCGTCATTGTCAAGTTAATTTTAAGCTGAAATAAAGCTGAATGAACAAGACACAATTAACGACACAAATGCAACGTACTGTGTAATATCAAGACAAGAAACTCATCTTCTGTCGAGTTTCTTTTAGGAATTCTGATATATATTGTTATTATAAAAATTAGTTCTGAATTCTTAAAAACCCGACACTTTCTAATTGTGTCGATTACAGTTCATTAATGTAAATTTTGTTAACATGTCAAAGGCAATTTCCTGTTTGTCAGGAAAACATTCATATAATGCACACCAGTGGGTCCCAGTCGTTCTTGTCCATCCCCAGCAAAATGTTTTCAATCCAACCCTACATATGGTCCTTAATAGGCTAGTAATGAATGAAGAAGTTGAAAGCAGTGTGGGTTGGAATTAAAACATTCTGCCGGGGAGGGGCACCAGAAACAGGATTTAGAACCACTCCAGTACAGACAGGGTTTCCTTAAGTAGTCGTGCTGGAGTAATGCTACGAACCGACCTCATTTTTGGTTAATTGGCAATTTGGATAATTGACGCCTGTGGATGTTACACAGGTTACAGTAGAGGGGAGACCCAGCTGACGATTCTGAGATAAGACCCTTGTGGTGGGGGTCAGTTAGCAAAATCTTCCACTTCTGAAACATCGGACAGAATCACGGTCACATCGTCGATCCGGCGTTTGCTGTTGGAGGGCCTCGTATCGGCGGGCCGTTGCTGTCTCCACTATCTGATGTGTTTTCCTCTCTCGCTGCTTCCCCGCCCCCCTGTCAGTGGAGGAAACATGACCCGGCAATGGGTGGGCAGTGGAGGGTGAAAGAGGGACAATTCTCTGGAGGAAACCCCTTTTTCTTCTGTCATGAAGCAGAAAATACATCCTGATTCGGACCTCGGCAGAGGTCCTTCGCACTTCTGGGGACCCCTCATGCGTCTCTCTCATGCCTGAGGGTCTTGCTCACGCATGATGGACCGTGTCTCATGAGCACCCGCCGTATTGGCTGCCAGACAAAGGATGCCTCATAACAACCAAGAAAGGCCTCAGCTACGATTCACTCCTTAGTTACAGAATGTTCCACCACTTAAGGTCTCTCATTCAGCATTATTAAAACCACAAGCCCTGGGTCTTGAAGGTAAAGGAATTCATTAGTAAAAGAATTACATGAAGGCTAAAGTAAATCAGCGTGAAACGTGTAAAAAAAGAACAACTATAAAAATGCAAAATAAAAAACAATTATGAGGAAATGCATTTTAAAGGAAGGATTTTTTCAATGCTCTTAGAACTGAATTGAAAACTATTTAATTCACGTACAATTCGTAGGTATGGAGAGAGGAATACAAACAGTTATAATCATCCATTAATCAAGATATAATGAATGACTTAAGATTAATTAACGTTATGAGCTGTGCTTCTGCTTTCCTCTTTGTTTCATTTAAAAACGAATTACAACTAATTAAACTTTTACTGGTTCCTCAGTTGCTTAGGCACATTCCACCAAATGGGCATAACTTAATCACAACAGTTTAATGCAAAAGCTCACAACTTTAATGTATCATCATTCCAAGGTTCTTTTTCTCTCAAAATCCAAATGCTTAGAGCAGTGTTTCTCAACCCAGTACTTGTGGACCCTCAGACGGTCCATGTTTTTGCTCTCTCCCAATTCCTTGACTGTCTGGGGGTCCGCAAGGACTGGGTTGCCAGGGAGATTGGGAGAGAGCAAAAAGATGGACTGTCTGGGGGTCCGCGACGACTGGGTTGCGAAACCCTGGCTTAGAGAATGCTGCCGTGGGTCTCTCAGGAGGTCAGGATGATGTGACAGAATCATGCGGAATCCTCCATCTGCAGCAGACCGCCTTGGCCCGTTACTGCGTGAGTCCCGGCAATGACGGGTCACGGTTTTTTTCCTGGGGCAGAATAGAAGACGCAGAGGACAGGAGTGAAAAGGAAGAAGCTATGATGGTGGTACAGGGAGGGGGAGCTGAAGAACCACTTCCTGCCAAAAACTGTGCTTCAGTTTCATGTTTGTGCGACAGACTGGGCAGGAGGTGTATCCTGGTCTCAGCAGAATGAGAGACAGAATGAGAGACAGAATGAGAATAGCTGCCTCATACATTTCATGTGTGTCTCAAAGCATAGCATTATGGGAAGCATCCCGTCGTAACTTTACTAATACGCGTACAAATGGCAAATAAAGCTTAATTTCGCCTCAGTTCTGCGGATCTGAATGATTTTGTCCATCTGTTGTGCTTAACCTGTCCTACAATCACAGCCCCAGTTTGTGGTATTGAAAGGCGGCCAAGGGCTGCTGGGAGAACATTGACAGTCAGGAACATTCACGGCTAGGCAGGAGGCCGCCGTCTGTGCGCGGGTCCTGCCAGCAGGGGGCCTCGCTCAGGCAGCTCACGGACATTTTGCACCAAATACCCTGGGGTGATCGTTCGAGGTACCATTCCAGGGGGAACTAGCAATGCCATGGAGGGCAGATTTCAGTATGTGCACATGAACATATTATCTGTGAGTTAAACAAAAATTTCCGCACAGCTGGAGAATTTTACAGTGCATGGAATAATTATGTAGAAACAGTTTTATAGTATTTTTCTCAGAGAGTAACATGACTGGAAGCCACTATGAAACCACGTCTTCATAGAGGTTTGATTCAGTCAGTCACCTTATGTTTCCAAATAGATTTCTGAAGAATCAAAAACGAAAGTTTGGGTGACTCAAAAGAAAAAGTATAGATTTTTGGTTCACTGGGGCTCATGCATTGCAGGTGACGGGACCCTAACAGAGAGGGCGAAACATCTGGCAACATTGTTTAATGCTAGAGTGACCATGTTTGAAAGAGAACCCTGGTGGTGAAAAAGAGGGGGGCCAAAGCAACGCAAATATGCACATAGTAAGTATTCTGACTGTAGAAAGCAAATGTCAACATGAAACCCTCCCCAATCAGGAATTATTAGGTCCCAAAAAGGAGGACAAGTATGGAGAAAAAAGGGGCGAATGGTCACCCACAGGAATTCCCCCAGTATTAGTACACTAAGCTATAGCCGTCTGCTACCATTGCTAATGCTGTTGAACACATAGGGATGCCCTGCATTAACACGCTAAGCTACAAATGTGTGTTACTGTCGCTAATGCTGCTGAATACAAAGGTCTGCCCTGCATTAGCACGCTAAGCTACAAACATGCGGTGCCATCGCTAACGCTGCTCTATACAGCATTAGCATGCTAAGTTACAAATGTGTGCTACTGTCGCCAATGCTGCCGAATTCATAGGGATGCCCTGCATTAGCATGCTAAGCTACAAGCCTGCACTACCGTCGCCAATGCCGCTGAATACGCAGGAATGTTCTGTATTAGCACACTAAGCTACAAGCGCGCGGCATCATCGCTAAGTGTTTTAGTATGTCTTGAAAAAGACTTTGCTGTCAACATCAACAGAAAAGAAAATCAAACTGGATCTCTGGTGAGTGAGAGAAACCTAAGTTAATTTTGATTTAATTCCATCTTTGATATGACAATGTGTACTCTGACATTCCTCGACGGCTGACGTACGGCACCCTGCCGTCGCGAACGCAGCCGCGCTGGATTTTCCTCCTGTGTTCATTTGCAAAATAGTCTGGGGTTTTGTCGTTTGCGCTTTGATCTTTACATTTTGGAAGGTTTATAGGAATTTGCTGTCAGAAACAGTTAGCAAGACAAGTTGACGGCGCCCCCCCCCGCCGGCGGGGGCCCCCCCCCGGCGGGGGGGGGCGGGGGGCGCGGCGAAGCGGCGCCGCGAGAGGGGAAGAAAAAAAGGGGAGT
>JAODLD010000106.1:759368-775894 GCA_026781065.1 Mormyrops boulengeri | reverse complement strand
CCCCCCCCCCCCCCCCCCACACACACACAGACAGACTCACAGGGGGCTGCTAACATCTTATCTTTGAAGCTACCAAAAATGCACCCACCTCCCCAAACACCTACAAATAAGCCATTAGCTGCCTAATCTGTCGAATAGCATTCGTTTACTTTTACGGCTGTCAGACGCGTATCAATTAATCAGTGAATTTATGGCGACTTTCAGCGGCGCAGAAGAGATTTACTTGAAAATGAGCTGACAGCAACAATGGCGTTTGTTGCGTTTACTGCCCATGTGCTTCTTCTCCAGTTGGTCTTTGCACATAAAAGCTAATGTCCGGGCTGGGGAGGTAGGGGGGTTTGGGGGAGTGATTTGTTGGACAGCTTTCTTAAGAAGTCAGTGTAGATACGTTTTATAAAAATGTTCATGGGCTTTGACAAAGACATTGTATTTTACATTGTTAAGAAAAGCCAAACACTTACAGTATATAGCTAGCTAATTACTAAGAAGTATCTTTCCCATTCTGCCCCCGGAATGTGTCTCAGAGCATACAGCACACATTAGAGTGCTCTGTATCAAACTCGACCCCATTGCTACACACCATGGCATGGCCGCTGCCCCTTGAACCGACGACCCCCAAGATGATTTTGCACATACGAGTGTGTGGTGCTGTAAACTCCAGCACCTGCGGTAACCCCCCCCCAGTCTAGATCGAGGGATCCGTAATTAGCAGGAGTGGTGGTTGAATGGGCTGCCAGGCGCCTGGCTTACGCATCAGCTTGTCGACGATTTTCACTATGCCCCAAGGAAAAGGGAGCATGATCGTGCCCCCGGGGGCTTGATTCGGGGAGGGGGGGGCGTATGTATGTGAATAGGGGGTTCTTCAAAAAGCCTGTGACAGCACGCTGAAGGGGAGGAGTCAGAGTGCAGCAAGTGGCGAAGGATCAGCCAGAAATCGCTAACCGTCTATTAGCGCTCACGCTCAAGACTGGCCAGCAATAATCGGCCATCTTGGGGGGGGGGGGACTGCAGGGAGAGCCAGCCAGCTGCTGAAGTTAAGCCTGCTGCCCCATGGAGTGTGAGGCCGGCTGGAGGACGGCTGCTATTTTCCGGGGAGGGCGGCATGGCGTGTCGCGGAGGATTAGCGGAAGCGCTAACCTCCCACTGGGCCCAGTAAATATAGTTCTCGTCTCTCTAGCGCAGAAGATCAAAGGCCGCTTGTTTTTTGGTTTTGTGTGGCTACTGAGATGGGGGCCAATTTGGCGACATGTGCCCCCCCCCAAAGGGATACAGTGCTGTTTAATGGAGTCCTGCTTGAGGCCTGGGGTGTTTCTGAAGAGTGACAGTCAACATGGGCGTAGACACACACACACACACACACACACACACACACACGCACACACACACGCACATGACGGGTAAACATATCTTTATGGGGACCGCTCATTCATTTCTATGGGAAAAATGCTAACGCTAACTATGACAACCTTAACCCCTACCCAGCCCTAACCATAACCATAAGTAACCAAGCAAAATACAAGAGTTTTTGCATTTTTAGTTTTTCATTGCAGTCACAGGAGCAGGAAACAGGTATTCATCACGTTGTGGGGACATTGTGTCCCCATAAGGTAAGGTATACCCGCTCGCACACACGCACACTGACACAGACGCACACACACACACACACACACACACTGAACACTCAGAGGATTATCCCCAGCTCCTCCTAAAGCAGATTTAAGCCCGCAGGTGCTTCACAATCCTCTGGGCTCTCTCACATTTTGGCCGATCATGGGAATCATTCCCATAAGCCCCACGGGGTAAGCCGCCATGGCAACACTGGCTTGTGATGTCACTAGTCAAGAGCCAGCTCTGGCAAAAATGTCTTCCAGCTCTATGGATACTGACCTCCTGCAATGCCCCCCCACTGGCCCATTAAGGTACAAGATATCTTTATTATCACTGTAAAAGTACAATGAGATGACTTTGGGATCATCCTGTAGAAGCCTAAATACTATAAAAGCTACCAGTTAAGAGTTAAGAGGAAAAATAAATAGCGTATGGCACAAATATAAATACACAGTATAAAATTATTAATGGGAATATTGCACGTGAATTATTGCATGAGATAAATTTTTGCACCTGAGAAAGGCAGTAGTTGAGAGTTGTGATATTACTACAAGATAATGATCATAATCAACAGTACTGCAGGGTATAATGGATTACGTACAGCACCATTGTGGTGCCGAGATGAATGTGATAGCAGCATCGTCGTACAGTCAACGTGGGTGACTGTATGATGGCTAGGAGCCATCTGTGTGTGTAGTGCCTGATGTGTGCGGTGTGGGTAAGTCTCAGTACAGTTCAGTGTGGTGTTCTTGTAGGGAGCGAGCCCAGTGTGTTTAGCAGTGTGACAGCTTTGGCGTACGAGCTGCTCTGCAGTCTTGCCATGCGAGCGTACAGGGCTCTGTAATGCTTGCCTGACACCAGAAGTGTGAAAAGGTTGTATCTGGGGTGGGTTGGATCACTGCAGATGTTCCTGGCTTTGCGACTACAGCAGGTTTTGAAGAGGTTCCTCCCGGGTAGGAAGCTGGGAGCCAGTTCTCCTCCGCGTGGTTTAGAGAGATAGCCAATCAGATTGTAGATAAGGTGGGTCCAAGCAGCTAGAGTATGCTGGATCGACGAATCTGATGTATTGGTCCTGTAGTCAATGAGATGTAGTCAATAAACAGCATCTGTATGTAACTGTTGTTCTGTTCCAGATGCGACAGGGCAAAGTGAAGGGCCAGTGAGGTTTGCCCTATAAGTAAACTGTTGCTGGTCCAGGGAAGGTGAGATGTTTCTCTTCATGTGAGTGAGGACCAGTCATTCAGGGACCTGACTGCTGCTGCCTTGGTACCGTCTACATGTCTACAGGATGATGGCATCAGTCTTGAGGCAGTTGGGAACAGTGACCTGCTGAACACGGCCGCCAGCTGTTCCGCTGTTGTGCTACAGGACTCACCCAGGAACCCTGTCCGGGCCAGCGGCCTTGTTGGGCTTGATGTACCATAAGGTTCTTCTCATCTCGCGTGCTTGCAGTGTCAAAGGAGATGATGGTGCTCCGCGCGGTGTTAGCCTGGTGGTAGGTTGGTTGTCGACTCTGTCAAACCATGCAAAGAAGTGGTTCAGTTCATCAGGGAGAGATGGATTTACTGTGTTTGTTAGGCTGCTGTTGTTGCCTTTGTAGTCTATAATGGATTTTATGCCTTCTCATATGCGACGGGAGCCTGGGCTGCCTCTATTCGCAGTCTGTAGCTGCGCTTTGCCCCCCCCCCGATGCCTTTCCTCAGATTGTACCTTGACATTTTATAAGCTTCGGAGTCCCCTATTCAGAAAGCATTGTCACGTACATTCAACAGGTTCTGAAGATCTCTGCGCATCCAAGGTTTCCTATTTAGGAACATGCCTATGCTCTTAGCAGTGGTAGAATCGTCTGTACAGAGGTTGATGGAGGCTAGCACAGAGAAGTCACAGGGGTCCTCCAGAAATCAGCTGCATGATGCTGTCCTTGGCTGATCCTTCCGAGAATGGGAATGAGGAAGAGGCTGACCGAGATTCCTGACGAACTGTCTTAACATTTCCGGAACGCCTTTACAGCTGCCGTAGCAGGTGCCGCGGAGGCAGAGTGGGGTGGGTCACTGTCTTCCATTTCGCGCTGCTGTTTAATAACGGAGATCGGCCCGATGTGTCCTCTTTCCCTGTGTTCCCGGAGACCCGTGGGGATTGGCGGCATGGCCTGGTAGGATATTGCGGGACGCTGTGGGGATAGCAGGGCATTGTTTCACGTTATTAAGCTCAACTTCCCTCCTGCGATCACTTGCCCACTTAATTAATTTGAAAAACCCTCTCCAGGACTGGAGGATGGGACAGTAGCTCACAGCCCACTGAGGAATGTGCATCCCAGGCTGTCCCACTGCCCTGGGATCCTTGACCCCACGGTCCCTAATTTGCTCAGGCTCCAGGCCCCTGGACCGCCGGCCCTCATTTGCTCCGGCTCCGGGCCCCTGGAACGCTGGCCCTCATCTGCTCTGGCTCCAGGCTCCTGGAGCCCTAACGTGTTTCTTCTCGGGCTCCGGGCCCCCACTCAGCATCCAGAGCCTTTCAGACGTCAGTGTGACAGAATAAATCAGACATCACTCATAATCACCTCGCTCTGACTCAGCAAATTCGCCTTGATTGAATGGAGGCGACGCCCCCTAGCATCCCATTAATCAAATTTTAATTAGCCAGCCCTCAAATGGCAGAAAGGTTTCGAAGCGAAACCAAGAGGCGGCATTAAACATGTGAAAGCGTGGATATAATGGCAGCCTAATAACAAGGACGGCCCCAGCCTCTCGACCACTGCGACCCTGACCAAGGTGGATGGATGGATGGATGGACTAACAACAAGAAAGAACGTAGATAGTCATTAATTCACACTGCACTGCAAACCTTTAGATGGAGATGAGTACCTGTGTGCCTCAAGGCTGTTCATGTAGGTGTTGAAATATTCCCAGAATGCCCTGCTTCCAGTGACCGCTTACTGTAATCAGTCACCCTGGCTAAGAATGTCTACAGGCTGGCAAATACCCATAATGCACTGAGCCACTGTGCCACCTGGCACAATTTCAGTTCAGTCTTACAATTTAGTCTCCTAATTCGCAAGCATCATGGGATACTTTCATCTTTCATGCGTATCATATAATTACACTTAAATCTCTGACATATGCTCATTATTTTATTATTATCTTGTTTTATTGTTTCATTTGGTTCAGCATCCTGTAATGAGCGTGAAATTACAGACTGTCCCTCCACACCAACGTTACACTAACTCCCAATCAGCTGGGACAAGGTGCTTTAAACTCTGGGCCAGAAACTAAGCCAGCCCCAGGGGCAGAAAGAGCTTAAAGCCCGCGGCTCCAAATCCCAGGGCTGTCCTGCTGTTGTACCCTTGAGCACAGGAAGTCTCTCAACTTCCGTAAAACATCCGAGCCTTTCAATGGGGGAACATGACTAAGTGCCAGCCAGAGGAGATGCCTGAAATCAGGACCGGCCAGCAGGCTGCTTTGTGTGTCTGGTCCTTGTGCAGATTGCCCCGCTTCTGTATAGCAGATCTCTGGGGTCCCTTCCTGTAGTGTCTTGATCGGCCTGAAGAGGGCAATGTCTACGCCCCGCTCTCTGGCTGGGCCTGAACGTCACTGGCACGTGGCAGCATCTTAAAAAAAAAAAAGAAAAGAAGCCATAAAAATGACCCTGTTTTGTAATTTCCGCTGGAAATGGAGTCACAGGTGGCTGGCAATAAAGGAGCGGAGGCCGCGACCACATATGGAAGCTTCCAGAAATCTAGTTCTTGTATTATGATAAAATTATTTCATGAAATTTTGCGTCCCAATTCCAGAAAACTGGCAATAAGTGGAAATCGGTGCCGTTTCTCTGTAACTGGGGTGGGGGGTTCTCAAATCCATCGTGTGTGTAGGCTGGGCCCCAGACCTCCCCTGGCAGGCTGCAAGGTCTTTGCTAGCTATATAATCCTGGCTCGTACTTGGTGTCTCCCCCAAGTCTATAGTTTTCCTGTCACTGTCACCAAGAGGTTAATATCTGGCAGAAACAAAGTGTGTTCGGGTCAGGCAGTGAACGTCAGTTGCAGCAGAACAGGCGGGCAGACAGCCAAAGCAAAAGCGAATAATGCCCCCCAGGGGATCGCACACGCACCCGCCCACCCGCCGAGGTTGCGTTCGCGCTCCTCCCAGCCGGTGCTCGGGGTCCTGCCCTTGACGCACTGATGACATTCCGAGGCTATTCTGCACTTTCAAGGCACATAGCTAGATTTAAACGGCACCATTTGGGATTAAATGAAAACCGGCCGACAGTCACGGGTCAGGCAGGGCCTGCTCAGCGCCTGGAAATGCAATTCCACAGCCCGATAAAGACTCCTTTCAGCTTCTCCTGAAATATCTTTTTTATTACTGACAATCTGAATATTCCCAAATTCATAACAGATATAAGTTACAAGATCTGGAGCATTCCACCGCAGCCAGACTCGCCGACGCTTGGCTCGCCTGTAAACTGGGGGGATTTAAAGCATGATTACACCGCGATTCGGGAACTGGGAATCTGCCTCCTCAGCAGATCTTGGTGGGAAAATGGTCGGAATGTCAGCCTGCAGAGTCCCCGATTCCCATCGCATTTTCGCATGTGCCGGGGTGCGGCTGTCATGTCCGGCGGAGCAGTTTGGAACAGAGCTTCTCTCGAGGGTGCCGTTCTTGTTTTTAGTGCCGAAGCATTCGGGACGCATTAGTGCTAAGTGTAACGAGTGTGGTCGCGCATGCGTGGTGCTGCGCTGGGGCTGCTCTTCCAGCGGCAGCATACTTGCTTTGATTAAGCGCAGGCTTTGTGGTCCGTTACCATTTATGGTCCCCGCCTCACGCACAGCACGACCAGCGCAAACGACCGGGCTGCGTCTCCGCTGAGGGCCATTGAGGGCAGCGGGGACAGCAGGGGGCGGGGGGAGGAAGGGGGTGACGAATGCTGCCTCTTCAGCAGGCATGCGCCAGCCCTCCCACTCACGGCTAATGAAGAACCCTCTGCTCCCACCCCCCCACCCCCAGTTAACGTACTGTGAGGGCTGACCAACGGGGCAGCGATAATGGTGGGGGGGTGGGGTAGCTTCCCCATCATATTTCACTTATTCCTGTTGGCTCAGAATGCAGTACCTGGAAGGGGGGCGGTGTGTAGGTTGGTCTTGGGCTCCACTGTTACGTACTTGTAAGGCAAATCAGTCACCCAGATATGTAGTTCCCCCCCAAGGAGGTCAGCCTGTGTGGTTACACTGCGGTTAACGGTCAGATGTTCCTGAGGACGGAGCAGTCCTGTGTGGTCACTGCAGAAAGCGGTCAGATGTTCCTGAGGACGGCGTAGTCCTGTGTGGTCACACTGTGGTTAGATGTTCCTGAGGACGGAGCAGATCTGTGTGGTCACACTGCAGAAAGCGGTCAGATGTTCCTGAGGACGGAGTAGTCCTGTGTGGTCACACTGTGGTTAGCGGTCAGATGTTCCTAAGGACAGAGAAGTCCTGTGTGGTCACACTACGGTTAGTAGTCAGATGTTCCTGAGGACGGAGCAGTCCAGTGTGGTCACACTGCAGTTAGCGGTCAAATGTTCTGGTGATCTGGTGCCACTGCAGCATGCTGGACCCTCATGTCCTGATGTGCGTTAAACCCCGTTGACACTAACAGTGACTGTGACAGGGACCCAGAGTATCGACCATCTTAACAGCCTCCTATCTAGACAGTGTAGGACCACATTGTTAAGCTCCATCAGTCACTCTTGGAACAACCATTGTGTTATATTAGTATCATATTAACATCATATTAATGCTATATAAATATATTAACACTCTAACTGAGCATGCAGGACACAGGAGATGATGATCAAATGCTGCATAAACAAACAATGCATGACACTTGTCTGCAGTGGTATTTACATTTGTATCCTGGCATCTTTTGGAGTTTATTATTTAAGCAGATGTCAGATGTTATTAAACCCAACAACTGTATAATACATTCCTGATAATCTCACAGGAGACGTACCTTCACCAGTGTTTTCCCCTCGAGCACCAGACAGTTGATAAACAAATTATTCTGCTAATTTAGCCCATATAGATTTGAGGTTTGTTAGCAGAGAGGTGGGGACCCCCCCCCCACACGCGCGTGCACAGACACACACACACCTGGCTGTATTCATGCTGACAGCCAGTGACCTGATATAATTTTATATTTATAATTTTTATAATTTTACTTGAACACCTTCAGCAGGGCAAGGTCCATTCTCAGATCCAAGAGCCTTTACGATCATGTGACTGGTGCACCCCAGTGCATGATGCCTTAAGATGCATTTTCAGGGGCATTCTGGGTACAGTGAGTAACTTCAGAGGCTTTATGATTAACTCAGTGAGGGGATGCCCCCCCCACTGGGTGCTGAAGCCAGTGTGGCGTGAGTGCAGGAGAGGGTCCAGCGATCAAAGCGGTGTGTGTTAAGAAATCCAGGAAGGCACCTGCCGTCATGACCCCGGAGTGAGCGAGGCGTTTATCCCAATTTGCTGCAGTTTGCTGAAATGGGAAGCTATTTAAACTCCTTGAATAGAGCCGTGACGCGGCCCCATGGTGACTACACGGCATCTTACCATTCCCATAATGCACCACTTGCTACACTGCCAAATGCAGCCGTCACACAAAAGTGCATTTTGCTGAGAAGGCAGAAGCGCTTGGGCACTCTGTTTGGGATCTGGTCTCTCACAATTTAGGAGGAAACCCACGGAACGCAGGTGGGGCATGCAGACTCCATGCACACGCAGAGGGGTGTAGAATCTAAAGTCCCAATACACAGAGGCGTTTTATTGAATTTCTGTATAAGAAATTCTTATTTTTCATTATCCCACAAGCAGACACCAGGTGGTGCAATGAAAGACACACCCCTCCATTCAGGGGCGAGGCTTATTAACTATGCTGAGGCACGATTAAGAATTTCACACTTCATGTAAGAATTACACAGGAATGAGATTTAGATTAGATTAGACTAGATTAGATTAGATTAGATTAGATTAGATTAGATTAGATTAGATTAGATTAGATTCATCTTTATTGGCATTGTACAGGGATGATGAAATGCAGTGTAGCATCTAAACAGGAAGTGCAAATAGTACATTAAAGTCAGTGGGTTCAAATGGTACATTAAAGTGCAATAAACAGTAAGGTGCAGTAAGATGTCATACAAATATGAATATATATATATATATATATATGGGATTTGAATATACAGATAGAATTCACAAGCATATGTAGGATTTATGAATATGTTTAGGTCAGGTAAGGGCTAGGACTTCAGAATGGTGATCGTGACATGAAAGAAACTGTTCCTGAGCCTGCCAGTATGGAACCTAAGTCTCCCGGTGGTGTGGGACCTAAGGCTTCTGCTGGTATGAAACCTAAGTCTCCTGGTGGTGTGGGACCTAAGGCTTCTGCTGGTATGGAACCTAAGGCTGCCGGTGGTGTGGGACCTAAGGCTCTTGGTAGTGCAGCACCTAAGTCTCCCGCTGGTGCGGGACCTGAGGCTCCCGCTGGTGCGGGACCTGAGGCTCCCAGTGGTGCGGGACCTAAGGCTTCTGCTGGTGTGGGACCTAAGGCTTCTGCTGGTGTGAGACCTAAGGCTCCCAGTGGTGCGGGACCTAAGGTTTCTGCTGGTGTGGGACCTGAAGCTCCTGCTGGTGCAGGACCTATGACCTATGGAGATAGTAGGGTGACCACCTAATCAATCCGGTAGGACACGATGTGCTACCTCAGATTTTACAAACTAATTTAAAACAAGAAGGCTCCTGTGCTTGGCTAAATTTTCTGGTTCGTCTTTTATTAGTTTGTTTCCTTGATAGAAAGACTCATCCAGCTGTTTCATATTAACATTAGTAACACAGCCATGCGGAACACCAGGACCCAGGATTGTGTAAGAATTCCGGCTTCCACCAGTGGTTCCCAGGTATCAGGTCTTTCTTGACCACATACACAGCGACTGGGGCTCCCAAAACAGGGTGAGGGTCACCAGAGCACCTATTGGTTTGTGTTAACTGGGATCTCCTTCAAACCTTACCCAGACTAAGGTGTTCCTCACCCCGGGTAGACAGTCAGCCAGGTCCCCCAGTTCATAGTAGCATTATCTCCTGGGTCCAAGCACATGGTCCTAGGGTTTCACCTTGGGGTAGGCTTGAAGCTAGCGATAGTGATAGCGTTAGCGACAGCATTAGCATTCACAATCTCTTCACCCGTAAGATGAGCTAAAGTCTCCTCCTAGACCATGGGCCAGACATGTAACTCAGATTCAATTCATAAAAACAATGCCTTTTGGACATTCTGTAAAATTTAAAGGCCATGTTTATAAAACTGTTTATGCGACTTTTAATTTCCCAACCAGAGGCAATATCTTAAAAAGAGCTGGTTTCTAATTATTTGCAAATTCATTAGAGAATAAGTCTACAGGGACACAAAAGCTCACATTCGAAATAAATATGATTGTTTATGCAGTGTATATATAAATTAATTATGGTAAAATGTATTATTCAGTTAAGTCTATATAATTAAGTGAACCACTGTCAGACAGTGTATTATATCTCACTTGTTATGCATTGTTTGTGTTATAATCAGGATCAAAATGTTTATTCGCCAAATACAAAAATGACGTGGAATTTCCTTTGGTGCTGGTGGGACCATGATGTAAACAATACGAGTCTGTTAGAATTAGTAAAGCACTTCTTGCATTATAAAATAATAAAATAAACACAAAATAAAAGCCCTTGTCTGATTGAATATCCATTACAGTTTATTGCATTCGCACCGGTATCTGCATTTAGATGGATACCATGTTAGTATGGATGGTTTTTTTCACCGATAGACGTGTGTGTGATGGTCGGTTGTCCTCATGGCTCCCGTGGAATGGTATATATGCCCTTAACCACCGTGGTAGCATTCTCCTGCCTACACCGCAGTCCACGCCGTGGTCGCGTTCTGCCTACACCGCAGTCCACCCTCTGATTGCGTTCTCCTGCCTACACCGCACTCCACGCCGCGGTCGCGCTCTCCTGCCTATACCGCTGCCTGCCGGAGAGTACACCAGACGTCAGTTGCTGCTTGCAGCCTGCTGCCACTCAGGCAGACCGTACGCTCTCCCCCAGATAATCATCAGCCACGAATTAAACCATTAAAAATATAGAATTCTGCTTCATAACAGAATCACGCTGGCTTAATCGCACGCATTCACCGCCTGTTTTACTTAAACCTGATTGGGAGCTTTTTGTATCCGTGACGAATAGAACGTCTATCGCAGCGATTACTGTATATCGCTCCGTCATAGACGGAATAAACAAAATCCTAGCGTGAACTTCTCAGCAGAGTCCAGCAGGCTGCGCTCTGCTGATCAACAGCTTGGGGTGTTTAAACGAGGTCCCAGAGTGTCTAGCTGGGGGCCAACACCCCAACCTTATTTAGTCTATTTGCACTCATTACATTCTCCTATTGGTTGAATTCTTCTTTGTCTCAGGCTTTAGTTACTATAAGGATATTTCCCCAATGCTTCTTTATATGTCTACAGCCATTTTTCTTACTGTTTCAGACATTCCTTCTTTTTGTTTCATATTTATTCCATAAATGTGTACTCCTGCAGCTCCTACTTTTATGTCTGCTTTGATGTCCTGTGAGTGGCTATGTGCTCTTTTGTGCTGTCGGATTCTGTGGCATGTTATGTGTTACTAGCTGCATGGTGTAAGTAGCATTTCCCACGGAGTGATGTACAAAAGACAAATAAATAATCTCGAATCTTGAGCCCCTCAGGGCTCCCCCCAGCTCCCCCCCTCCAAAAGTCAATGGAAACGGCTCCCATTATTAATCCAGCGTGATCTTGTATGTTCTGCTCAAGGCTGGATGTAGGTGGTCAGTCCTTCAGCCCAGGGACTTTCAGCCCAGGGACCTTCAGCCAAGGGACCTTCAGCCAAGGGACTTTCAGCCAAGGGACCTTCAGCCCAGGGACCTTCAGCCAAGGGAATTTCAGCCCAGGGACCTTCAGCCCAGGGACCTTCAGCCAAGGGAATTTCAGCCCAGGGACCTTCGGCCAAGGGACCTTCGGCCTAGAGACCTTCAGCAAAAGGGCCTTCAGCCCAGGGACCTTCAGTGTGTCACTTGACCTGTCCTCCATTGTTGAATGATAAATACAGTATAGGGGGTGGGGGGGTCAGCCTGAGGGTGAGATCGTCGCCTGCAGTTTTATATTTACATTTACTTCATTTGCCAGACGCTCATAGCCAGAGCGACTTACATAAGCGAAGTGTCATCAGCGAATACTTTCTGATACTGGTTCAATAGGACCTGTCTAACCTGGCTAAGTTTTCCTGGCTAAGTTCAATAGAACCTGGCTGTTTTCAGCTCTCATTGTTAATATAATGAACCTGTTATTATATCAGACTCCTGGGAACAATCTCCTCCTCCTCCTCACTGAAAAGGCATCCGGTCTTTACCTGCTTAAGGAGGCCTTTATCCAACATGACAGGAGCAAAGGAGCAACGAGGCGCAGGGGTCTGGGCCGACCCCTTAGCATATTAATAAGGGTAATAATGTAAAGATGATGAAATGCAGAAATGGCTGATGGCTGTGATTTCCGTACGCTTGTTTTCCCTTGGGCTGCCAGCTGTGTTGAGATCGCGCTTCCTGTCTCGACAGTGAGCTGAAACACGCGATTAAGGTTCCGCGCTTCATCAAGGCTTCATAATATTTATTTTCCTGGTTGGCAACAGGAACAGCGCGGGATCAGCAGCAGGAACAATAAAGTCTGTGATATTGTATCGTCCTTTTATTCCGTTGCCGTCGCTTGGAGAATCCGGCACGATATTTGAGCCAAAACGATTCACCTCATTCACGTTTTCGCCGACAGGTGTCATGGCGGAAAAGCCTCACTGTCTAATTAAGACGATTTTCACTGCTGCGAACAAAAGGTGCGAGGAGACAGCAGGCATTCATGAGGAGGCCTGCACCTCCCGGGGGCCACGCCCCGGCAGACGGGATTAATGAAATGGCCGGTGCACCTCCAAGCCTGCATCAGCTAAACGCACGGCAAATCAATCAGTCGGTGTAACCGTACGCGGCACGGCGAAGCCATCTGCGCCCGCGAGGCAGTAAATAAAGAGGAAATCGCTCTCTGTAATTAAAAGAGAGACGGCCACGGCTGGTGGGGGGTGGTCACGAAACCAGAGGTGACCGCGGCTGCTGATTCCGGGGTGCGATGCGAGTGGGATAAGGGATAGCTGTGTGGCTTTCCAGATCATCTGACCATCTTCCCTTCGTTTATGCCGTCCGGGGGGGGTCACAGCCAGTCTGGAGCAAAGGGGGAGGGACACCCTGGACTCTCTCAAGCGTCTGGAGAACCTGAAAGAACATGGAAATCATGAGGGCACACACACACACACACACACAGCCAGAGCTCAGAATCGAACCCACAACCCTGGAGGTTGGAGAAGACCCCTCCCAGATATTTTAGGCCCATTGAAACTATATTATAATGGGCCCCCAACCCGGACCAATCAAATTATGTTACAAATTTTTTAGGGGTCCTGTCACTCAGGGGCCCTTGGAATTTACCTACCCCGCCCCCCCAACCCCAGCACCCACCTTCATTGTGCCCCTGCCTGAAACTGGTTGTTTGGAATCCCAGTGCTGTTGCTCTCATAATCCACATAAATAATCCAAGTATGCTTCTCAGTAATGCAACGTACAATTATACAAGAAACTATTATGTAAAACTAATCAATAACAAAGACCACACATAAAAAAATAAGATGAACGGGCAACAGAAGATTAAAACTGCATCCAACTGACAGTGGCAGCATCGTTGCTATATCGTTTTGGATACACACTTTCAAAGTTTTAATCGCTACACCACACTCCAGTTATGGGTTTAACTGTAATTAATTATTCCAATTAGCCCGAGTTTGATACAGTATTGTGGAAATAATTGTATTTTAAAATTCATATCGGGAGGTCATTGTATGCTCATACTATGAATACAGTACAAAATACATCTTGCAATTACTTTTTAAAACCTGATTTGAATTTTTAAAAGCCTTTTTTTTCCCAGTGTTGGGATTTTTACTGTATCCGTTGCTGTACTAATTCGTCTTTCTGACATCTATAATTTCGTGCTTCCTGAACAAAATATATATAAGACCTGACGGTCATTTCTAATGCAAATGCAAAATAGTAAAAAGAAATATATTATAGCGTAATGGCTTTCAGCTGTGGCACGGGCTGCCTCCCTCGCGTGAAAGGGAGCATATAAATAATGACTATTATTTCCAAACTGGTTTGATGGGTATTAAACTTTCAGGAGGGCCACGTTATTGGCCTGAAATGGTTATTTAACATGAAGGCAGACTGGTCTGCTACCAGCCCCCATTAAAGACTCAGTAATGTCGTATAACTGTACACTAATCTGTGATTGACTCTAAGGTTATTAACTTATGCGGGTGACCATATCATTTTCTAATGATCCATTTCAGTCATCCAGGTACAGTGCCATGGAAACTGCATCTACTAACACCTCAACTATCTTTATATGCTTATATGGAACTGAGAGCTTTGGTGTTTATTTACTTAATACATCGTTTTTCCCAAAGTAAGGTATATGATCCCTAACAGTCCATTTCACAGTTCTGTTCTAGGGCCATACTGTTAATCCAAGCAATTCTGTATGAGGGTACAACATACAGCAATCAGGGAAATGTGCGACAGGCTGCGGCTAATGCGCCGATGCAGGTGTCAGAGATTTGGCTATAATAAACTGCATACTGTGACGAGCCGCTCGCAGCGCCATAAACAGGTGCTCTCCGGAACACCACAGAATTCCACATTTTCCCCAGATGCATGGATAATGTCGCATTTCTTCCCCAACCTGGTCACCCGTGGGAGAGCTCTCGCCAGAGTCCCAGCGCAGGGCCGCTCGACAGTGGGGCCTGGCAGGGGATGTAGTCCTGCGGGGCTTCTGCGGGGCCGCTTTGAAAACAGAAGAGAGCCTCGCATCTGCCGCCGCCTCCCTCCGTGCCAGCATCACACACAAACCAAGCCGCCTGGCACGGAGCTCCTGCAACATTGCATGTTTTTTCGCATTTTTTTCATCGGCTTAGCGCAGGCCGCCATCCTGGGCGGCTGATTCCGCTCACAGTCGTGTGTTTGCACATGTTTCTGCTACTGGATGCTTCACAGGTGTGGGGGTGGGTGGTGACCTTGCTCAGCAGTACAGCTGCTCCCTCCTCAGCCTCAAACCCATGGCCCCCGGGGTTGCAAAGCCCCCTGGGAGTCCTGGAGCTCTGTGCCTCCTGCTGCTAGGCGCTCATCTCCATCTGCCTGGCAGAGTTTAATGAGGCCGTGGCTTCTGACCCCCTTCCCCAGAAATATGGGCAGCGTTTTTCCATGTTTATTTCCCTGCTGACCCCCACCCACCTCTGCCAAATCTCCCCTAATGGCCGCTGAACTGGCACTGAGGGACTGCCTGTCCCGGAACAAAACAGGGAACTGCAGGGAACCCCAAGAACTCAGGTTCAAGGGAAAATTACACACAACAAAACCGCACACTGCACAGGCGCCTCGAGAACGTGATTGCCGTTAACACGCTATGCAACAAAAGCAGTATACCTGCCTGCACCTAAATATTACTTTTAGCGCCTATATAATGGAAATGTTTTAGAGAAGCAGCGCAGTCATTCTGCTCTCCTGCGCGCAGACCCCTTTGGCCACCTGACTCAGCGCATGTGCAGCCTTTACATGCGTCAGATCTTTCAATTAGGTGGGAGGGGGGCTGCAAGCCTCTGGTGTAAACAGCTAACTAGATGAAGCACAGAGGTCTTGTTTTTTTCTGTTAAATATTTAAAAAATGCATTTCCACAAGATCCATGGAGTAATTTCTAGCACGGCGTGGCGGTAAATGGGCCGGATGTGACCCCAAGCCTCCGAGATGAGGTCCCAGATGGGGTGATTATGTTACGCCACTGGTGTAGGTACACAGAGCACATTACGCGAGCCGCTGCAGGCTGAAGAAAGCTAGATCTGCCATTTGGAGGATCACCTCTAGCTAACAGCGCTGTACACATTATCTGTGTAGAATTAATTACCTTTGTAGTGCCACTGGGTTTTTGACCTGGGTCCAAAGTGCAAGCACAGGTTCCCGGGGATGCGGAAGGGGTAAGAGAGCTGGTGTCTATTTGACTTTATGGTGCGTTCAGCCTCGGGAAGGAGAAGAATACAACAGAGAGGTGGTGGGTGATCCATGGGGTCAAATCAGGCCGATGCAGGTTTCTCCGAGGTTGACAGCTAGGAGAAGCCAGTTAAAGTCAGGCTGCCGAACATAAACTTGTGAGCCACAGATAACGAGACACCAGCTGAGAACTTGTTCTTCACTGAGGTCCATACAAAGGAGCATGTTAATGTGTGACACCGGCATAGACATTCAGACACAGAGTGGCTGTTTCACATTTCTACGATAGCTGAAAGACCCTCCTAATAAGAGCCATATGCATGGATAATACTACAGCCATTCTGTGGATTCTATGGATTCCATTGGTTTCAACCTTGTGTTACTTATCAGGAAAGAAACCATTTTTAACGGTATTTTGATGCCATTAACCTGAATACTGGTGAGAATTCTTGCAAAGGAATAATTTCAGTGTGTACAGCAACACGAATTAGCAAGTTAAAATCTGACCCTTTGTTGTTGTGAATCTTGGACACTATCCATCACTATCAATCACTATCAATCAATGTGTTCAAAATTGACCTGTTTCTTTAAACATTTTTACTTACTGGAGGGTAGTAATTAAGTAATTTTAACCTATAAAGCACTGAATGGTCTTGCACCTGAATACCTCACTGATCTGCTGACCTCATACAACCCTCCGCGCCTGCTTCGTTCTCAAGGCGCAGGATATCTGTTAGTACCCAGGGTAG
>JAODLD010000106.1:739955-750151 GCA_026781065.1 Mormyrops boulengeri | reverse complement strand
GGTGTGTGCATATTTTTCGTTTGGCCAACCCGACAGCCCCGGGTTTTCTTCCACCCCCTTTTTTTTTGGGTGCTTGTGGGCCGCCCCCCCCCCCCCCCCACGACAGCCCCCCGCTAAGACCCCTCACCGCAGAGCAGGTCATGCAAGGAGCCCTAAATACACAGAAAGGTTATAATCACAGCCTGTGGGCATTAATTCAAAGGCATCCTAACTGCCTGCTGTGAAGCATGACGACCATCATGTAGGTCATATTTATTGTGCAAATTTCAAATGTTTTCTGTAGACGTTGAACTCCAGTGCAGGGCACATCGTTGCTGTTTCTCGAACCTCATTTAAAAAGTCACTTTGGGCTTTTGGTCCCCCCCACTTCAAAAAGTAAATAAATAGCAAAGAATAGAATCAGACGGTAGCTAGTTAGCTATTTAGCGGCACGTGCCGTTTCAGTATGTCATCAACAAGGAACGTGTTTGTTTGCCATTTATGGTAATGACTGTTTGCAGCCAACAGAGGGCCCCACGTTAATGTGAGTTAGCCTGCTAGCCAAGTTAGCTTCCGGCTAAGGAACGGCGGTGCGGGGAATGGTAATGGGGCGCGCTGAGGGGGCGGCCGTGCGTGTTATGGCCCCAGGAGCCGAGGCGGACATCAGGAAATCACGTCCCCAGCCACCATTATGTGGCGGATCGGCGTTGTGGCCCCACCGATGCTCACCCATCCTCTCCCTGCCGATAGCTGAAGACAATCATAAATAAACCCGAAAGCCATTTTATCCATAAAGGCCGTCCCTCATCGGGCCTGAATTAAGGCCGATACGCATCTTCCAGCGCATAATAGAGCCCATTCAAATGTGGGGTTACTTAGACGCCACTCTGCAGGTTGGAATTCAGCTTCTACGACTGATTTGAAATTTAATTAAACCTCTACGCCACAGCCAAGGTTTGAGGATAGTGGAGGCGATGGGGTCTGTAACCAAGGGTTTGGAGATGGCCAGATCGTGCAGGCGTCTTTAAGAATGATGCTTTGTGGTATTTCTAATTAATGATGACTGCATATATATATATATATATATATATATATATGCATATATATATGCAGCAGCAGTTTGTACAAATCCAGCTAATTAGCTTTCTTTTTTGTTTGGGGTCCCTTTCAGCTTCGTTTACTTTGTAACATAAATGTAACCCACTGAAGTGCCCCCACCCCCCCCACACGCGCATTATTCCCAGTTAGAGATGGCGGCATCGCGGTGCGCTAAGCTGACATTACACAGCCGGTGAGCCTCGTCATGCCCGGGGCCCATGGTGGACAAGCGTCATACCTGAGCAATCAGAGGATCGCCGGCGTATAACGAGGCTGATATCAGATCCGCCGGGCCCCTCGGATCGGCCCCCTCACCCCGACTCTTGACGCTTAATTAAAGACCACCTGCTGGAATAACTCGGGGATTTTCCGTCACGCTCCGGGTCCGTTTCGCTTCTGCGGTGCCGCACACGTGCCGACGCGCTGCATAGCTAACCGCGGCTGTCTGGAAATAGCAGAAACACCCCCGCAAGCCCCCCACGGCCACGGACAGAGAGAAAACCGAACAGAGGCCCCCGGAGGTGAGAGCTACCTGGCTCTCTGTTCAAACAGCCTGCTTTGTGAATGGCCGCACTCGTTAGCTTCGGATAAATATAAGCAATTAAATGTCCATTCTGCGGAAAAAAAAACTGTTAAATATTATCTCTCACTCTCTTTAAATGCCACAGTGGACTTTAAAAAGCAAAAAGATATAAAATGAGTAATAACAACAACATACTGTCATCAAATACAGGCAGCGTTGCTCAAAATAATGAACGCCTCTGTGGCCAAATCAGTCTGTGTTGCGGCAGGCAGACTGATTAGGCGCAAAAGTGACAGCGTGCTACTTTTGTTCAGGCCGAGAAGCTAATTGCTTCTCCTTTGGATCTTATCGTCACTGTTGGTCTGATCTTTGTTGTGACCACAGCAGTGGCATGGTAATAATTCAGCCAGACAGAAAAACATCTCACTTTAAACGAGACCTTAATGACCCATTGTCATAAGACTGGCGTACGGCACAGACTTCCCGCTCCCGTGTCACGCTGCGCGAGCCCATTAAGCGCGAGATAGTGTGAACAGTGCGCCAGGGTGTAAAGTGATCGCGCAGGCTTATTAATCAGCAACAGAAATCTCCTGCACATCTCGACCCGAAAACTTAGGGCCTTCGACTCCTTGGACTAATATTCAGTTTGCTCTGCAAAGGAGCACGTCTTACTGTCAGAACAGCCCTGAGGTAGGCCCTCTATCTAACACTGTAGAATGCTCTGGTCCTATTAGCACCAATTCATTTTGAGGTTGCTGCTTCTGCTACATGACTTGTCACACAGTCTTTTTCTGTGCACTCGTTTCATTGAATTGCTTCATTTTTCAGCTTATTTATTTTTGACTTATTTTATTACATAAGAGGATGTGTGGAAAGCTGCGGAAAGGCCGTATTTGCTTTGGGATGGGGATTTTCCTCGCCTGATGTTTCAGGATGTACGTGTGCTGTTTCACTTTCAGGTCGAAATCTCTCCGGGCTCTTTAATTGCTCCCCGGAGATTGAGAGGTCCACTGTGACCAGCGGCACTTGCTATAGAACCTTCTGGATTTGTTCAAATTAATTCCTGTGCTTGACACGATAGCAAAATGCAATTAAAATGTATTTTGAAAGGACACTTGGACTATTGAACTAATGGTAATGGGTATTTTGTGTATAAATTTATCTTAATCATAGCCATAGTTAGCGCAATCTGCTTTATATTTTTATGAGGCGACCTGCATGGTTTCCACTAAAGGCTGTAAATAAATTATCTTCAATATGGCCAAACACTTTCTCTCCACATCCTAAAAACTTTTTATTTTTTTATTTATATTTCTACTGCCTGTCATGCATGCCCCCCTGCAGTGAGATAATCTCTTGTCAACTTGTCCTCTGTCATTATGCTAAATGTGATCTGGATGACTGCTGGTCCCGTAAGAAGTCGTCTGGGGTTCATACTAGAAGGATTAAATTTGCCATTATACAAATCCGCCTTTGGATTTTTTAAAATATAATTTGTTTGGATGTGCAGAAGGGTTTTAAATCTTGTGTAGCCTGCTGGTCATGTTAGAGCCTGATCATGCGCTAACCGCTAACCTTGCCTTTCTTACAATTTCAAAGCATTTCCTGTTCCGGTTAAATAGTGATATCCTTCCATATTAGGAATTAATTTGACTTCGTTCCATTACAGCATTGTATTTGTATCTCCTATTCCTGGGCTTCCGGCTCCCGCAGCTAGCGCAACGCGCATCGCAGTTGACAGGATGGTGAGCAGGACGGTGAGCATCCCTGGTCATTAAGCATCTGGGTTTTTAACCGAAACTCTTCACGTGACTCAGGTGCTGCCCATTTAAGGCTTCAACTTCAGCTGTCATCCAGTGTGAGTGACTCGCGGGCGCATTTCGTGAAGCTGATGTAGCTAATTTACGGGCCGTGAAATGCGGGCGAACATCACAACGTCATGCCGTATTTGCGCATTAGAGCTCGGCAAAAATTAGCCCATCTACAGAATATCTCAGCATCGTTAATTAAACTTTTGGAAACACACGCCGACAGGGGCAGCACCCCGATGCATTATGGGAGCTTCTCAGCCACGTGCATAATGAATGCCGGTGTGCATTCAAACGACTGAAGAATTACATTTGATTGGACCTGGTACGAGCCGTAATTGAGTCTTAACTGGCAAGTTATTTCTCCTGTCGCATATGACTCTGTCTGCCCGAGCTTTCGAGGCATGGAGAACTGTTAGCAGCAAAACTTGAGCTGAATTTAATCAGTGAGCAGAATGACCTCTCCCCGTTTCATAATAAACCTCCAGTAGGCTCACATTTAGAGAGATAGATTAGAAGAAGACAGTATGGAAATTCCGCTTCATTAAAACGCTTGAGAGCTAAGCATAGACACAGAGAAACGTACAGCTGTAATGCTCATTACAGTGCGTGGGCTTTGTGAAATTAGCTTCTGAACAATTTCTGCACATGCACACCCAAACGACAGAGCACCACGGATAAACACAGTTCATCCAGAGAAATCCCATCTGCTCCGGAGATGCCATGTGCTTAGATGATCAAGGCGACTCGCATCAGCTATACGTTATCACTGTATAACAGAGATCTCAAATCCATCCAACCTTCATCAATCCATCCATCTATCCATCCATCTATCATTCCTCTATCCATCCATTTGTCCTTCATCCATCCATCATTCATCCATCCATCCATCTATCCATCCGTTTGTCCTTCATCCATCCGTCCATCTATCCTTCCATCCACGAATCCACCCACGCATCTTCCATAGTCTTTCATCCAGCCTCAATATATGTTCACATTATCCAAGGAATCATCTTGAACACCCTGGTCCCAAATTTCAAAACAGATTTCACACGTTTTTATTGGCTCTATCGATTATGTGATTAGAACAATGTCGGTTAACTAGAACAATGTTTTTTAAGATAATTTTTCTGATGGTGGTGTGCATGTATATACCACAGCCACAGAGAATTTTATTCGTAACTTTATACACACAGATAGCTCTGTACATAGCATAGCTAATTTCAGGCCTTCATAGAAACAGCAAGTAGATAAACTGAACCAATTAAGTCAAAGGGACAGCAGTGAAAGGCAGCTTATCGATGACCTTCCCCAGAGGAGTCCTGCAGCTCCCTTCGCTTGGCCAGTGCGTCACGCCAGCGGGGTGAATGGCGGCCATTTACCACCCCCCCCCCATGTCCATCAAAAAGTCACAGGCTTTATGGACTGAAGCGTGTGGGAAGACGTGAAATCAATCAGTCAATTAATCATTCAAGGTTTCATTTGTCACACAGACAGTTAAACTCAGTACAGTGTGCAGTGAAATGCTTGGTTGCCCAACTCCAAGACTCTGAAACTGGGGATATAGCGATAACGACACAAAAATTACACAATAATTATACATATCTAAAAATAGTGTGCAATTCTCAGTGATGTGGCAGTTGGTAGTGGTACGTCGACGCTTGACGATAACTTTGAACATTCTTCACAGGTTCCGAAGTCCAGATTTCAAGGAAAGCACAAAATGTGGTCAGTGACTCACAACAGGGCATGATCATGTGACTCAGGGCATGATCATGTGACCCAGGGCATGATCATATGACCCAGGGCATGATCATGTGACCACAATGATAACTGCGTTTTGTTACTTAAGTAGTGTTATACATTTAAGAGTCCAGACTCAGCACTGAAGCAGTGAGTCCACTTGTGGATGGAAGCATCTGCTCATTAAAGTGTCTGTTTTTAGGATGTGTCCCTAATGCTAATTTCAGTGTGGAGTGATCATTTAATTCCAGCCAATGACTCCATGACTAATTATAAATATACTCAGCGAGAGGGTTGCCAGGGGTTACCGACATTCCCCTGCGCGCTGTGCCTAGCGACTGCCCATACTGTAAGTGTGGCCCTAACGCTGATCTGCAGCCTCGTTCCTCCCTAAATCCGTCAGCAATAGTATGATTAGCGTCTGATTTGCTCCCATTTGTCTCCTCTGTGACATGCAGTGCCCCCCCCCCATCATAAATATGTGGCTTTGATCCGTTTCAGACCCGTCCCACCACCCGTCTGCTCCGGTTCCATGTAAACGGATAAACCCGAAACTCCGAAATCTACAAGTGGGGAGAATCAAACTGAAAGGATCATGAATTCCAGTGTGGAAACACTGCAGCCACAGAGAGGAGATGTTTTGGTCATATAACTGTCATTAAAAAGTCATTATGGCGTAATAATGTTGTTTTATGAAATGAAAATGTTTTTTCCCGTGTTCCGCTTTTGAACGGCTTGGTTTTGAATCTGACACTTGCGTTCTTTGGTAGTGGTGCGGCGATTTGACACAATGTGGTTCAAAGGCTTATTTCTGTGTTTTGTCTGTGTTTTTTAAGGAGTTTACGTTTGCGGCTTATTTCCGTGCAATTCATGCACGGCACAAAAACAGCACCCCAATTCAGCTGAATGGCCGATAACTGCCGATGGATGCCACATGGCGGATGGTGTCACCGTGTCAATTTTCAACAGAATCCCAGGAAACCGCGCCAACCACAGGCTGTGTCACATGGTCGGGGCGAACAGGGTCGAAGAGAGCTCTCCACACACTGTTTTCCTGTCTGACCAAAGTGACTAATGACTGCAGACTTTGGTCTCTAATGTGGTTCCTCTTAGCAACAGCCGGTGTGACACAAACAACCAGATGACGTCACTCTCATTTTTCCAGCTCTCACATGGGCACTCTGATCATTTATTTGCTCTGATCTTGATTTAAAGGCTGAACGTGACTCCACCATGGCCTGTACCTACGGGAAACTTGCCGTGATCAGACTCCTAGGCCTGAGAAGATGAGTGTGATTTCGCCCTGTGAGTGATATTAATAGAGTCATGACCGTTATGATGATCACTTTTGGTTTTGAAGGTTTTGGGATTTTGCCACAAAAAGAAGCAGATGAATGTTGCAAATGACCGGTGATATTAGCACTGACAGATCCGGAAGGAGATGGAATGTACATGTAACTTAATTTTGGGACAGAAGAGAAGGTAGTGGTGGTGCAAAGGGGTGGGGTCGAACTGTGGGGTCTGGGCATGTTTCCGGGTGAGAGAGCCCCCAAACTGAGCTGCGTGCAGCTGGATAAGGGGGCCGCTTTGGCAGCTGAGTGTACTTAATATTTTCATCATCAGCGTTTTATAAATTTAGACAGCGAGCTGTTTAGCTGACACTCTGTTTATGCAAAGAATTCAGGTTCAGCACCAGCCCAACGGTACAACAGTAGAGCCCCCGGGGACTCGAACCGGCTGCATTCCGACGCGGCCTCCCTCACCCTGCACTCGCCTGCTGCCATGCATTGTTTTTCATGCAAATGCTGCATGTTTCTGTACGAAATCACTGTTTGGGTAATGTGGCCCAGCGCCGTGACCAGCGTGGGGTTTAGCTGGACTGGTTTGTGCTGCTAGCCTAGCGGAACTGGCTGGCACGGTGATAAAATACTTCCTGACAGTGACGTGACCGCTTTGAGCGAGGCGGGAGACTGTCATCGAGTCACAGTGGTGACCAGGAACAGTGTGTTGGGTCAGAATGCAAAGTATGTCTTAATCAAAGCACCTTAGAGCTGTCCGTTCCAATGATGAGCCTTTCAAATCCCACAGTGGGTGGGACTACCATGAGCTGTCAATCACTCTGCGGTTTAACCCAATGGGAATCCATGAGGCAACCAATGAAAAGTGGGTTAAACCTCTTGGAGTCTGGCAGCATGGTAATCCTATCATCCATGTTCCACCACCTCTGCTTGCTCATTGTTAATCTGTCACTTTATAATGTAAATAGAATTCTGTTCGAGGGGGCGTGTCAGTTTCTGAGAGGGAAATCCGATTGGTCAGTTGCTGCCATCAGTCATCTCCATCTTTTGCCACTGACCAATAAATGTAAGCAGTTGGGGCAAAGCAATTCAAATTAGCTAAAGATGTAATAAAAAGATTCTGAAATAAGGATTTATCATGGAAATGAATTTTCCACCGCCCACATATTTCCGCACATATTTGTGATGTAGAATGCAGAGTGTGACGTGGAAAGGAATATCGTCTGTTGCTGATTTCATACTTTGCGGGGAATTAATATTTCCGTCACTGACGCGTTGCCAGCACACGCCAGTTTATGGAAGCATAGCCCCCCCCGCCACATCCCAGAAGCGACTGTCTCAGAAGGATTTCAATGTGAAACAATAACACTGCAAAGCATGTGCGGGTAGGGAGCGAGTGGTGGGAAACACATTCCTCTGTGATCTTACGTGCGAGAGGAGCGACGGGCGATGATGAACGGTCCTTTGTCCTTTTACGAGCTACAGGAGTCGCCTGGATGTTACACTAGTTCCTGTTAGCGCTTAGCGTCTCACTCTGTGGTCCAGACTCTCCCTCCCGCAGCTTTTGCTTCAGCTCTCGTTCAACTTTCCTCGCCGTTCATCCATCCCACAGAAATCCCACACCCCCTAATTAGCCGCGTTTCTGGCTGACCGCTCGTCAGTGGCACACTGGTCACTAAGACGCAGGTTGCCATGCTTTGGTGCCCCGCTGTCTGTTAGCGCCCCGCTACCTGTTAGCGCCCCACTACCTGTTAGCGCCCCGCTTCCCGTGACCTTCTTATAATTGAGGTCAGTGAGTCAGACGAGCAGTTCGTCGGGGGTCATCGGACACCTTTCCCATTACTGTTGTGTTTCCCCTGCGGGAAAACGGACCTGTGGTTCCGCTAGCGCACCATCCCCGGGTACATCCATCAGTGCACGTGCCAGCACTACTGGGAAATAACATCCAAACAAGACTCACCGCATCAAACCCGTTTGCAGGCTCCGTCGGCATCACTGAGGACGGCGTTTACAGCGGAATGGAGATTCATAAAAAACATTATATTAACTACTGTTAAGCAGCGGGTAGCATGGCGGCTTAGCGGACTGCAGGGACCTGGTGTTGGACCCTTGAGCCAAGCGCTTACCCTGAATTGCATCAGTAAAAAATATGTGGCTGTGTGAAAGAATAACTATGAGACACACAGCCTGCTTTAGTGGCTGGTTGCTAAAATTGAGCTAACGAATACAAACCTCATACACACACAAAATGATATTTACTCAGCAGACACGTTTATCCAAAGGCAGAGTGAGACAGTCCTTAGAGCGAATGGACGTTACAGGCCTTGCTCAAAGACCCAATGATGACATCACACTGCCGACCCTGGGATTTGACCCAGCGACCATCCGATCACCGGCACAGGGTCCAAACTATGTCACTAAGTCACACACCATCTGGATAAAAGCAAAGAAGATGCCGACCCCCACACAATAGCAGGGACAGGATCCCACAGCCCTGAGGTACCGCAGTGAAGCTGTCACCACATTGGTCATATAACTTTATGTCATTTGCTGTGGAGATGGTGGCTATAAGTGATAGTAAACCAGGCTGCCTGACAGAGGGGGGCCATTAACAAAGCTCCCCCCCTCACGGAAATGTGAAAGGCAGCCAAAACCCTCTGCCTGTGCCACTTGGGTTTGGATCCAGACCCGCCATTCACAGCACGCTTAGTGAAGAGCAGCGCAGACCTGGAACCAGCTGAAGTATCAATGCTGCATAATAAAATCTGGAATTATTGCTGAAATAGATCGAAATTAAACAGGGTTAAATTTACTCCAGCATTTTTGGGCAAATAATATACCATGAATTCTAAATATATTCACAACTCTGAGGGAAGGTGGTAATGTGTATGCATAATCTCAGCAACTCTTTGCGAAACTGAAATTGTAATTCGTTCCTAATGCATTTTAGGGGTCGTCACAACGGAGAGTGATAAAAGCCTCCATTAGCTGAAATCCATTTATTAATTCCTCTGTTCTGAGATCCTACCAATCACAACATCCATCCGTGTCTCATAACCTCTCCTCCAGAGGTCATGATGGGTCTGGAGCCCATTCCCAAAAGCACGGGCAAGACCCAGGGGAGACCCTGGGTAGGATGCCAGTTCAGCGCAGGGTAGAGAGTCACACATTTAAAGACAAAATTCAGTGAAACTGCACAACCCAGGTTTGTAGGAAACAATCAGGTGAACACGGGGCGAACATGAAATCTCCACATGTTCAGGATTGGGGCGGAACTGGAACCCACAACCCTGGACATGTGAGACCACCGCACTTTCTTAGAATCATATAAATGAGCTTTTAAATGATCAGCTCCTGTAGCTTAACAAGTCGACCATTGCATTTGCCATTGGTTGTGGGTTCAAAACCCACAGCTCACGCATAGGTTGTAACCGTTTCCTCTATTGTAAGTTGTCTTGGATAAAACTAGATAAGTGACCCTAAATGATAAGCATTACATCTCTGTGGTGTCCAATCTTTTGAATCTGGTGTGTTTCGTTCTACTTCCTAACCACTCTGAAAGCTCGCTGTTTATGCTCCGCCGCGCTACGCTAATGTTATCCTGCCGGCGCAGTGGCGGCGGTGTTCCGACACCTCTCCATCACGCCGTCCTTAAGCTGTATGCCGGGGGTGGGGGGGGGGGGGGGGGGGGGGGGGACGCGAGTGTTTAGCCCCCCCCGCCCCCCGGCCCGGGGGCCCCCCAACGGG
>JAODLD010000106.1:717937-728594 GCA_026781065.1 Mormyrops boulengeri | reverse complement strand
CGCCTGCTTTTGCAGATGGCGTTCACAACAACCCGGGGTTTTTTTTTAAAAAAAAAAAAAAAAAAAAACGACATCGTGGGCATTAATATATTAATAAGGAAATAAAATTTGCCAGAGCACACCATCCATGCTGTGGACATTTTCCTGAGAGACTTTAATATATAAAAAACCGGGGGGGGGGGGGGAAATGAGCATTAGAAGATCTTTTGTTTACTCGTTTTGCCATTCTCATTAATATACCTCTAAGGTAGAGTGCCAGAAACGGGTTGGATTTGGGTAAGCGCTTGTGTTACCATGGTGAGTGATCGTTACCCACTTGCCTGGTAACCCAGAAAATGAAAGCCAGCTGGCCCCCTTAGAGTGGTCTTATCACGGTCAGCTGGACGTGTCCCAAAGGGGGATTGCGAGGGCTGATTTAGAGGAAAGATCTTATATGTTGTTACAGGCCTACACTCTGCAGTGTGCATCCACGCAGCACTTGTGACTAAACCGCAGTCTGCTCATTATATTACCTAGAGAATACTGCTTCGTATCACTGAAGGTTTAACTTAATGACGAACTTCTTAAATACCGAACTGATATTTTGTGCAGAAAGAGAGCGACAGTGTCGTCAAGGGTGTCTCTTTTCCAATCAACTAAACGTTTTATGTTTTTAATATTCTCATTCATTTCTAAAATCTTCGCAATATTAGATATATTTCACAATTTCCTTAATGTTGCATTTCGAGCAATTTCCAAACGAGTGCGCCAGAATTAAGTTTTGAGGACTCACGACTCCCTCGCGAAACTGTTGCTTTGTTAAATTGCTCCCTACAAATGAGCGTTTCGGTTATTTGTAGCGCAATTTTTCAGGCGATAATGTGATGAACTGTCACAATGTTCTGTTTTATTTTCACCGCTCTGAGTCCCGGTCTGTAAGCCGGAGTCCCCAGTTAATTACGAGGCTTAAAGTGAAGCGCAATGAGCTGCTTAAGGTTTTTACTTTTTAAGTTTTTTTTATTTTTGTCTTTTTCATCCCAACAGTAGCTAAACACATTTGTAGTATTCAAATTTGAAGCTTTATAGTTCCAACACGCCTGCATCTCCCCGTCCCTCGCCCCGTCGCCTAATCACGCAGCCCCGGTTGGCATTGGCGGTTCTAGACCGATTCAGCTGGGGGACAACAGTAGTTCTGTTAGGGGGGGCAGATGCATTTGACCTTGATGTCTTCCAAGCGTTACTTACACTAGATTGCCAGCATTAAGAAGCAAAATACAATTTTAAAAATCGATAAGTTATTCAAGCAATGCTTTGCAGTTACATTTTACAGTTTTACAAATATGTAACTCGCTCTGATTTCTTGTTCAGACTTTCTTGCTTCCACAAGCGTGATTTTTTTTTTTTTCTGACCACCCGGCGCCCCCGCGTTAAGAGCCAGTCAAGTAATCTGCGTATACATTTGCGTTTCGCCTGTTCCCAGCGCACATTTTATCCCACATATACAAATGTAAATAACAATAATAATGACATATTCATTTCAGACCAAAGTAGCACAGTTACCTAGGGCAGCCACGTACGGGGGAGGCATGCATGTTGTCACGGGGACTCTGCCCCCCCCCCAGAACCGCCCCTGCCGGTTGGGTATCCGCAGCCCCGTCTAGTTTTCGCACGTCCCCGATACCACCGATTACGCGCAATTCACCCGAAGCAGCCGCACAAGCGCATAAAACACACTCATCTGATCTCGCCTCTGCCGACTTTTTACGCAAGCGTCGTTTGTTACAGCAGATACATAAAATTGCTCGTTTTTCTGTTTGTACGTGCCTAACATTTTAACTGTAGTCCAAGTTATTTATCTAAACAAACTCAAAACGCTTGGCCGATCTGTTCGCGAGATCTTAAAGACGAAAGGGAATCCACTGTAAAGTCCGATCCTAAACAATGACAGCTGTCGTCAGTAAGATCCTACCAGTCTGAACCATTCAGAAAGCTTCTGCATGGCGGTGTTGTGGCTCCCGTTGTGGTCTTAGTGGTGTTACTGGTGCGCAAAGTAACCAGTTGAGGCTTTTAATACACCAAATGTCAGCGTATTGTGGAACGGAAAATGTACGTAGTTTTGGGTTTATTATTATTGTTGTTTTTGTTGTTGCTGATGATGATTATCTTACAGCTTTATTAATAAGTCTTAGTCAATCTGTTTCTTGTCGGACCCGTAATATGTAATTTCCCTGGGAGGGTGGGGCTCGGACCCGGGGCTCGATCGTTCGTAAATCCCGAGGTTTGTCGACGCAGCGAGCGGCTGGCAGCATGATGGATGGATGAGGCGGGAGCCCTGAGTAAGCTGTCCCCACGGGGCCCACGCTTGCTCTGGGGGAGGAGCGGGGGAATGTCTGATCTCAACACTTAGATCCAGCCGGCACCGGGAATGGGGCGGGGGCGTTTAAGCGAAGCGGTGCCGTAGTGTCTGATGGAGTATCTCGGCGAGATCCGGGACAGGGACTCTGTTTTCAGTCGCATCCGAGTAGATGTGACTGGCTGGGGTCCACCCCCCATTCATCATAACGATCCCTCGGGTGACGGTAACACCGACCTGATCCTCTGCCTGTCGGCTGCCGGTTCAGCGCCGACATCCCTTCCCGGGAACGCGGAACCAGAATGGCGTATTTTAGTGTCCAAATGCCCTCATCAAAGTAGCTTCCTTGGGGAGCATTTTTACAGGTACCCTCCGCAGTGCTTTCGGGTTAAGCACCTTACACGCCGGTTCAACAGCTTTTCCCGGGATTTGACGCTTGGCTTAGCGCAGCAACACCTAGGGGACCTGCTGCAGAGTCTCAGAATGAACCGTGGTTTTCTCCTCATAATATGGTGCCTGCGATATTTTGCCGTTACTGAAAGATATTTGCTAGCTGTATAAAAAGGCAAAATGCTTTCACGGGTGGAATATTTTATGCGTGCATTATTTGTATTTTTGTTTGTTTGTTTTGACTACGTTAAAAGTAAGAAGCGGATTGCTTTGTGCGCCTGCTGACATTTGTCCTGCTCTCACATAAGGATTCCGACGGCCTTTAAAATCAAACGAAAATACGACGACGTGTAAAAAAGCGGCGAGCCGCCGGTCTCCCGGAGTAATCGGGGCCCCTCATCTGCAGCGGCTTCATAACGGCTGCATTTGCATAGCGGCTTAATGTGGGGATGGGGATAAAGCGATGGGATCTGTTTTTTTTTCTACCGCGTTCATCTCTAAAGGCCAGCTGCATTTAAAACAGCACCGCAACGCTGCCTGCATATATGCATTTTCACACTCCGTTTCCATAATCCTTCCTGGAATGATTATATATGTGATTTATTCCATCTTGATTATTCGTAGGAGGAACAAAGTTAGCCGTTGTTTTGGTGTTGTAAAAAAAAGGAAGCGAAATGTCTAAAGTAGTCAGACATTTTTTTTTATAGATAAGCCGGAGATACGGGGATACTTCCTTTGAGGTATTTGTCACTGTAGTGTGGGGGAGGCTACGGCTGAAAGCGGGGAGAAGTGCGACGTTATCGAGCGTGTACCGAGTGTGTGCCGAGTATTTGCCGACTGTATACCGAGTGTGTGCCGATTGTATACCGAGTGTGTGCCGATTGTATACCGAGTCTGTACCGAGTATTTGCCGATTGTATGTGTGTGCCAGTTGTGTACCGAATGCGTAGACGGCAAGGCAAAGCTAAAGCACTCCAGTGCTGTAGCATGTTCCAAAATGACAGAGCTGCGCTCACATCTGACCTTCCGCTGCCAGTTAAGATGCAACTGAACTTCACCAGAACAGAGGGACTGTTTCTTTGAGGCTCTGTGCCTCCTGCTGCCCTATTTCACCTCTCACGACCCCCGTTAACCCTGAAAATGACCTCGACTTCCCCAGATTAGGATCTCATCCTACCCCACATAATGGGGGCTCAGTTCAATGCCCCGACTGGCTGGCTGTCCAACAAAAGCTACAAACTAAATGAATAAAAGATGCACGCGAACACATCTCTTATTTAGCAACCGCTTGATGGCAAGATTTCAAACTGCAGTATCCTATCAGCAGGGCGAGCTGGGGATGGGGGCATGGCTACCTAACCAGTCTCCGCTTAGTGCCGGGTCATGCTATGGAAATAGTGAAGGTGGTCACCCTGCCTGCACAGCTGCGGCACAATGATAGCAACAGGAAGTGTGTTGTGTGCAAGACATTCTGGAATGTTCTCTGGCAGACTGGCCTTGTGTCCTATACAGAGAGCAAAGCACAACAGCACCGCATCTTAGCGCTCCTTCGAAATGTCCGAGAGATCTCCAGCACCCAACTCAGGTGTTTCAAAAATGAAATATGGAGCTAGCGAGTCCCGAGACTTTAACTAGCTGGCTGGGTAGCAGAATATATAAATAAGAAATGTGTTTATTTAACATTTAGTGTAGTGACTGTTTGTGGCCAACAGGGGGCCTCACACAACTGCATGGTTGAATGGTGGTAAACTGCCCTGCTGACCCTGGCCCAGAAGGGCACAATGGACCTACTGCCCCCCCCCCTCCAAGTTGTTCTGAATGGACAGCTGACCTCTGACTCTCTGCACGCCCCCCCATCACGACAGATAGTGGTATCTTGCCGGTCGCACCAGACTGTGCAGGACACTGTGCAGGTCTCTCATTAGCCATGTGAAGGAAATTAAGGACAGATTTAATCAAGGTGTCAGCACTGTGATGCCTCTGAGCATGTAAAATGTGGTACTGGACATAATCACCAGGCTCAAGACTTAAAATATTTCCAAAGTATTTTTGAGATTATTCTGGAGATCATGATGACTTATCTTACATTTGGTGTGGACTCACTGTTTACTTTTGCTGACTGACATCGTTTTTTTTATTTTTTTTGGCCCCTTAAATCAAATCCACGTTTAGGAAGCACACCTTAACAGCTCATGACACAAATCAATATAACGACTGTCCATTGTGCTGCAATTACCTTGACAATTAGCAGGAGGCTGACCTCTGCTGGACAGGCAGACGTGAGCGGATAACGATCAGATGCGTTCAGTAACCTTTCATTTTTAATTTGGCTAAGAAATTGAAAACACCAGTCAGTATCCAACTTTCTACAGTGTTCTAAAGTGTAATGATAAAGTGCCATCCTATTGGGTCAGCGAGGCGTGATGTCACCTGACCTTAGGGGTCAGAATTAGATTGGAGAGAGACGCTGTGTCCAGAGCCTCCTCAGTGAGCGGTTTCCACACGGTGCTAAAACCATCTGTCTTTGAACGCTGAAGAAGCTGCAGTCCTTTTGCTGTTAATGAGGCAGATCAGACCTTCCGATTTCACTGGGGCCAGTTCACCAGTGGTCCGCATCCAGCTCTCTGATTACAGTGTGCCGGTCGCTTCCTGATTCCCAGGATCAGTGATGAAGATGCTGGTAAATCCTTCAGCCGCAGGTCCCGTCTGCCAGCGGGTGTTTGGGTCCAGGCTGTTGCACACGCAGCCTGACCTGTGTCTCTGAGCACGTCTCCGCTCTCTGGGTCAGTACTGATCCCACATGTTTCCCTCCTGACCCCCTGACAGTCACTGACCTCAATCTGCAAGCTCTAGAATGCAGCCCCACATGGTGAGGCCACCGACCATCTCCCCTGAATGTCACCGGTCTCCCAGACATACAGTGATCTGCTCCTGTCTCTCGATTGTAATACTCCTCTGCACCCTGTATTTTCATCCTCTGAACATTTTCATTCTTCACCACGTTAAACGCGCCTGTGTCGGTTCCTGTTGCTCTTCCAGCTCTTGAAGAGCTTTGGTGCTATAAAAATAAAAAAATTTATCACATGAAACTTTCCCCAGGCCAGGGCTCCTCAGTTATTACTGATAACAGGCAGGTTGCCTGACATAAGTGGGAAAATTTGGGAACAAAGGTGCATTAAGCTCAGCGTGAGACGATGCCCGGTCCCCCCACCTAAGCCACGACGGCACGATGGCTGTCAGTGCCGCGCTGCATGCGTCTTTTTAATCTCCCGCGCCAGTGTTTAGAGTCGCCCGCTATCGCCTGTCATTTGGGATCCGCTCGGACAGTATAAATAGGCAATCTCAGGAGGTGCATCCTCAAAACAAGGCATCTCAAATAGCATGTCGAGTGCGCCGCTCACCGCGCCAGCTCTGCCGCTCGCCTTCTCACTGCCCGTTAATCAGGACATCGCGGCCCTTTGCGCACGTAACGTGTGAGAATCGGCACTGCTCGTTGGGCGAGACACAAATACGCTATGCTGAGATATAAGATCATAAAGCTGCATTAAAAGGAATGACCACCAAGTGGATGTCACGAGGGCGTGGGCGGGGTGATGGGCAGGGCCAACTTAGGGGGCGGAGTCACATGACTGCAGATGCTGTTGGTGGTTGGCCTACCTGTGCTCGATTCCCAGAGTTTGTGTTACCATGTCATCGGAGGGCACGAGGTTGGGTGATGGGCGGGGCCAGCTCCAGATGGAGAGTCGCCTGACCGCGATGACGTGGTTGATTGGCCTATATGTCCATTTGTGTCTGGATTTCCCAAAATCTTTGGGGCAGCTCCCTGACCCCTAGCCATGTCTGTCCCATCATTTCAGCCCTGATTTAATTACAGTCATGTGCTTCTTACCTATAACTCTATGTCTGCGATAATATTACCCATAATTCATCTACAGAACACTTCAGCTAAGCAATTAAATTAGAATTTAATGTGGTAATTTTGGGAGACGTTGATGATGCCTAAGAGTGTGACAGAGGCTGGCATCGCCAGCAGTCCATCGTAATTAGCCTTGGGGGGGGAGTGCAGGGTAGGGGGAGCGCTGTCCCCGGTGCTGATCCGGCCCGGGGGCCACAGCGGTCCTGAAAGGACAGCACCCACCTTCGAATGCTCCACAAACACCCCCCAATGGGCATCTAAACCCACAAGAACGGTCTTAGGAACAGCATCCAGTCACCAGTTATTTGTCTGGTGGTAATAATCCTGGGGAGGCAGGGCACTCTGTGGCTCAGCAGGTTAGAACACTGTGCTTGTGATCAGAAGGTTGTTGGTTCAAATCCCAGGGTCAGTGACATTACCATTGGGCCTCTCAACCCCGACCTCTATAAGGACAGACTCACTCTGCTTTCTGAAAAATGTACATCCCAGATGAAAGCGTTAGTTAAAAAAAATGCAGGTAAATGTAAATCGCAGGCCCTTAGCCAGCCAGCACCAAACCGTATGTTCAGGCAGAATAATGTCCCAAGTTCTGCGTTACACAGCTTCAGCTGAACAGTGGGTTCTCCTGAGGGGAGCCTCTGGACATTAGGGCTCATGCTCGCATCCCATACATCAAAGCTCCTCATTCACTGGGAGTTAACAAAAACTTTTCAGGCCGACTCCAGAGTATTACACCTTATTTCTGTCTGTGATGCGGGCTGCTAGAGCGCTGACTTAGTGGCTGCTATCCAGGGCCCCTCCTCGGGCCCGACCGAAACTGGAGAATGCTAATTTTACCTTTGTATTACATCTCACCTGCCTCTCGATATCATACAGAGAAGGCCACCTGTTTTTATCAGAGCCTGTCTGCCACCGTAAGGAACTTTCATAAATAAATATGTGCAGTGATGGAGACAAAGGCAGCTTTGTAAGGGTCGGGGCAGGTGAAGGCCAGCCCGGTCGGGCAGACAGCGCCACTAAACGCGGGGTCTGGGAAACTCATCAGAGGCGGCTTCTCGCCAAAGGAAACCGCGAGGTTTTTTAAATTTCTATTTAACGCCGGAGACATTCGGGTGGGGGGGGGAGGGAGGCAGCTGCGATGTTTCGGATGAGTGGAAATGGATTTCAGAGTAAGAACGCCTGTCGGGGATGTTAATTTGTCCGAGGTGGCGTGGGCGTGGCCGGGCGTTGGGGTGCCCTTTTATTCCCGCGCGCGCACACACGCGCACGCACACACGACAAGGCGGACGGCTATTAGCACGCTGATCTCCACGTGCTGGAATCTTCCCCCAGGTGGCTTTTACTGAATCCATTCAAGTATTAAATGCTTACAAACAAAAATAATTAAGTGTGGGACGCAAAAACAGGGGTGCCCCCCCCACCACCACACAGACACACACACACATATACAAACACACACAGGCATGCCCATACAGATTTAGCTGCCACAAGCATGTGACTTCCTAAGGTTCCAGAAGGTTCCGGATGTACAGCCTTACAGTTTCTCTAATCCACTTTGGATAAGGCTGGCAGAGCAGAAGCTCTCTCTGCTTTTACATAGATTCAGCCTGACATTTTACAGAGCTTAAACTCATGACCTTCGTATTTAAAAAAGGTTCAGGGCTGGTGGTTAAGGCACGGCCCCTCTTTTTATGGTCTACGCTCAGCGCTAACGGGCACATCCGTGCCATATGACAGTCCAGCCTGAACACTAGTTTGGGCTGCCTTGTGCCAGAAGGTCAGAAATCTAGCAATTGAAGGGCCTGTGTTTCCCGGCCCACGTTCGAGACACACGTGAGGGTCGGGAAATATGCTCTGCGGTGATGGTAACGTCTCCTGCACCCCTGCATACTCACCGCTCCCCTCAGCTCCCGTATTGGCTGGTTTCTGCCCTAGTGATGCTTTATCTCCGGGTTTAACCTTTCTGACAGGCTGACGCACTTTCCCCGACTGGCAAATGCATATCTGTTTGCCCTGATTCCATAATCTAACTGACTCCGGATATTAAAGAGTTTCTGAATGGTTTGTTTTGTTGTCTGTTTCCTTCATGGAAGATATTATTCATCCTGATCATTCTCTAACATAATTATTTTATTTTAGGTTGTGTTGTGTGTGAGCCTTGAAATTAAGAACCAAAAAATGAAGCCTAATTCAGTTTATTATAAGGAAAAAAAAAAAAGCATTTTGGTCTCACACAGCCATAAGACATTTTGATTAACTGATCGATGATAACTGTATGGTCACTGTGTTCAGCTCTGCCCGTGGCTTCAAGTGATAAATGATCTCATTACACATTAAGTTGATTATGAATGAGAAGGACCCTTAACTGTTCAAGCCTGGGTAGAAAGTCACAGATAGCTACTCCGCGGAGCCGGCGCCTGATATCCGGTCTGATATCCGTAATCGGGAGATAAACAAGCAGCTTGGAACCCTGGGAATCGACCTCTTACAGCCCACATGGCGTTTGGCGGGAAGGCACTGATTCACTGCAGAAGAGCACGCTGTCTCTGTCACGGGACACACCGTGTGGTCCCCAAGCACGGGCCCCAAGCACGGGCCCCGTTTATCCGTCAGCAAATGGCCGTTGCATTAAACACTGGTGGGAGGAAAAGCCATTTCTTTCTGCACTTGGAATCCGGCCCTGGCAAATGTTTACAAACTCCGGCGAAAGAACGAGCCGTACAGCAAAACTGCGAGTCAGCACCACCTCAGGGTCTCTCTAAGCATCCTGCCTTGCTGTTTGTCACGTTTGGACAAACCCCAAGCTTTTGCAGTGTACGGGCCGACCTTCCAGCCTGGGAAAGAGAGCCATTTCTGCCTGTCAGAATGCCTGCACACCAGCCCACGCCGACAGTGGCGTTCTCCAGCGATCGATGCCCGCATCGTTAACGCAGGAGGGCTGTGACACGTCCATTTTTATAAAGTTGCAGTCTGCGCCCACTTCTCAGTCTCGGTCATGGTGTAAGATAAGATATAACGGGCAAAAAGGAGGGCAGCCTGCATGATCGGAACGGGCCCGCCTCGGACGCCTATGGAGGGCCTTCGTGGGAAAGAGAGCTGGGACTCAGGTGCGAGTAGCCCATGTCCAGAAATCGGTCAATCCGCAGGCCGGGCACAGTGCTGCTAGCTCAGCCTGGATTGATTGGTGCCTGGCAACGTATCGAGGGTAATTAAGGCTCGCCGTTTACGCTTTTAAACAGTATCGGCATTTCAGATCCCCCTGTTTTCAGGATGTACTTAACCAGTCATGTTTATGCTGAAGCTCATAACAGTGGCACTGAGCCGCAGGCCCGCTTTCCCATGCCCCCTCAGCCAATCAGCATCACGGCAGCACCGCATCGACTCGACACCCTCTTGACCCTCTCTCTGATTGGCCGGCTGGGGGGACCTTCCTTGGCGCTGATTGGCTGCAGCTTTTCGGAACTGCATTTTTTTACATATTGACCAAACTTCCCTATCCGTCATCCCCTAAGCAAACCGTGAGATACATTTTAATGTCAAGTACTATTACTGTACCTTACCATCTCAAAATTTTGTCCAAAATGACTTCTCTGCAAATCTAGCAGTTTTGCTGTCCTGTTTACGATCCTCCTGGCCCAGCTCACAGCGAACACAGACTAACGAGCTTTAATTAGAGGGCTTCAGTGTTGCAGCTGACCCCACACACACCACCTTGCTCGCCATGGGAAACCGGGCTGACTGGCTCAGCGAGCCGCGTCTGCTTTTGTTATCTTTGGTACAAAACAAAAAAACTTCTTTCTCTCCCGGCTTCATCTAATCTAATTAATTAGCGGCCTGTCAGTGGGGGGCCGCGCCGATTCATGACGCAGGATGCTGCTGGGCTAGATTAGGCAGCCGTTACTGTGCGTTTTTTCCCCATGTCGTTATCCCTGTTCTGCATCTCTTCACGTTAATGGGGTCCACAGACGTCTTCAGCACGCTGATGGAGTCACCCACCCCCATCGGTTTGGCACACGGCC
>JAODLD010000106.1:706216-716667 GCA_026781065.1 Mormyrops boulengeri | reverse complement strand
CCCCCGCCCCCCCCCCCGGGGCGGCCGGGCGGGGGGGGGGGCGGCGCGCCCCTGGGCACAGGGCAGTGATGTGAAGTCCTGCACAGCCAGCCTGGGGGGTGTCGAGAGATGGGCCAGTGCTGGCCGTCACCACATACTCCCTACGGCCTCTGAGGGACCCCTGATTTTGGCCCCTAGGGGGCGCCACAGCTGGACGTGGCTTGGACCGGCTGGTGCCAGGAACCGCTGGCACCTATGGAAACAGGAAATCCAAAAAAAATGCCATCCGGAACATTCTGTAGCCCTCAGAAATAAAACAGCAGCGCTGTATAAACTGCTCTTCATGCTTATTTTCCCCTCTTTTGCTTCCATCTTTTAACAGTGCAGCTCTGAGTATCCCTGCATTCCTCCACTTTGGTCACAGTGAACGTTTTAAGTTGTTTGGGAGACGCTTTTATCCTAAGCAGCCTCTCTTAGTGCACACTGGATGTGCCTCTAGGTGTATTCGAGCTGACGTCCTGTCCAAGGAGTCCCTGCCTCCTGTGCTTTGCTTCCAGGCAAGATGGATGGATGGATGGATTGATTGATTGATTGATTGATTGATTGAGAGAGATTTTTTCCATTTGACACTCAGGACTGCTTTGGAAGTGCATTACAAAATCTATAACTATTGTGGACAAGTCGTGTAACTTGTTAACTATTTACACAGCATAAGCATTAACCGAGTAAGTAGGTAGATCTATAATACCTGAAACTTTAAACATAAACTTTACCACTAAGCTAATGGTGTCATATCACAAAATCAATGAATCCAACATAAATTAACACATGTGTGTAAGAATGCAAACCACTTAGTGCATGATCAGTGATGAGAGAGGGATGTATGGATGTAAGCATGAGTTTACCACAATTAATCAGAGAAAAAGGTATTCTGGGTGACTGAAGTAATATTAACTGAATATATGATTATGTTAATATACTAATGAACAGCTGTTAATGAATTTTAAAAGTCTGAGAAAAACTTCATAACACAGCAGAAGAGTAAAACGGTCTCTCTGAAGACTTAGAGTTGATATGTAATTTACCAAATGACGTACATGTAATGTAATGTCGCGAATGATGTATAGTGGCTGTTGGGTGTTAATTGGTGGCCCTGTGTGCCGTGCGATGGTGAGACCGCCTACGTCATGTGATCACGTTTAAAGCCAGCTGTCAGGACAGCCTCACCCGCAATCGGCTCCTCTCCGTTCATCGCGCCCCAGCTGCATCTGTTAACACGCCCGACGTCAGCGTGTCACTATGCCGCTGATTGGCACAGAGATGATAGAGACCCCCCCTCCCTCCTCACCCCAGAAGTGCTCTGTACTGAAACAGGCACACAGCTCATTTCTAACACCCCGGGTGTCAAGATGGGTCTTTAAAAATGTGTCTCTTGTGCTAACATACTGCCAGAGATTCCTGGGACACGGCATTGCTGGGAAATCTGTTTATTTCCTGTTTTTTTTTTGGGGGGGGGGGCAGTTATTTCTGTCAATATTTGACCAGGGATGGCATCTCTGGACTTCACAGAGGTGATCCAAGGGCTGAAAAGTGGTCATTAACTGCGTCGTTAAGTCAGTCCTGCTTTGACCGTGACGGGCTAAGGGGAGAGGGGTTGGGGGCGTGAAGACCAGTGGCCCCCCAGAGCCCCACAGACGATCTGACAAAGTCCATTGTGCCTTCAGGCATTGGTGAAGGGCAGCAGAGGGGCTGTGATGATCAGGAACATCAGTGCAGGGAAAAAGGCACCTTACCGGAAACACAACCGCCCCTCCCTCACACAGGCCAGGACGGGCAATCACCCTCCTGACAGCCCCCCTGCCTGCCGACAAGGGCGAGCCAGCCGATCGGGACGGGGAAACGGCGGGGGAGCTCCTTCACAGGCCTCAAATTATTCAGTAGGGGGGCAGGGGGCCTGAAGCAGGAGACAGTCTGAAAGTCTGACAGCCCCTCGTAACGCATGTAGAGTCACACAGACACCCACATACAAGCCGGCGGTCGCACACTCACCCAAAGCTCCATCTCTCCGATATGGACCCCCCCTCCCAACCCTAGGAAATCACTCCGCCACAGTGGGGGTCCTGCGGAAACCGGAAGCTTGCGCCGGGATAATAATGGTTGATAAATGAGCTCCCCTGATTAATGAACTTCCCAGGGAGGCTGCATGGAGCAAAGCGCAGGGGAGCATGCAACACACCAGCACATGCACACATGCAACACACCAGCACGTGCACACATGCAACACACCACACACAACATGCCCCAAACACAGACATACTCCCAACACGCCCTAATCACAGACACACGTGCAGCACGCCCACATTAGTGTCCCTTGATTTGCCCCCCCCACCACCCTGACAGAGTCTCCTGCCCTGTCTCTTTTCCTCATTTTTCAGCCAGCGGCCGACAGCAATGAGACCAACTGACCCATTTAAAGAGGCTGTTGATCCAGCCGGGCCCTAGGATAGAAACACCTGATACATTTGCAAACAGTAGCTGCTCGCATTCGGCCTTTGGGGGGGTGAGTAAACATTGGACGGGGCCCCGCTCTGGATTCAGAGGCAAATCAGAACCTGCGGTGTCTGCAAGCTGCCTGTGCGTGAGAAGAGAGTGAAAGTAAAACATTGCCACTTATCTGGCTTACGGTTCCACCCCCAGCGTCCCATTGGCTGGCTCTGCCCTCCGATGCATTATTGCCTGACTCCGCCCCCAATGTGCCATTGGCTGGCTCCGCCCTTCAATGTACTATTGCCTGACTCCTCCCACTGATGCACAATTGCCTGACTCTGCCCTCAATGTTCCATTGGCTGGCTCACCCATCCGATGCACTATTGCCTGGCTCCTCCCACTGACTGACTCCACCCCCAGTGTACCATTGGCTGGCTCCGCCCTCAAGCATGCCCTCAGCTTTCTGCACCCCGACTCCTCTCGCAGACACAACAAATGGAGACATAGGTTAAAACAGGCCACGGGCTCTTATCTTTGTCCCAGAAGAAGTGCTGGTATTCCCCTAATGCGGCAACAGGAGCGACATCCCGGCCCGGGAACGAGCCCAGCGGCCTGCATCCCGGCGCGTGTCAGATAAAGCCAAGATCACTCTTAACCATTCCCGCTCAAACAGATTAGCTTTCCAAAAGCGCTGCTGTGTCTATTACGCTGACGTGCCAGACAAGCACGATGAAGTCACGCTCGGCCTGTCGTCATGGTGATGGTCAGCAGTCAGGGGACAGGTCCCGTAATGTTTGATAAAGGTTGTATGACCTGGATTAGCCGCTGGAAATGATTTTTAAAAGCTTTCGCATCGCTTTGCTCCCAGATGCTTTTAGCTAAGGTGTCGGACATACCTTACAGATCCACTGCACCTTATTTAGAGACTGACCTCTAGATGTTTTGAGATGGAGGCCCTGTGACCTGCAGACATCTTTGGGAGCAGGAGCCAGATGGTCTCTACACCATGAAAGAGTTCGTGTTTTACCCGTGACCGTGACACAACATCATGGGCAGCAGTCCCAGACTGAGCAATTTCGGGGCTGCTTCATGTCGCCCCCGCATTGTTTGTCCTCTCGTTTTCCCCACACCTCTCTCCTGCCCTCCATCTGTCCCCAGAAAGGCGAACCTCCTTCCCCTGCCAAACGCCAGTGTCACATTTCCAGCCCGGGACCTTCTCACGGTGCTCTGAGGATCAGCCATCGAGCTTACAGACCCCTTTATAGATCCATCCGTGGGAGATCAACAGGCAGTAAATCTTCCGCAAACGACGGGCCGGTCGTTTGACACGCAGCAAATAACCCTACAGGGTATCGACAGGCTTCTGGCACTTTGCTGATATTTATTTAAACACCTAGACGTGTCCTGTGTGGGACTTTGCAAATTACGCATCAGCACAATTTGAACCAGTCCTGTAGCTCTCTATTGAACAGAGTGAGTCAACTAATTAAAGTAAAGTAATTAAATTAAGACTGGTTGTTATACACAGCGCAGTAATGATCACGCTACTCACTAGTCTGTTCCTGAATACACTCAGCTTCTCTATTTCAAATCTTTTCTCTTGCCTTGTCCTGCAGCTGTTGCCGTAATAACATTTAAACATTTTCTCGGTGAGGCAATTTGTCTTCTCATGTGACATTTTCTTTGCATCATCTGACATTTTTCTTCATTTTTCATCGAGGGGGCTAATAAGACATTTGTTTATAGTGACCGTAGCGGGCAAGAGCGACATCTATAACACCGTAAACTTATCATTTAATGAGCTTGAACTCCTCAGCATGGCTTGTGGGCGGGCAGCCGCCCGGCGGTTACGAGAGTAGCCAGAGAATCCTGAATCTTTTAACCTGTATGGACAACCGGGCACCATTGCCCCCCTGACTCATCTTCGGGCAGCTGGGGGGGAGTGTATTTGATACCCGCTGATGGAGCAAAGTGAGAATGAAGTGGGCTTTACTCGCAGGGCACTGTGCTCATTCCTAAATAGCTTCTACTCTGTGAACAAGTCCACACCTTATTGTTTATTTACTGCTCCTTCCGCACCGCGGTCATCGCTGAGCTCATGCCATTTCATACACTTTAAGTGGCCTCAGACAGAGTGTGAATGCTACAATTTTCCTTCCCTTATCTGTAGGTAAGCAGGCAATTTGGCAAACGCTGTTTTTGAATACGTTATTACAAGTCTTATTGTTTTTGCACTATTACCGAATGCAATTACTTCATTACACGGATTCCTCCATTTTAACAAAAATATATAGAGAATTCACTGAGCCCCAGGATTTTTGTATTAGACTTAGTTTACAAAGGAGGGCTGACTGAACATTTCATTTAAACAGTGTAGCTTGTTTATTTATTATGGATTAACTCTTTATCCACCTTCCTCAGTTTCTCTCTATTCTGGTTCTTTTCAAAGACAGAAAAAATGACAATGACAATCCGTCCCCTTCAAATTATGTTAAGGCTCCATGTTGTGCAAAAATCATAATGTTATTATATGTAACCTGCCAAAAACCTAAAAAAAAAAAATATATGCCAGAATAGGCGACGGGTTTATCTGATCAGATAAACAGGCGTCTGCCTGGCTTAGTGGCAGTATAATTCGCAGTGACACCATTTTAGGGGATGGTTTCCATCAATCAGTCAAATTTTGAGAGAGTATAATGTATTTTTACAAGCACATTTTACAATGTTTTATAGCCATTTATTCCCAAAAGAAAAAAGAAAAGATAGACTAGCAATGCTGTGAAAACTGAAAATTATTTCCTGACCCCTGTAAAGTAAGGAATCTATTAGTCATCCATCCATCCATCCATCCATCCATCCATGACCACTTCTGCTGGTAAGATTCTAATTGTATTCTGGAGAAATAGTTTATAGAGCACAAATATTTGGATTGACTGTAAACAAAATTAAACGTCTCGATATTATAACATAACAGTGGATGGAGAACACCGTGATCTGGTGATACAATTGTGAACTGATGATCTGGCTGTGATCTGCCGTTTTGACTGCAAGCCAGTGATCCGGCTGTGATCTGGTGATCTAGCTCTGGGAGGAGGTGACAGAGATACAGACGAAGCTGTTGCACCTGTCAGTACTATGGATCGCATCAGGAGTCAGACCCGGCCCCGAGGCAGTTGTGCTTGGGCCACCTGATGATACATAAACTCTTCACAGTCAGATGGGAAGGCAGACAGAGACTAGGATGGGCATCGCATGCATAAAGAGCTCAGAAAGGCAGAGAGTCATCCAGGGGCAGCCAGACACAGAACGAGCTGACTACAGCTGCATAGTAAGATCAGAGGCGGAGCACATATGCAGGCATGAGGTAGTCAACGTTGAACCGGGCCATGGGTCATCAAGAGCTGCCCCCTCCCCAGTGCGGGACCCACGCAGGACTGCTTGTAAGTCACTGCCATCGCTGTAACATCACCTGCTCTCCGTGGCTGGAATCCATCCCCTGCTTAGTACCTTCACCTCCAGGAGATCAAAGATGGAACACTTTACTACATGGGAATATAGATCATCTGTATCTCGGACGGGAAGAGTTTCTGCCATCTACAACAAGGTAATCGGGTGTCTGGCCGAGTAATCATGGAGTGGGAGTGAATCTGTAGGCTTTGGCCTTGAGGAGTACACTGTATCGCATTTTGGGTTTTCCAGGTATCCAGGGTAGCACAGTGACCACGGGACTGAAGAATTCACTCGTGGGAAGTTTTACTTATACAAGTAAACTTATATGGCAGAAGAAAAAAATGATTGGTTCAGAGAGATAACCAATCAGATTGTAGAGGATGTGGGCCCAAGACATCTGATTGGTTGATCCTACCTCCTCTAGTTGCTTGGACCCACTTCCTCTACAATCTGATTGGTTATCTATCTGAACCAATCATTTTTCATTGTGCCCTCAGAACATTTTTGTGTAAGTAAAACTCCCATGAACAAAGAATTCACGTTTCAGTTTTGGTAAGAGTCCCACATAGAGCTGCCTTCAGTGCAGGGGAAAGGGGCGAGTGTTTGTGCAGTCAGGCAGAAAGGAGTCGCAGTGCTCTGGCCGAGGGGCGAAGCTTCCTGTGCTGCTCACCGAAGGTGATTCTCTGACCTCGGATTTATTCCAAAGGCAAAATAAAGACATTTTTCATATAACTTCTAATGTCAGTATGAACTGTGAAGTCCTTGTCGATTGTAACCCCCAAGGTCTTCCTCTGAGGCATTCCAGCCAGGAGTCTCACAAGTTCAGCTCCGAGTGGGAGAAGCGAGTCTAAGTGCCTCAGGTGCCACCGACGCCAAGCCATCCAATTTGAAGCTGACAACCGGGAGCCTCTGTGTAATCCATTCCCTGATGCCTCTCACGCACATTTCCGGCTTAGAGTTGAACTTTTTCTCTGGGTTTAGCAGACGCAGAAGAGCAATAATTAACGCCACGCTTGCGTGTAACCCCCCCGAGGAGCAGTGGGCATAGTGGCATCGACGTCAGGATCTGCGAGAGCTCAGACAAGTCACGATTTACCCAAACAAACCGATACAGCACTGATTGCTAAAACCAGTACTGAGAAAACTGGCGTCCATTGAGATGGACGGATGGGTCTCTCTGTTCTTCCTGAGGGAATATGGAGGGCAAGGTGCCACTGGGGTCTGTAACAAGGCATAATGCAATAACACCTCATTATGTAATAACTCAACAGAATGTAACAAAGTTTCATTAGATCAATTTAAGTACATTTTCAAGGGTGCATTTCCCAAAAAGCTTTGTGTCGCTAAATAGTTTGTTATCTCATACTTAAGATTATTTGTTGATAAATGAGTGCTTCTGAAAACTCTTTTTACAGTAACTACTGTAAAGTAGTTCGTAACCTCAGTCATAAATTAAAGAGTGATCCGACTCATTCTTTATGCAAACTTTTGCCTACTTTTCTCTCAGAGAGACACAGAAGTCACCCGAAATGGAACACACTGATGATCTTTTTTGGACAATGTAATGAGGATAAAAATAATGAAGTAATAATAATGATAACAATAATAATAATAGGTTAATGTTGCAATATAAAATTATAATGTATGCTATTTGTTACATTTTATTTTATTTATTATTTATACATTTGTTATTACATATGGCAATATTATTACATTGTGCACATGTGTTGTTACAAGCATACAAACAGACATTCAGTTAGTTTATTGACCTTTTAGCATTATTACAGGTTCATTATTACAGGCTCATTATTACAGGTTTCGTTACAAACACTGCGTTATTTTGCTGTGACAATAACACATCATTATCAACATCATTAAGCTTAAATTCTGATATCTCAGATCCCTCACCAGTGTCGATGGTGCCGTGTCACTCGAACCCCGGGCTGTAACACATCGTTGACGTTGTTGGGCTGTACTGAGGCAGGCGGTTGCTGGGAAACACGTCTCTGACTTGTGTTTAAAATGGAAGGACTGAGATACGGCTCTGAATGGGCAGATAAGGGGGGGCACGTATTAGGCTGCGCAGCTGGGGGCTTGATTACGGCTCTCTTAAGAAGATAAGGCTGTGTTTATCATTTCCAGTATGGCTTTTCCACTTAATGGCAGAAAGACCTTCATTCGTTTATATGTGCAGCAACAAGGCCAGATTAATGCCTAGGCTATAGCCTGTGGCCCCAGCAAATGTCAGGGGCCTGCACCGACTCGGAAAATCGGAACTGCTAGTTAAATCAGCAACACTTGGTGGCAACCATTAAACAACTAACTGGTTTTGGCATCTGTAACTAGTGTTGCTAGTTTGCATTAGAAGTGAGGATCGTGTAAAATGTTAAGCATGTCAGCGTGCTGTAAGAAGCTGACGATGAATAGGAGCTTATTTCGTAATATTCATAATATCCCTGACAAGCAAATTCATGAAGTCGTATTTAATGTATGCAGTTGATGAGTTTTAGCGGCGAAACACAAATTAGTCTATCCGACATGCAGGAAATAAATCCCGGCTCGTCCCCATCACCATCAGTTAGGCAGGAGGAATTCGCTGAGCCAGCCCGACGGATGACTTTCCGATATTTCACGCGACGGCGATGCGGTATCTGCCGTGCGGCTTAAAGTGGCGGAGGATTCATTAGCCGGTTGTTCGGTTAAATCTGGCTTTGGGCTTCTCGAGATATTTTTCAAAGAACGGGTTTTAGGGTTCCGGGAAATGGGACGGGAGGGACGGTGCCGGCGGTGGGGGTGACATCGCGCTCAAAAACGAAACGTTTCCTTTGTAATGAGAAGATGCCGCGATAGCACACGTTTACGCGGGACTTTAGAAACACTGTCAGCGTAGAGTCCGTGACTTGAACCTGAACGCAGGGCGATGATGAATCAGGCTCTGAACACGGCAGTGGATTCAGGAACATCTGAGGATAACAGACCGGACGATGCAGTATCTGCACACTAATGTTAAAATCTCCCCTCTTTGTGATCTTACTCAGCACTCCTGCAAAACAAGATGATGGACTAGGAGTGTGCAGGATAGACAGAGGGAGGGAGGGAGGGAGAGAGAGGGATGTGGGAGGCTGGATGAAGGAGGCACAATTTAAAGCACGTTCTGTGTGTCTGTAGCTGAGCACACGACGTGCTGGTGGGTTACAGGCGCCCGGCGCTCGCACACCGTAAACGGGGTTCCGGTTACAGAGATGAGCAGGTAGAAGGTGATTATCTGAAGCAGATCTGTCAGCACAGCTAAGCCAGTTCCTGGTAAGTCGCAAATTGTCAAGTTCACGGGCAGTAATTAGCAGGTGTTAATTTGACTTGTCCTGTGTCCTGTGTTTCCAGGCATGAGCCCCAGACTCTCCATGACCCAGCACTAGATACACACTTATTGTAGCAAATAACCAATTTAGCAGTTTAATTAGACTGATTTGACACTCCTGTGGAACAAACGCAGTGACTCAGGAATGAACTGGTCCCAGTGTAGCTGACAGACCAGGACCTGTTGCTGAGGTTGAGGATTTTTCACACTACCAGACATATTTCTGGATAACAGAGTCGCCATTCCCTAAAAGATGGAACATCTACTACTTAAAAATCCGGTGTTCTCTCTGCAGGGCCTGTCAGTTATGAGAAAATGACACGTTGTTAGATGTTCATAATCCATCCTGCTGCCCAGGGACATCGATTTGATGAAGCTCACACTGGTCCTCGGAACAGAGAGGGAACACTCAGGGAAATCCTATTTGACCCAACCGGACACCATTGGCATCGTCACCATATCGCTGAGCGCGAATATACACTCCTGTGATTGCCAGGCTGTGTGAGGAACTGGCTATACTGTGATCTAATGGAATGGGGAGGGGGGTAGAGGGGAGTAGGTGAGGATGGAGACTCTGAAAGCCCCATGAGTATCGAAGGGAGGGGGGCCAAGCTAAATTCTCCACTTGACATGCTTGATAAAATTTGCTGCTGCAAGAATTTTTCTTTGTGACAAATAATAAAAAAACAGGAGAATTGCAATGAGAAATAGTCTAACTGGAGTTCAAACCCAGGCAGGAAATAACATCAGAGATGTGGGAGTCACCCCCCTCACCCTATTGTTGGCGGAGCCCCCGCCCAGCTTCATGCGAGCATTGGAGGATGTGAGGTTAGAATCGGTGCGTAGCCGTGGAAACACGTGTGTAGATCGCTCAGAACACAGAAGCCAAATACACAGCGAGTATCATTTAATGGACATGAAAACATCTTTTTGAGGACAGCAGGAACAAAAAAAACTGAGAAAAGCACATTTAAGCAAAATGACCAGAGTGAGGGCGAGTTTAACCTCTGCGATGCACATATTTAGCCCTTTCATTAGGGGCTGCAGGCACTCTGTGCTCTGATAGATATTTAGCATGTGAGTAAGGGCCATCATCTCAATGCGCCACTTCTCGGTGGCAGGGGTTGGGGGCAAGAGAAGAGGGGGGGCTAACCTGTCATCTCTTGTCGGATGCTCA
>JAODLD010000106.1:691036-701800 GCA_026781065.1 Mormyrops boulengeri | reverse complement strand
CCAACCACCGCAGGATGAGATGCATTAAGCACAATTAGGCAGCATTAAGAGCACGCATTAACGGCTCGGGAATTATCCTTTTAACTGCTGCAAAGTGTCACACGTGCGGGGCGGGTAGCGGGGGTATTGGTTGGCTAGAGGTTCAACTGCGAGTGATTACATAAGTGACGGTTTGCACTTCGGAACTTCTGGGGGAGGGCAGAGCTTCTCCGCGAGAGGGAGGCGCAGGTGGAGTGCGTTTGGGTCCGCCCGCGTCGCTCACCCGCCTCTCAGTGTCGCCGGCATCCTGTCGCACACTCCCCCCCTCCCGGTTTGTCTGCCTCTGCGCAGCACCCCGGCATTCCAGATCCCCGCCTGTTCCAAGTGCGCTCACGCGTGGCCCGGAATCGCGCTCAGCGATCCGCTCACATTGTCTGGGAAGCATAAGCGGCTTTCTTAGCAACGCCGGAAGTCTGCCAATGGCCAAAAACAAATAAGCGGACACGTGGACGGGGGACGCGTCCCAGCCCGGGTCCCCGCCGCCTCTCCATAGTTACCGAAGGAGTGGTGGGGGGGGGGGACTGTAGCACTTTGCTGTGTGACTCTCAGTGGGTCGTAACTGTCCTCGTCTGTGGGGCGACTGTTTGCGTCCAAGGGGTCTTTGCTCTGACCCAGAAATTCACCTCCGCCTGAAACTCAACCACATGCTTTTAGAGAGCTGGTACCCTACCTCTGGATGGGATAGAGAGAGGGAGAGAGGGAGAGAAACAGAGAGCGGTTCTGTGTGTCTGTCTGTCGGTAGGTCATGTATATATTATATTGTGGGGACCAACTTGTGGTTACTTGGTTACTTGTGGTTAAAGTTGTGGTTAAAGTTAAAGTTAGGGCTGGGTAGGGGTTAAGGGTGTCATGATTGGGATTAGGATTTGGTAGCTAATGCGTGCGTGTGTGTGTGCGTGCGTGTGTGTGTGCGTGACACAGAGAGAGAGAAAGACACTGCCACGGGGTAAACAGTGGTGCTCCTGTCCCGGAACACAAACCTGGCATCCTCTCTTTCCCCTTATCCCCATCGCTATCTCTCCCCTTTCCCATCTCTCTCTCCCTTTCCCCATCTCTCTCTCCCACTTTCCCCCTCTATCTCTCTCTCTTTTGCTCATGTCTCTCACTCCAGTCCACTTCCTCACAGCAGAAATGAGGATGTTCAGTGCATTTCCAGTTGCCTTTATTTATCTTCTGATCTTACATTCGGATTCAGAGGCAGGAAATGGTCCCTGCGAAGTAAACAGAAGCATTCAGTGCAAGATCAGCCCTAATAATGATGCTTTTATCATTTGCTCCCATCTACCCAGAATCTCCAGCACATGTATGCAAATCCTACCTTTTTTCTGCCATTTCTTTTACATGTCATTTGCAGTTGTTTTACTGTAGTGTATATCTGAGCAGTATTGTCATAGAGATCGATTTCTTTTGTTGGGTCATCCTTTTAATAACTGAGAAAGGTGCAGTGCAAATGCCCCTAATCCCACCCCCCGCCGCCCCCCCAGGCCCCTGCAAAGAACGAGTTTGATGTTCAAATTACATGGGGGACGTGGCGGGCCCCCCAGGCGTGACCCCCCTCCCCCCCGCCTCCCCTGAGGTGAGGCTGAAGCTGACCTCATTCAGCCGGTCCAGCATCCTGCTCTGCAGTGGCTCTGAGACTCACTGTCACATTCCAGTGTACCGTGTCCCTCATCCCGCTGCCACTGGCCTCACCGCAGGCATGAAAACACGCTCCCCGAGCGGGCGGCCAATCGGAAACAGATCGGTGGCCGGCGGGTGGCCGGTGGGTGGCCGGCGGGTTGCCGACGCGTTGCCGGCGCGTCACTGGCTGGCGGGGCGTGTTACCACGGTAATGGCCGATGTTACGGGAGAGAGCGAGGCCCCAGCCCAGTGTAACTCTGTCAGCAGCTCTCAGGAGCTCCTGTTTCCTCTTAGCTAACGATAATGCTAATATAAATACCATTAATAATACAGCTGGTACATATTTAATGTCAGTTCTGTGTATATATGAGACTTATTCCGTGTTTCATACCTGCTGATCATGAGCAGCGTGGAGTATGTGACGTGTCCCCTGATCCCAGATCAGTGCCAGTGCCTGGCCGCGGGTATCTCACGTCAAACACAGGTGTAGATAAAGCAGTCAACAGCGAGTTGTCCCACTGTATCTCTGTGCATGTGCCTGTGTGCTCATGTTTCCGCAAGTCCAGTCTGCTCTGACCATATTGTGTGTTCTTCAGACGTCCCGTGATCCATACTGGCCTTCGGCCCTCTCTTCCTCCTCTCCGCGTCTAGCGCTGGTTCTCAGGCGACAGCCCGTCGCCCCGGGCGATGACAGCCGAATCCGATCGGAGACGGAGGAGAACTAGTCAATTAGCCGTTTCTTTGAATCGCAGGCATGAGTAATCGATGATGGATAAATGAATAAAAGGTACAAAAGACGGGGTCACGGCGAGTGAGGGTTCTCTCTCTCTCGGAGGCTGGGTGGAGCGTGGCATCGGCGCAGAAATGGCAGAACGGCTTGGGGAGTCCAGTAGCACACGCATGGAACCAGATTAATTATTTTAAACTGCTAAACCACACAGCCACTCGGGAAATATCCTCTACAGGCAATGTGGGGAAAAAAGGCAATTTGTGTACATTAATTTATTTTTGTATTTATTACTGTGCTACAGTTAAAACACCCCTTTTAAGCGTCTTATAACGACGATCACCCCGCTCCCCCACGCTGGGCACCCCCGTGGCCCCCACCCGTCCACACTCCTACAGGATATATATTGGATTTTATTCCCCGTGGACGAGTTTATCCAGATTTGGGCACTTTTGGAGAGGGGTATTATCCCAGATTATGTGCTGCGCTGATACCAGTGTGGCCTAATTGAACCCGACACTCCTGCTGTCCCGGGGCTGTCCTCCATGTGGGGGGGGGGAGACGGATGAATTGCTGAGTCAGCACCCGCTCCCCCTCCACTGGATCAGGCTAGGATTCCTCTATAAACACTGCAAACATAAGTCTGTTCGCTGTAGCTTAAGACGTAGATCCATTCGCTGTAAATGGAGACGTAGATCCATTCACTTTACCTGGAGACGTAGATCCATTAGCTGTAGCTGGAGACATAGATCTGTTCACTGTAGCTTGAGATGTAGATCCATTCGCTGTAGCTGGAGACGTAGATCTGTTCACTGTAGCATGAGACGTAGATCCGTTCGCTTTACCTGGAGACGTAGATCCATTAGCTGTAGCTGGAGACATAGATCTGTTCACTGTAGCTTGAGATGTAGATCCATTCGCTGTAGCTGGAGACGTAGATCTGTTCACTGTAGCATGAGACGTAGATCCGTTCGCTTTACCTGGAGACGTAGATCCATTAGCTGTAGCTGGAGACGTAGATCCATTAGCTGTAGCTGGAGACGTAGATCTGTTCACTGTAGCACTGTAGCTGTGGGTGTCCCATGATGTGGTGGCCTCCAGAGGCGTGATGGAGTATCGCATGTACCCATGTTTCTCTGTGGCGCAGTGGTTATTCCGCCACCGGGGCGCCAATCTGGTGCTCCCTCACGCGTCACTGTCAGGAGTCACCCCCCCGCCTCACCATAGTTGGGTCCAGGGTCTAACTCACAGACACGAGAGCTTCCCAATCACAAGACCACTGTGTCTTAAATATCCCTGCATCAGAAACTCATAGGTTGCAGTTGCTGCACCAGAAGCTCACGGGGTCTAATCCCTGACAGCAGCTGCCTTTGTACTGCAGGTACCGCTGCTGAGCTCTAGGTCAGTTATACGCTCTTGCTTGATAACTAAACACTGACACTCGTCACTGTTTGGCCTCAGCTGCTTTGTTTACATGCTGTGATTCTTCAGTATATAATCCTCTGCCGTTCTTCCTGAGCTTATCAGCAGAACACTGTTTCCAAGAGGGATCTTTCTCTAAATGGATCTTCCTGGCATCCCATCCAGCCTCCCATGATTCTGACCAGGATAAGCGTTTAGAAGATGGATGGATGAATGTTTCTGTGCATTTCATTTTTCACTTCATATTATTTTTCTTTTACATATTCTTTTATCCCACAGATATCTGAAATGTTTTCCATCCTCGCTTACGGTCACGTGACCGTGAGTTTAGCCAATCAGGTGCGACCTTTCCATCCTCTGCGGTCTCTCTCACTGAACCACTGACCAGCAGGACGTCACCCTTAAGTAGCGCCTCTGCCTCCGGGAGCTGGTCCATCTTTTGCATAATCTCATTATTAATCTAATGGCACTGGCGAATGGATCGGCAGAGTAATGAATGACTTACGGGTTTATACTCTGCTAATAAACAAGCTTGACTCAGCAGTGAGGTCCTCTCCCACTTAATTGGCGTTTCTGGTGGCAGTGTAAGGTGGATTTTAATTTGACAGAGAGTAAGCATGCCGCACTGCCTTCGGAAGCCCGCTCCTGCCGGTCTCTACACTTCACTCTGTTACAGTGAGACGGCACTTCGCTCAAGGGTATAATAGAAGGTCCCTTCTGGGCATGCAGGAGTAAGAACCTTTTGTGGTCACGTTCTGGAGGATTCAGTGCAACACCTTGGGGGCCGCGGGGCTCATGAGGTTCCGACACTTCCTGCACCGCACTCTCCCACCAGAAGGGGGCGATGTTGACATAGGATGGGGGCAGCCATGCCAATTTCTGGGGTGTGTTGTTCCAGCCCAAAGCCCGCTCCAAGCCCCACCACCAAGCCCTGCCCAACGGCCCACCCCCTAGCCCCACATAAACCCCTCCCCTTATTAATTCTTGGTTTTATGAAATGAGATCTGAAAAGCAACCAACAGGCAGATATTTAAACCAATCAGGGCCCAACTGGGTATGATGAGCCCGCCCACAAGAGGTTTTAAAGGCTTAATCTTTATTTCGGTTACTTTTTTCCCCCATGCTGATCTGCATGAGGCGTATCGACGGCTATCAGACGGCTCCTCCTACACGACGCCCAGGCACATGCCAGCCATGTGGGACAACAGACAAACTTTGGCGGCGATTCCAGAATTTGTACACAACAGCGACTGTGACCTATAGCGAGCGGGGCCGGGTCAGCGGGGGTGTGGGGGGGGGGCCAGCCGTGGTGTGGGGGCGGGGTCAGCAGCGGTGTGTGCATGGTGTCACCCGTCCTGCAAGTTCTGCATCTGACTGTCACATTCATCAACCGGTTCTGTAGCTCTGTCTACCCACAATTCTGTGCACTCAGCATGTCGTCACTTTAGGGCCACGTCTTAATAGAGAGAAAATCCGTCTTTTTAATGGGTCTTGTTTAGTGGCGGCCATTAACCAGGCGCCCTTAACTGGCACTTAGAGACCAGTCTGGGGGTGAAAACATGAGCTGAGGTGTCTTCACTACAGTGCCCGGGGGTGTCACCGATACGGAGGCTGGAATGTCACCGCTGCGCCGCTTTTATCTCGCTGTCTCTGTACACTGAAGAACAGGGAGATGAATGACGGCCATTATTTCTCGAAGGTGGCGGAAGTCCAAAGCCCCTTTAGCATCATGGTGATGGGGAGTGATCCCATGCATCTATCCGGCCAATCAATGCCCAAATTTCTGGTCAGCTGATCCAAAGCAGGGGATCTGAGCCCATGTGCACTGCAGCTGGGACAGCGGGCGGTTTTAGGATACGCACACAAAATAAAATGTACAACTATTCATTCTCCTGAGCTCCATGTCTGTGCACAGTGGGACAAAACTCTACACCTTCTAACCACTACCCTCAGGGCATGGAGCCAGAAACCCATCCACCACCCCAAGTCACTATGCTGCCCCTGCGTAAATTAAGTCCCCCCTAGGGAGCACTGCTGGTCAGGGAGGCTTACAAAACTTTTAGTGAGTAACACGGCCGAATACGCTGACGATGATATTGGAGGTCAGGGAACTGTCAGTCTCCGGCAGAGTGGGGCTCAACCAGAACACCGCGATGCCACAAGACGTCCTTCACGGTGAGATCTGGGCTGTATGAATACAAACCTAAAGAAATCGAATGAAGAGACGTGACAGAGGTGAGGTTATGGTGGCACCAGCCAGGTGTCAGGGTTTGGCTTTGACGTAGAAATAATGGCAGTCTGCTCTGTGATGTTTGTATATGCAGTGGAATGTAGATCTGTATCGCCTTCAGAACTTATTTAGTCCATCTGCCTGCTTCTTCTACCTCCTTCCCGTGTTCTCTGCGCTTGTCGTCGACATCGCTCTACACTCATCGTTGCTTCGGTCCACCCATTTTTCCAGAGTCCCTGCCGATGGAGTGCTGCCCTCTCCTGATATGGGTGGCGGCATTTCCCTTTAAGAGGAAGCCTTTAGTTGGCTAAAATACCGCAGCCTGGAATTTCTGCTCAAGTCGCCGCCGAGGGCAGGCGGCCAGACGCACAGCTGATGAAATATGTGAGCATACACGCAGGCGCACGCTCACACAAACACGGCACACATCTCGAACAACAAAAGCCCTTCCAACGTTGCTCGATGGGGAGCCGGAGAACGTGCCTGAGTCAATATAGGCCGTCTGTAACCTTTCCGCTAATTTATAACGTGCTGTTTCTGCGACCATGTAGTTACTAAAGCCGAGAGAGACTGCTGAGGACAAACACGGCAAAAACATGATTTGTTTACGGTTGACAGATGAACAGACGTATGACTGCGCGCTGAGAGGTGCCTTGCGTCAGGGCTTAACTTGGTTGCTGAAATTGTCAGCGTGGATTGGAAATCAAATTGGGGGCTTTCAACAAGGGTGGTGGTGGGGGGACCCCTTCAGACAATAGTATTATTGGAAGCAAATTTACCTGGAACTTGAAGTTGAGGCATCTCTGGGATTGGAGGGGTTGTGAAAAGCAGCAACTCCCCCCCCCACCAGCTGGTGCACGGTGGCAGAAACGACAGCAGCAACGGCAAACTGGAAAATGATTCACGCTGCATGTCAACGAGGGAGCCTGCTGATTGGATGAGGAGAGACGGAGCCCTGGGCGGCGGGGGGGGGAGGGGCGCGGGTGTGTGGGACTGGGAGTATAGGTGGGCGGCGGCGTGCTCAGAAGGTGCCAGATCGCGTTTGTCACCAGGGAATGCCACTACGTGTGGGGGGGGGGGGGGTGAGCCGATTTCCTTGGGCAGAGAAAGTCTGTCAGGCTGATTAAGTCACATGTAGGACCCAGAGCTGTGGAGCGGGAGCAGGGCATGCTGGGAAGAGCCTGCTCAGAGCTCCAACACCTGGAAATTTCCAGAAGAACTGGGAATTGTGTAAAAAGTAAAATATTCACATATAAATGTTAAAGTCTTAAAGTGTTCTGACGGTGAGGTGCCCCCCATGGACGCCAGGGGCCCTTGTGTGGCTCTGAGGCGTGCCACGACAGACACACGCTTAGCTGAGTCACTTTCAGCTACTCCTGGGGGGGACGAATTCCTTGCGACGGGCAGGAGTGCAGAGGATCGAGCGTCCATCTCCAGGCCGACGTCCCTCTGCCTACATCAGCTGCTGAAATACCATCGCATTCTGCTGCCCAGAGCATGTTTTTATGCAGTGTGGATTTTCATATGCTCAGTGGTACAACAGCAAGCCCTGATCGATGTGGGTCACCTGACCGAGGCCGTAACTGACATGAGCCGTGCTGAATTCAGCTGGTTAGTGGGCATTCTGACAAACCCAGCATGCCTGTGATGTTAATAATTCCATTGTGTTGCTGGTTTCTGCTGCTTCCCCAGGTTATATTACTATTTTTGAGGAGACCTGACCGGGCAGGGGGGGGGGGCTGTGAGCTCTAAACTGCCCATGGACCCCAGCATCTCCCCTCGGCCTCTCGGAGCAGAGTAACTATGCTCCGAGGCTCTCATTAGTAGCAGGGGGTGGCCCCTAAATGGGCAATAAAAACACAGGGGGCCCCCACCTTCCGGGCTACAGCTTCTGTGTGAACTGCAGTGGTGCCTGCACAGCACCAACATCCCACCCTGATGACTAGGGGGTGAGAAAGTTCTCACAGCAAGTTCAGAGCTGGAAGTGTGTGGGAGAGTGAGAGAGAGCGAGAGAGAGAAAGGCAGTGAAATAGAGAGAAAGAGAGAGAGAGAGAGAGAGAGAGAAAGCGAGTAAACACGCCCTGCCCTGAACCTCTGACCGACGCCTTTGAATCGGCGGAGCCCTCGAGAGCGACGCCAGCCCCCCGGCCGCTAACAGGCATCAGTGCCAGCTGCTAGCACCAACCTCAAACGCACCTTTGTCTCCGAATTTCAGGCTTTCACACCTCTGACAGCGAGAAAGGTTTGCAGTTGTCTCCAGGGTCAGTCCCTTCAGCCGTAACGGAGGGGTTCTGTAAACCACAGCGAGATTCCCTTACATTCCTGCTGTCGGCTGTATGACGAGGCGGACATGAGTGCATCGTCTGTACTCTCTCACTGAAGCGCCTTAATCCTGATGTTTCATTAGCCGAACTCCACAGCTTTGAATCATTAAAGCAAAAAAGACAAATGAATTATAGATCACCGAGAATATTCACATGTGTTTCAGCCATGGGCTTTCTCTGATTGGCTCCTCACCTGTCAAGGCCCTAACAAGCCACGCCTCTTACTTGTTTATCCCTCTTGTCTCACCTTTCGTTCCAAACCCTCGTGTGGAAATCACTCCCAGCTGCCTCTCTGCTGCTTGTTAGTCTTTGTTCATCTCATCATCCCCAGTTGGATCATTCATGTTGAACCTTCCTGTTGCCTGTGCCCTCCCCGTTGCCTGTGCCCTCCCTGGTGCCTGTGCCCTCTCTGTTGCCTGTGCCCTCCCCGTTGCCTGTGCCCTCCCTGGTGCCTGTGCCCTCTGTGTTGCCTGTGCCCTTCCCGTTGCCTGTGCCCTTCCCGTCGCCTGTGCCCTCCCTGGTGCCTGTGCCCTTCCCGTTGCCTGTGCCCTCCCTGGTGCCTGTGCCCTCCCTGGTTGCCAGTCCTCCCGTCCCTCACAGTCCTGTTTTTTTTGCCAGTCTCTGCTCATTTCGTTAAAAAAAAACCCTTTTCTGTTTTGCCACCACGCCTGCCCTTCAGTCTTTCGTTCCTCAAATCACGACACCCATAAATGCATTTCATGTTCTCAAACCGATTAGGAGTGATTAGGAGTGACTCCAGGTTAACGAGGAGTGGGGAGCAGAGAAGAACAGGAGTCCACTTGTCATTTCAGAGGAACAGGATGGCTCTGTATGTCTGTTTCTTAATCAACTGAAGCTAAACTCATACTAGAACAAAAAAATGATTGTAGTGCTGGGCTTCGGGGGATTGCCTACTTAATCACATCCCTGGATGTTTCATTACTATTTTTTACGTTAGACTGGATATTATTCTAATATAGGATCACAGGCCCCTTCATATCCCCAGAACCCGTCATATCATACCTATCTTCTGCTTCTGATCCACCGTCTGAGAGCACAGAAAGGCCTAACGACCCAAACGAGAGTCAGACTGTTGGGACCAGCAGTACCGGCAGAACCCAACGCGTATTCCAGCACCAAGGGGGCTGAGCCGGGAATGAAAAGCTTTATTCCTGAAATCACGGGAGAGGTGGCATTGTGAAAACTCTTAGTTATAAGGGAGAGACTGTTTGGATGACAGCGGCTCTGGGATCAGCTATGCAGCAAACCTACGGCGGGATACTAATTCATGTGTGCAATATGACAACAGGAGACGTCATTGTGCGTGAGACGGCTGTCCTTCCATTATAAAAATGTATCACTTTATCTTGGGTACGTTACATATTCCAAGCTGTCCAAGGCTGGACCTTTTCAACTCTGACGGAGATCAGACTGAAGCTATTAATAATATGTAATTACTAATTGACTTATGTAATGATTTCTTTTATGTGCTCCTATTGAGAGATGACTTCATCAGCTTCCGAACATTTCATTTTGATAGGTTTGCCAACAAAAACATCCTCCATCCATCCATCCATCCATCCATCCATCCATCCATCCATCTGTCTTATAACCGCTCGTACTGGTCGGTACCGGCACAAATAAATTGACAAATTTAAAATGCTAGAAAGGAGGCAGGCATTTCTGTTAAATTAAAAAATCCTTTTTAGTTATGGTTCAAGAACTCATTAGCTCTGGAGTGTGAATTTGGAGGCTGCTTCACCTGATTCTGGAGGACAGCCTGGTTATTAGTAACTGTAATTACATTCCCTTCGGTCCTGAAAGCCGTCGATATTCCCAGACCGTTCTTTGGGTCGATAGATAGCCTCACAACTCTTTTTTCATGTTACTTTTTTCAGCCATTTTTCATACCGCTCCAATTTACAGCTAAGTAAAATGAATTGTAAATTTATCTTGTTTTATCCTAGCACTTTTTAAGAGTGAGAAAAGTGCTCACATGCGGTGTAAGTAGAGCAAATGGGGTCAGAGTATGTGTTTCTGCTCCAAAGTGGAGATTTTAAGCATGCTGCTTGCCACAGGTTTTGGGGGGGTTGATAACAGTGGGCCTGCATTGTCAAAACAGTCTAAACAAGTGTTACAAGTGTATGAGTACTTCCACATGTATGTTAATGAGCACGAGCATGAGTACTGTCCTCTGTGTGTGAGCACTATTCTGTGTGTGTAAGAGTGCAGTCACGCATCTGTAAGGCACATATAATGGTGTGTCTCAGTACTGTCCACCATGTGTGTAGGAGCACTGTCGTGTGTCTGTAACTGAGTTCTGTCAGGCACATATAATGGTGTGTCTCAGTACTGTCCACCATGTGTGTAGGAGCACTGTCGTGTGTCTGTAACTGAGTTCT
>JAODLD010000106.1:673364-687098 GCA_026781065.1 Mormyrops boulengeri | reverse complement strand
GTCCAGCGTGTGGATAAACACAAGGGGGTGCCCTGTCATATCTCCGAGTGGGTTTAGCCCCACCATTAGCCCCCGCTTTTAGGCCCCCCGACCTTCTTATGTGGGAATCTCAGGCTGGCTACACTCTCAGAGACCTTCCGTCGCACAGGTGCGATGTGGGCAACGGCAGGCGTTCTCCTGCGAAGGAGCTGCAGGCTGCGGCCGCAGGACAGACAGGCAGGGTGTGGGGACCGGGTACGGCACTCTTCTCTGTGGATTGCAGAACGACGGGACCGAATAGGGTCTCCATGCCTCCAGATCCTGGCTTTTGCTGCGGTGCGGGGGGGGTCTCTAATAGCCATTATTAATGTGGGTATCTAGACAGAGCCTTTTATCCGCCTTTGTTCTTAAAATGTTTGCTTTGCATTTGCTTCTGGTATTTTAAGTATAACTATGTGTAAAAATGTGCCATTAAGGTAGATCATTATCCTTTCCACTATCAAGGTATGTTATTATCCTGTGATGGTGTATGATTATTCTTTTGCTTTAGATTATTTCAAGCTATTTCTGCCCTATGCTTCTCTCAGAACCCCTGGCCAAGGAGATAGATGGATGAGACATGAATTAATGAATGGATGGATGGATGGATGAATACTACAAACCATGCTATTCTATACACCTGGGGTACTCAATTATCTTTCCTCAAGGGCCAAATTTCATCAGCCACATAAAGCCAAGGTACGGAGGGGGTGCCCTAGTGAAATTTCGCTGATCAGGAGAGGGGTTCCTCTACATAAATTTTGGCCACCCACAGGAGTCCCACTTGTTGGATTTCACCAGCCTGGGGGGTGGTTACATAGATTACATAGTGTTTGAGTACATCCGCTATAAACTAAGTTGGTTCTAATTAGTTTTATAGTCTTCTGCATGGAGTCATATTGGAAGCAGGGCACATTTTTTTTTACATGCAAAAGTAAAGACAAATCGATCGGGCCTTTTCCAATAAGAGGAGGTGATCCTGGGAACACTGGGTTGTGGGGGCAATCCCAGGGAACACAGGGTTCCAGAGACGATCCTGGGAAGCACAGGATTTCTGGAGGTGATCCTGGGAAGCGCAGGGTTCTGGGGGCAATACTAGCAAATGCTGGGTTCCGGAGGTGATCATGGGAAGGACAGGATTTCTGAAGGTGATCCCGGGAAGTGCAGGGTTCTGGAGGCAATTCTGCGAAGGGCAGGGTTCTGGGCTGTCCAGGACGATTAATCTGGAGCCCTTTGTGGAGGGAGACCTTTGCTTCACCACAGAAGAGCCCCCTGTGGGGTCTAGATAGAGCAGCTCTCTAGGGTCACTGTGGCTCGGTGACAGCGGGGAGAAATAAATACCAGAGCGTGGGGTCCACTCCGAAAGTTTTACTCAGAAGCGCAACATTAAAAACCAGACTGAATGGCTCGTACTGGGGGCTGGCATTCGCTCTGCTCATGACCAACCAGTGTGGGAAGACAATAAAGTGTCCCCCCCCCCAAAAAAAAACCTGTCACAGACATGTAATCTTCCTCCCTCCTCCTTCTCCATCTTTACACCTACTTCCCGGGCTGCCATTCACCCCGGATGCTGATGTCAGCGTGCTTTTCCCAAAACCACGTGAAAGCCTCTTCTCGAGGACACTTGAAGCGGCCCTTGGAGCAGGAATGTAATCTCTGGCCAAGAGAAGCCTCCTTATTTATCTCCCCCGTATCACCGGCCAGCCGCTGCCAGAGGCTCTAATTCAGCCGCGCTTTTTAACTGTAAATCCAGATAAACACAAAGGGAACCTTGCCAGATCTCACTGCAGCACCACGCGGCAGAGAGCTGCGGTTCTGGGTAAAATCAGGGACTCCAGTTCCAGAACCGCAGAAACCCACCCATCTTCCATGACGAGCACGGACCCGGCACCTGGAAGAGTGGAGCGTGAGGGACACCCAGGATGGGGTGGAGGAGACCAGAACATGGAAATGTAACCCTAGTGCGTCCTGCGGTCTGTACAGCGCAGTGAGATAGCAACCGCATTGGCAGTATCTAGCTGGGTTAGCGTTTGGCTCTCGATGTGAAGCACAGTGGTGTGGCATAGAGACATCAGCACGTGTGTGTGTGTGTGTGTGTGTGTGTGTGTGTGTGTGTTAGGTTCATATTACATTGTGGGGACCAAATTTTCCCCACAATGTCATAAAAACCTGTTATTTTGACGTTGTGGGGACCATTTTTCAGGTCCCCACAAAGATTTCTGAATGGAATCAAAAAAATTTTAAATGCCCAAAGTCTTGTATTCAGTTTGGTTACTTATGGTTAACGTTAGGGCTGGGTAGGGGTTAAGGTTGTTATGTTGGAACTTGAGTTTTCCCCATCAAAATGAATGGAAAGTCCCCACAAAGATAAAATTACAAACCTGTGTGCGTTTGTGTTTGTCAGAGTGTGTGGGTTATGTATTTAATGACATTATGGGGATCAAATGTCCTCATAATGTGATAAAAGCCTGTTATTTTGACGTTGTGGGGACCATGTCAGTGTTCTGTCACCACAGCGTAATTCAGGGCAGAAAGGCCGCTCTCCACCCCTTGATTAGGCCTTCACTGTTAACGAGGCCCCACACCACACCGGCTTTCTCTCCAGCTCTCATTTCCGCCTCCCCGGCGCCCCCTTCAGCCTGCATACCGCCCCGCGTCTGGCACCGATGATCAAACAGGTCCACCGTCTATCTGAAGAAATTCTCAGCCTTTAATTACAGATATACATCAAACAGATACCTGGTATGTATTTATCGGTGTGTAACCGTGGTAACACCCAGCTGCCGCTTAGCACCGCTGTGTGCGTTAAAGTGCCTGTGCGTTCAGGCGTGTGTGTTAAGGTGCGTCTCTAAACCCCCCGCTTAATGGGGACAAAGACACATTTATTCATGTCAATTTACTTTCCCTCCGTCAGTCACGGCGGGGCGGGGTTCGTCAGTTTTGCGCTTAACCGCTGTTTAGCGGCCATACCGGCTCTCCGCGAATGATGCATGCTGGGAGTATCCGCTTCTTTGCTATCAATGCTTTTTTTTATGACAAAGCATCATGAAAATTGAATGTGGCTCATGGGAGTTTTACTTACGCAAAAATGTTCTGAGGGCAGAAGGAAACATGATTGGTTCAGAGAAATAAACAATCAGATTGTAGAGGAGGTGGGTTAAAGCAACTAGAGGAGGTGGGACCGACCAATCAAATGTCTTGGTCACGCCTCCTCTAGTTGCTTGGACCCACCTCCCCTACAATCTGAATATTTTTATGTAAGTAAAACTCTCATGAGCTTGAATATGGTGTCTGTTTACCAATTCCAGGGAACAACAGAGACATCACGTGGCTAATAAGAGAGAGATCCATCCATTTGCAGGTTCACTGCAGATCATGCCGGTTAATCGGTGTGGTCGGGCTAGTGAGAGGGATGTCACTATATCCCGCGACTGCCTGCTAGAGGGAACACCACCTTCTGCACAAAACTTTGAGGGGTATCCCGCCATCACTCTCCTCCCACCCTGGACCCCCTAACTGAGGCCTCCCCTCTCATCTCCCTGCTCAGAATCATCCAAAGTGTTCAGAAATGAAATGGAGAATTGATGATACCGTCCTCCCCTAGCAGCTAAACTCATGCTAACTCAGGGACCGTCCGCATTAATATGTTTTCATTTAGTAATGCAAAAATTTTCTTCTGATTTAGTCTTCCCTCCGCACTACCATGGATCATTTTTTTCCCAGAAACGAAAAAAAAATTGACCTCTCTCCGGCAACTAATCTTTCTGTAAACCCATTAACGCAGACACTTATAAACGTAAAAATTGTGTCACGCCTACGTCAGTGAGCTCTGATTGGTTCGTACACGCTAGTGACCCTTTCCTGATTAGCTCTCTTCGTTTTATTGTCTCTTTTCCTAATTGGTTATTCTTCACGGGAATGAAGAATGCTTTGCCTTTGTTTCCACAGAAGCCACATATGAACATGGAGGTTGTACAAGACTCTCGCTACCTGGCCGTTTCGCTTACTTGTGTGCAGCTGTATCGCGTTTTCTGTACATTATATGCTGTTTACAACTATCCTGGAGCCCAAAACAAGACTGTACCTGAACTGAGTGTAAGTGCAGCTCTATCTTATGATAGACACCCAGCCATCGAACATGAGAGTGGACTGAAACGGAGGGGAAGAGAGTGAGACGTGTAGTGAAATTTCTGGATCCCTGTTTTGTTGCCGTGATGGTTCCTTTTATGTACGGCTCTGTGTTTGCGACGCCACAATACTGTGATATTTCGCTTTTGCTAAATAAATAATGTGCATTTACTGTAAACACATGGTTGTGAGCGAGATTAATCACCAGTCAAGCGTTTATAAAAACATAACAAAACAACTTCATTGCTAATCAAGTCAAAATAAATTATTCAAAATATATACTTAGTCACTTCTAGAATTATAAAAAATTTTGGTTGGACAAAAAAAAACGTGCAAATGACACATTGTGCTCGAGCTACAACAAACAAATAAAATATAAAGTGTGCCACTTCTAAAAATACATCATAAAAAGCTTTGGTGTCATACAACATATACATTGACAACCACTCTTATAGCTACGTCATTTGCCTTTTACACGGAGCAGTGTCAACGCAGTTTTTTCAGTGCTAGTGATAACAGTAGTGCGGACGTAGATTTCCTCTTTCAGTAAAAACTTTCTTTATGTATTAGTGCGGACGTAAGCTTCAGCTAAATTCATGATGTCACACTCAGACCCCGCACCCCCACCCCGAACCCTAACCCTTCACATTCACACAAAGGTGGTGTTGTTATCTAACTTTTCATTTGATCACCATGGCAACACTGCGGTTCGCAGTGGAATCAGTGGTACTGCCTCGGAATTAATGCATAATCGACTTCTAACGCAAATGTTGCCCCTCAAAGGCCCCCGCTGTCCCACCCTCAAACTAAGTACCTATCCTGAATCGCTCTAGTAAAATGTCCAGCCTTATAAAATGGTAAATTTTTAGGTAAATGCTTTAGGCGAAATATCAGCTGATCAACATGATGTAGGGTGACATGACACAGAGCGGCAGTTAATTATCGCCATCATTTGAGTGGGAGACTGCAGGAATAGTCATGTGCCTCATCAGGGCATACCTGATTGGCTGGCTGGCTGGCTGGCTGACGGGCAGTCCTAACTGATCCACATGGTGGTGGTGAACAGTGGTTGTGCTTAAACCTCTGGGGTTGCAGAGGTTCGGGACACGGGGGAGTTGGGCAGGGGGTGTCATCGGACTGGGCTCCGATGGTGATTTTCAGACGCGTTCTGCTGCAGCTTTTCCGCCTCTTTGGAAGGAGCACTGCAGCAGATTGCCGTGGGCTTTGCGATGCCTTCGCGTTTTCACGGCGCCACATGGGGAGCCGCTAACTGCATCGTCAGCGAGTCACGATGGTGAACTGGGCTCCTCCGGCGCCACCTGTCCAGGCCGGAACAGACGGAGCTGAAGACGTGCGTCGAAACTCAGAACATGAGGGGGGTTCCTGTACGGATCATCCCATCCTAGGGGGAGAGGCCCGTGAAGGAGCTTCCACAGAGGAGATGCAGACTTCGTTTCCATCTGCAGGATCAGAACTCTTAAGCGCGATCCGTTCACAGTGGCCCACTGCAGCAGCCAGCCTGGCCTATCCATCCCGCCATTCTCTGTCCCAGGCCGGGCCTCCCAGGGAGCTGGTTCGGATCACCGCAGCTCCGGATCCCTGATCGGCAGCCCCAACTCCCGTGTTCTTCGCAGGAATGGCCTCTTATCATATTATTATTCCGCTAACGAGGTCTAAGATCCAGGATTCGCCTCATTATATAGCTATTTAGCTAACGAGGTCTGTGTTCCTGCCCCCGTCGCAGGAATCGCTTTTTGTTGTGTAACTATGTAGCTAACGACATCTGCTCTTCGGCCGCTGCCCCCTCTGGTCTATTTTATAAGCTGCTGGAGAAGGCGGCCCTCCTCTGGACTAAAGGTGTATTTTGAGCTTCCCCACACCGTCCCACCTCTTTTCCCAGCGCCCTTTAGATCTGGCGTGCCCCAAGCACATGGCTAGGCTATAGCCCACGGCTGGCTCTCATTATAGGAAAGATCTGCATGATTAATGAGATGAGATTAGAGAGCTGCGGATCACCCTAAAGGTGGAGAGATCTGCAGATGTCACTGGAGAACAGAGTATTTATTGCAACTTTAACTCGCGTCGTATTAACACGGATAGAGCGCGCTGGAATGGAAAAATTGCCGGATTAAAAATTAATTTCTTGAGGCGTGAAATATATTGAAATTACGCCGCTTAACAATCAGTCATTCGTGTAACATGACGCTCAAAACAAATCGCGAGAGATACATTTCAGTTTATATCAGGTTCAGAAAAAAGCTAATGACTTTCCCTGATATAATGCTTTAAAAAAGAGACTAGATTTTAATAACATGAGTTCTGGAATTATGAGAGCTGTGAGCTGGCATTTCAGACATCCGCTTCTGAATTCACAGACCACCGGGCAGTCTAGTCCCCATCTAGTTCGGAACATAAACATGATTCTCCGTACTTTAGAATACCACCATCAGTGAACTAAACAGAGTGATTACAGAGGACCCACACGACGCTCACAGACACACGGGGAAAGCCAAGATAATGTCCTGAAAAATTAGCACGTGTCTGTGTAAATGGTCCTTCATCCAAAGAAACTCTGAGTCTATTATATCATACTTTAGGATGAATGGTGTGTGAGTGTGCCCTGTAATGGGTTGGCACCCCATCCTGGGTTGTTCCCTGACTTACGTCTATAGCCACCCAGATAGGCACCGGACCCCCCAAGATCCTGAATAGGATAATCAGGTACAGGAAATGACGGATGGATGGCCTTTGTCAGATTTTGAATACTCCTTTAATGTTTTAACACTATATGTAGGGGAGGTGGGTCCAAGACACTAATATGACAAAACAGTCTGACATTCCAGCACCTTCCGTTCACACTTGCATGGCTGATTATTATATTTGTTAGCTAATTGAGTTTCTGTGACTCATTTAGCTGCTAATTGAAGCGTGCGTGTTATAATCGGACGAATTTGGTGCTGTGCGTATCCTGGGGATCACGATGTTGTGGCTTTGGCTCTGGCTGCGATGGCAGCGGGATCACGGACCCAAACTGAGCACCGGGGCTGCGAAGTCACGGCAAGTCACATGACACGGCTGCACATCATTTACAGGATTGTGATCAGAGACTTTAAAAATGGGAGGGGGGGCAAATCTGTAAAATCTGTGAAAGGTTAGGAAACTTTTAAAAATAAAAGCGAATGAAAATTCAAGGGTGCAAAGCAGGTGGTTTCTGCATTGGGGGTGGGGGGGGGGCAGGCAGTGAATCAGCACAAGAGATATGAGCCCCTGGAGCAATGCGGGTGAGACCCTGTACACACTGCCGTCTGTCTCTATGTTATGTATCAGTAACCATTTTGCTGTTCGAGAACACACACCTGGCCACAGAATTAGCAGGATGGGAACCATAGCTCTGTCCCATAATGCATGAGAGTTCCTGGCTGGCTGGTGTTTCTGCGAGAGGAAGACATTTTTCAAACGTTACGATGCGATACTAGAGGCTCTTGCACTGTAACACGGCCAGCAGACGGCTCAGAAAAGCTGTTACTTGCAGCTCATAATTTTTAAAAATGTCTGTAGAACATTCCATGGGGGTTGAACAAAATAAATCCTGTCCTTTGTTTAGTTGGTAACTAGTATTAAAGCACTTTGTAAGGCAGTGGAGCATGGAGATTGCTAAGGTAAGCATTTCTGATAACGACATACAAATTTAAACATGGCAGAAACCTGCTTTGTTTCACATTTTTAGCAAATGCTTTTATCCAAAGCAAGATACATTTTTGAGACAGCAGGATTGGCCAGTTCCTGGAGTAACCGGCAGTTAGGGGCCTTGTTAGGTTCCAAAGGGGACGTTACTCTAAGAACCCTGGGATTTGAACCAACAACTTTCTCATAAAATCATAAGATTCCCGACGTGCTTCCCCCTCCCCCACCCTGTACACAGCACCCACCAGTGCCCTACAGTGGCAGCCGGAGGCGGATGGGGAACAGCGGCGGGGCGATAATTGATTAAGAGAAAGGCACCCCCCCCCCGTGTTAATCAGCTCACCGGCGCCCTGTGGGGGTCATGCCGCCGTGCTGCCGGCTCGTGAGCTGATTGTGCGGGGCAGGGTGGGTGGTACGTGTGCTTGCTAGCGGGTGAGTACCCAGTGGAGGGGGGGCGTGGCTGCTTAGCATTATTACACCGTTAGCACTTCCCTGGCCGTTTACCGCGGCGATTCCGCTGACGCCGGCGGTGTGCCGCGTCCGTCCATCCCGTCCACGCAGACTGTCATTTCTGATTCGCCGGAGAAATTAGCAGATGTGTATCCGTCGCTTTATTTATTTACTTATTTTCCCTGGGGGGGGGGTCTCAGAAAGCCCAGTCCTGCCTCGGAGGGGGGAATGATGTAACCACACCTCCAACCCAGAGGATAAACGAATGCAGGTCGCGGTGTGTCAGGGGCTGCTGCGTATTCATCACGTCCTGTTTCCCTCTGTCAATAAATTGACAGAATGAGTTGCTTAGTCTGTCATTTCCTACGCCGGCCCCTCGGCCCGTTCGCCCCGGGGCTGCCCAGCTCCTGGTCCCTCCTATCCTCTCGCACTGTGCACCCTGTAAGTGTTACCGGGTGCTCCTTCAGAAGGCCTCCGAGGTTAATCTGCACAATTTGCAGTTTGATGCATCTCCCGGCCACTATGATAAGAACAGCAAGTCCAGAGGCTCCCCGCTAACAGTTACGGCTACTTTTCGCCAACGTGTACTTCCCATTAGAGAGGAAACGTTCTAGATTTAGTGTTTTTCTGGAACATTCTGTCTGGGACACCAACCCGGGGGGTGATCATCGTGTTCCGAAGCACAGCTGTGAACCGGGCACTAGACGGGAACCGTCAGATAAAGCTGGTTGTTTAACACTCTCCATGAAAATGCATCTTTAAACTCGACGGCACTGAAACATTCGCCGTCCGTTATGTTAGAAACATGAGCCATCAGCAGCACTTTGTGTACCCTGACGCGCTCGCTGTGTTTACTCTGACCCAGTCGCTCCCATCACTCCTCTCCGTCCTGCGAGCGTGAAAACACGCCCCCCCTTGGAGCCCGAGTGCCTCCCCCTTCCCTTCAAAGCCCCCGGCATGACATTTCTGCTCTTCTGTTTGACCTTTGCAAAAAGGTTGACCTTTCTTTAGCCATTTGCCCACAGCGGGTTATCAATTAACCACGACTCGCTGGAAGGGTAAATAAGGAGTGGAGGACGCTTCCTGTCAGACCTGCATTATTTATCCTGTTAGCACACGCTTCTCTCTGAGGCCAGGTGGCCAGCTGGGCACGCTCCAGTCTCGCCCGTTTGCACAGGTACATTCAAGAGGCTTTTTTGGCCAATAGCGCAAGTACGTCAAACAGTATACGGCTGGAAAAATGTTAAGTGGACAACAAATGTTTACAGAGGTGAGCAGGCCAGGAGTCACACTCAAAGGTAGAGCAGCGAACCGGCGCCCCCTGGCTGGAAGGCCAGCGGCACACCCGAGCACAGCACCCTCTCTGCTTTGACATTTCTGGCGGAGAGCAGCGTTGGTGTTTGCGCAAATGTTTGTACGAATGTCAGGCATTTAGGCAGCGGGAAACTCTAACGGTTGCAGTGACGGTGGGCACAAGCCGGGCACAGTGTTCCCAGCAAGGCAGGGGCCCATTTCATGGTGATATATTAACTAAGTGGCGATGAACCCCCTCCTGCACCCCCCCCCCCCAGCCCATCAGCTCGCAGACAGACCATGCATTACTACCCAGAGACAGAGAGGGACTCATGAACTGTTCCTGCCCTCGTGACAGGACTCACCGGCCGCAAGAAAATACTTAATCGCTGTCACCCCTCCCCATCTTTCTGTTAGTTTCATCACCTTAAATCATTGGGGGAGGGGTGAGCCCAGGGGCTGCCAGGGGGGTGGGACGGGTGAGAAATAAACAAAAGAATCTCCCTACCGGCGTCTCCAGCCCCCACAGCATGTGAGAGGGACCATCGTCATTCCTGGGAATGAGGTCGCTCTCCAGGTTCGGGGCCGCGGGGTCGATCATCGACGTTCACACGGCACCCACGAAACAGCACCCCCTAGGGGACAGCAGGTGACATATGTAAGGCCTGTTTGACTGCAGGTGACACACGCCACGGTGCTGACAAACTCTAACAAGGTCTGACTAATGGAATCGACTGGAAAACAGGACTGGCGGCGATTTCAGGGGCTGCGGCTGTTACATGATGTGCGACTCCCGCGTCTCCACATCACCTGTAATCACCTCCACGGCTCTGGTTTTAAAATTTTCTGCGGAGAGAGAGGGACTCTTTCGTTCAGTCTCATGATTCCTAAGAAAGGGGCCCCGGGGTCTGATACAAATGTTTACTATTTCCTGCGAGCGGCATTTCCGATGAGCGCCAGTGTTCGCAGCATCCCCTCGGTGACCCCCCTGTTATTGCTTTTTAAAAACCCGACAATCATTAAATCCAGTCCAGCGATCATTAAAAAATGCCCGGTAGGCATGCAGAAGGTTAAGCTATGATGCAAATTAGCTTCGGATAAAGGTCTCCATGAAAAAAACTGATGGATCCCAGCCATCGGCCCCGGTCCTTTTTCTCCAACTGAATAATTGCATTATTATTATTTTTCTAGTGAGGGGGAGGAATCAGAGGCAACCTTCACAGATGTTTCGAAGGCAGAGGGAGCTCGAAACGTCACTGTAATTTGTAGAGAAATTGTCACTCAAAGCCGTCGACCGGTCCCGACATGACTCGTTAGGCTGGGAGGCAAATCCACTCTTTGGGCTCCACTCTCCTGCCTGGCTGAAAGCGGCTGATGTAATGGGCGGATGGAATAGCCGGATTCCCCTAGGAATTCTCTTTGTTTTCTGAAGCACTGCATCTGATGGATGAAGCTCCCGGTGGCGGGATTAGAGAATGGCCTCCTGCCTGCATAAGCACAACTCGGAAAAATGTGGATTCGCGGCTGCCTTCGTCAACGGGAAGTCATGTAGCGCATCTACATATGCACGAGCACACACTGGTCACTACGGCAAACACATTCTGCGTCTTATCCCCCTAAAGACACTGCCGGAATATTCTACTCCATAAACAACCAAGCAAAAATAATACGGACAGCGTGTTTTTTGGCTGCAGCTTTGGATTCCGTGATATGTATCACATGACGGTGAGCACGTATGTGATTATGAAAGCCTGTCAATCTGTCGCTGTTCATTGAGGCCTCATCCCAACCCATTTACGCAGAATGAAGAGCTAAAATAGCGATAGGCAGGGGCTCCGCTAGAAATTTCGGACCCCATGAAAGCATATTATGTTGGGCCCCTAACCCAAACCAATGCAATTATATTCAAAATTTTTTAGGGCCCCGTCTCTCTCACATCGTCCTAACTCCCACCCCTTTATAGCAGCCCTGTCAGTAGGTGGCACTGTGGCCCTGATCGGGGTGAGTTTAAATGACTCATCGCTTGGTGCGTTAGTCATTGTCTTGGACACTGTCACCGAGCTGCCACCCTGATGAGTTATGGCATTGTGTCATTGTGTCTCCCAGGTAGACTGACGTGGGACTATGGTGTTCCCACAATACTGGAGGTAAACAAGCTTAAATAAGTGGCCGGTAAAACTCAGGATGGACTAGGGATCCAGTCAGATGCTGGAGATCCCGCAAGTGTCCATCAAAGCCCTTGCAAGCTGGACTCGCCAGTGGTTCGCCTCTCCTGCTGTCTGCTATAGATCAGTAGCTCTCATCCAGTGATCGAAGGAGATTCACTCAACCCCCCGCCCCCACAACTTCCTGTAGCCTGTGTTTCTGCTGAATCCCACGTCGTGTTGCGGGCGAACTGACTGTTTACCCAGAAACACCTCCCACACTCTGGGAAGTACAACGCTAACATCAAGTTCTCTTTATTAAAAGAAAAGAAAGTGAATTTACTCAAAGGAGAAAGATCTGTATGAACAAACTTAAAAAAAAAAACAAATTAAACTTTGCTAAGCTGAGGTATTTAATTGCAAACTCCCTTTCAAATAAACTCTGAGGGTAAGATTATTCAATCCAATTTGAGCTTTTGCAGCAGTGGTCAAAAGTTCCTGAAATTTAGCGTGAGTAATAGCATCTTAGATGAATCAGCAGTTATAATCAGAAGCCATAGTCAGAAGATTTATGCAGTGTGGAGATTCAGAGCTGAACAGAGCCAGAAAACACGAGACGAGAGGAGACGGAAATGGGAGCCCATGTGGTCCCCCCTGTCCCGGGTGCCATGGACTCTTCCATGCGGTCCCCCCTGTCCCGGGTGCCATGGACTCTCCCATGCGGTCCCCCCTGTCCCGGGTGCCATGGACTCTCCCATGCGGTCCCCGCTGTCCCGGGTGCCATGGACTCTCCCATGCGGTCCCCCCTGTCCCGGGTACCATGGACTCTCACATGCGGCCCCCCCAGTCCCGAGTACCTGGACAGGAAGCTGGTGAGGAGAGTAGAGCTCGGGCTGGATGTGATCATGTTTGCTAGTCCCGCTCACAGCCCTGTTCCCATGTTTCTGCAGCTATAGGGCTAAGCCGGGGTGACCTCCCCCCTCCCCCACCCACCCATAGAGCGAGAGACCGCAGCAGACTCATATACTGTTGACAAATGCACACGCTCGCCTTCCTGTGTCTTAGACAGTGAGCAATGGTAGCCTCTCTGCCATGTCTCCGAGCTGTAGGAGACACATCCCAGTCTGCTGAGGACTGAGGGTGGGATCCTGCAGAAAATGACCCCAGGGCTGTGATCTGGCCCCGGCAAAAGCGGAGGGTCTGATCTACCTCATTAACAGCGACAGGACTGCAGCTTCCTCAGCTTTCACAGACAGAAGGTTTAAACTCTGTATGGAAATCGCCCAGTGAGGCAGCTCTGGTGTCTGTGGCTGACTGAAAGCATCGTTTCTATGCTGTCAGCATATCGATGGCGATCATTTTCAGCGTCTATATGTTGTTCCCCAGCAGGAACAGACTGAAGGAGCGATACGCTGCTCTCGCTACTGGTCCCTGTGGGACCCCGTCTTTTGTACGTGCCTTGTCTATGTACATTATACATAGAGGGAGTAGACTCAACTCCGGAAATTTCCAGGGATAGATGCACAAGTAAAAAAGGTCACCAATTTGCTGAACATGTGTTTTCTTCCGCCTTGTTATAAGTTCAAAGCCTTGCTTTCTAATTTTTCTGTCTTTTTTAGGCATACATTTTTAATCAGTACATCAAAGAATGCCCCCATATTGGAACTCTAATCATATTTTCCTCCCACATTGGGGATCTTGGGATGGGCTGTAGCACATGCGTCAGTCTCTGGATCACAGATAATGCTGGGTAGGACCCACTTTATTAGGGACACCCAGATAGAACCGGGTAGGACCCACTTTATTAGGGACACCCAAATAGAATCGGGTAGGACCCACTTTATTAGGGACACCCAGATAGTACCAGAGAGGACCCACTTTATTAGGGACACCCAGATAGTACCAGGTAGGACCCACTTTATTAGGGACACCCAGACAGTACCGGGTAGGACCCACTTTATTAGGGACACCCAAATAGAATCGGGTAGGACCCACTTTATTAGGGACACCCAGATAG
>JAODLD010000106.1:651006-666783 GCA_026781065.1 Mormyrops boulengeri | reverse complement strand
CCCCCCCCCCCCCCCCCCGCCGCCCCCCCCCCCCCCCGCCCCCCCCCGACCCGGCGGCGTCGTCGGCCGCCCCCGCCGTCTCCCCCTGCAGGCAGCTTGCAGCTGTAAGAGAGGAACTGTAATCTCAGTTTTAAGTGAAAGTAAAGTAATATCTGGGTGGGGGGGTAGATAGGAATGTTGCCGTTAGAGAACTGAATAATTACCTGCACCTCACAAGCGCAATACTGTGCGCAAGTTGGGATTGCATTTATGGAAATGCACTGGAATTTATTCTGAATTAATTTTGCCTGATGGTATTACTTTTACTCGCCTCTCCAGCACCTATTAACTTATGCACTGCTGTTTAATTACGCCACTGCGTCGTCGATAGGGTGTCACAGGCGTGTAGTGGGGGTGCTGGCTATCGTTTCTGCCCTGGAAAACTCTCCAGTATGCATCGCTAAGCAGACCCTCCAAGCAGTGTTAGTGCAGAGGCACACACCCTTGTCTCCTGTCTCTGTTCACCGGGTGGCCCGGGGACGGGGGGGTGAGATCACCGCTCTCATTTATCCAAGAGTCGTCTCGCCGTGCCGGACCAACCCGGTCAGCGGTCCAGTTAAGAGTGCTGCGCCCAGTGGAGGAGTTTACTATGTGTGCATCAGCTTGTGAGGTTTTACAGAAGGGTGGCATGGGAATACTTAAATGTGTCATGCAGCTCAGAGTCTTTTTGGGGGGGGACTGGCATGCAGCCATGCCACGCTGTGTTACTGGCTAAGGGTGCACAGGGTGTAGTCAGACAGTACGCTCTGTTAACCTGTGATAGTAATGCTCTGCATTTTGGCAGCGGGGGGTAAAGGAGCCCCACAGGGGGCAGAGCCTCACCGGGTCATGAGGGGGTGCGTTACAGCTCTTTAACGCCTCTTACACGCTGACCATGCAGGGCGTAAGCACAGCTCTGGTCATGTGACCCGGACAGGAATCGCTTACTGTGACCTGTGTCAGCAAATATGTCCAGATAAATCAGGTTAAAATGAAATGCACTGTCAGTCTGTGTAGGAGAAAAGCCCCCGCGCGGCGACTTCATGCTGCTAGGAGGCGCTCTGCTGCAGTTTCAGAGGTGGAAGTTACCTTCTCTGAATGGGGCCCTTTCCCCACCCTAAATGCCCATGTGTGTGGGGTTTCCCCCTGGTCCTTACAGCTGACGGGATGTGTGCTTGAAATACCACATAGTCAAATGGTCTTTCTTGAATAAGACGTGTCATGTAGTCAAGAGTCCACACAAGTGTGCCACTGCCTAAGAGGAGCAAATGACACATATCACATGATGAGTATGCTGTAACAGGGACAGCCATTCCATCTTCAGCCTGAATTGCTACTTTAGCCCATGTTCCTTCTGGCTGTGTGAGGGGGTGTGTGACGCTATGTAAGCCTTTCACAGTAAAGGCAATAGCAGATCAGTAATATGGATGTGTGAAGAAGAGGGACAGAGAGATGAAGAAAGAGAGATAGAGGGACTGAAAGAAAATTAGAGAGAGAGTGGCAGGCAGCAAGGATTGGGACACAGAGAGAGAGACAGAGGGAGGGAGAGAGAGAGAGAGAGAGAGATTATTGATTGTAACTGTCTTTATTGGCTTATTACTGTAATTTCATTTGGTGATTCCCTTGTTAATTGTCATGTCACTGAAGCTGTGCTGTAACTGAAAATTGAACTGACCCAGAGTTCAGCATCCACCACCCGTTGGCAAGCTCCCGCCAAGCCGGGTGGGGCCAGATGCATGCTGGGATGTGGGCCAGATGCATGCTGGGATGCGGGCCAAATGCATGCTGGGATGCAGGGCAGAGCTGGCGAGACTGTAGCAGATGTTAGCTGTCGAAGCCTCTCTTGGCTCATTAGCTGTTCCGCGACGCGCCGCGGCGCCACCTGGAGGACACAGAGGCAGGCCAGTCCACCCGCAATCCCCCAAGGCATAGGCGAACTCTAAGTAGCGTGCAGAACTCCCATAAGACTATTGCCAAGCCCCTGAGTGCCCCCCCCCTCCTCCCCCACTGCCCACGCCCCCCAACTTTCCTATTCAGACTCGAGCTGTCAACAATGTTATATGTATCTTTTGCAGTTACCAAGGCAACAGTGAAATCACAACTCTGAACATTTCAGCCTCTTTGAATGATGTTGACAGACCTAATTAACTGAGCAGTCATCGCCGCATATGGCCTCCAGGGGGCGGCATCATCACCGTGATGATCTCCAGCTCCATGCTCAATCTCTGGCCAATCATGGGCCAGACACCCACCCGAAAGGCCGGGTTACACGTTCCGTCCCCATGCAGCACCACTGTTCCCCAAAAACCACAGTGTGACATCACAGTAACTGCGAACTTGATTCTGAGGCTACGTCTAACCCAACATGCCTCATTCTTCATCTGAACACTGCTTGTTCTGTGGAGACAAACAATGTTTATTATTATGCTGATGTTTTATTCAAATCAAAATAAGGCATATTGACTGGATTAAGTTCTTTATCCATTATTTGCATGCAGTGTATTTGCTTTCATCCAAAGGGACATGTGCGGCCTTAAAACTGCATCACCCCTGTAAAAACAGTTCAAGAAAAGTACCAGAAGTCATTCTGGGACCCAACTATCTCGCTACACACACATGCTTCCTCTGTAGAATCCAGCATGATAGGGCTTAAGCAACTACTGCTATGACCCCATGAGCTGAAATTCCAGAGGGCCTCACATACCACGATAGCACAGATAAGGTTCTTGGCCTCAAATTGACCCCATAGAACCCTCCAACTGCCACAGTAGCAGGGCTTGAGAGTCATGAGCAGAGGCAGCTGCTTAGAGCACAAAGAGAGAGAATAGGTCTAAAACAGGTGGGCAGGTCATAAAGTATGCCAACCCCGCAGCTACACCGTACAGCCTGCGGTTTGGCGGGTAAATGGTCAAACAAGGTCTACAATCTCCAGAGTCCAGGGTGAGAGACGGGCTGACACCACAGGCGTTTAGCGTGGGCTTGGTGTGTGAGTGTGAAGGGATATTTCCCAGTAAGGTTTCCCATAATGCACTGGCAATCTGTACATGGAGTGGTGTTTATGAGTCAGCTTTTACATAGCACCTGAGGCAGGATGGAGTCAGTAATTATTCAGAGGTTGGCACGTATTTGTGTTTTGAACCAGCCTGGATGGTCACAGCAGCCAGAGACGGTGACGTATGCCAGAGTCCCCCTGAACGGCATTCTGGGTAAAGCAGGCAAGCGCAGAATTTATAGTGGAGAGTGCATTTCTTAATGTTATTAAGGGTGGGGGGTGTCTCCTGATGTTACGGGAGTGTTCGCTAATGGTATTTCTGATATTACACCGCTGAGATTTGCATCTTTCAGTCTCTCCACCGGTTCTTCAGCTAGAGACTTTCTCGTGTAAGGTAATAAAACACGTCTGCCGCCATCAAAGCAGCAGAACAGGAAATGAATGGATGTTAGCCTTACAGTTCCAAGGCGCTTTAGTGAAATTGTTAAAGATCTTTTATTGCCTCGTAATAGTGCAAACACCTTTACGTGTCATCCGTCTCGCTCCCCCTCAATTCCCTTCTTTTTTAGTGTATTTACCACGTTGGACGGTTGTCAAAATGCATAATAGCGTTTAAAGGCGCGGTCCCCCACGATGCCGCATCATACGATTTGGGGGGGGGGGGGTGCCGCTTCCAGCCTGGATTTCTGTAATCACTGCTGCCTTTTCACAGCCGTGGAGGAAAGTCAATCAATGGAAACACAATGCTGGAGGTATGCCGGGAGATCTTTTGTTAAAAAAAAAACTAGAATTTTATCTGAGCAATATTATCGAACAATGAAATTAGGAGAGCAGAGTTATGCGGGACGGGTTTATATAAGCGGGCAACGGCGCATTTACTGCTGGCATCCCCCCCCCAATTCGGCTCGCGGCTAGGGGTGCCGCATAGAGAAGTGGCGCCGCACTCAGCGAGGACTCCTGGAAAAATAAGCCCAGGAAGGAAGGTGCGGTGTCGGTTAGGGTTCCCCGGGGCCCGCCTTTATCTCTCTCTTCGACTGAAACTCATCCTTCCGTTTTAACAGCTTTCCTCATTTCTTTGCCTCATTTAAAAGGAGAGAAAAAAAAAAACAAACGCAGGTGTAGCTTTGCAACTTGATTTGGGGTGAACGCGCTCCCCGGCCGCCCCCGAAGTGCGGCAATAAACCCCTGATTAGGTTACGGAGAGCCGCACAAGCGCAACTTAGCGCATAAATTTGCGCGCAAGTTTCCCAGCGAAAACAAGCAAGAAAGTCCTCTTAAAAATGCTGGAAATGCAATTACAAAAGTTCAAGAAGAAACTATTTTAAAAGACTATCATATAAAACAGGCTTTTCTTTGGCTCACAAGGCGTCTTTAATGCTTAATACCGAAGGCACCGGTGCTGTCGTAGAGAAAGATAATGTTTAGAGACACCGCACGATGAATTTGCGAAGGTGCTTTGCCAAATGTTCCCCAGTCTATTCCACCGAGAAGAATATCTTAATTCCCCCAACCCCTTGTTTTTCATTATTTCCCTGCTTTTTCGCCAAATGCCATTTTCATCTCCGCCGCGACTCGATTATGTTGGTTTTACATTCGCATTTATTATCTGCGCAGACAATCAGAGGCGTCTCATTATAAGTGCTGTTTTCCTCTTTCTTTCCTGAAGTAGAACATTCGCTGTTGCACAGTGTTATACTGCAAAGTCTGGTGTGTGTGTGTGTGTGTGTCCCAGCATGGTTAAACGAAGGTGATCAGCAAAGCAATCGCCTCCTCTCCACGGCTGCTTTGCTTTATTTCCGTTTTCTTATCGGGATTAATAAATAAATAAGAAACCAACTGGGGAGGGGGGGTCGAGTTTATTCAACAGTAATGATTAGGGCCGAGTAATTGAAAACTTCCCCCTGACGGGGCGTAAGGTTCCTTCAGCCGGCTTTCCTGTGATGGGGTAATTTGGGGTTCATTAAAAAGCCGTTAGCGAGGTGTAGATAGAGAGCCGGCAGATCACGCAGATTTTCCCTCTAATTTTGTTTCTCTCGCAGGTCTGGCCGAAGTCCAGAGGGCTGTAGCTGCAGTTAATGTCCGTGCGTTGCGGTGAAATAGCGCACAACACGCGTTTGGATTGAGCGGCATTGACTCGCCTAGGTGTGCCAAGTTTGGGAAATACGTAGGCAAGCCTAATTAGCATTCCCTTATTGGCATAGGCCTAATCATTTCTCAGTTTGCAGATATGTTAAATTAAGCGATTTGGTATCAGGAACCTGTAATTTCAGTGTCTGCGCATCCACGAATCTCCGTTTATGTCCAGTATGATCGGTTAATATTCCAAGCAGAGCTTCTGTCTAAAGAAGCATGTATAATATACAATATGAAACAGTTTTATTTTTATGGTTTAGTACCGCAACATAGAATAATCAAGACGCTTGTGTGGGTCTGTTGGTGGATGGGGGAAATTGGCGTGCTGCAGAGAACGTTTTATTGAGATTGGAAATCCAGTTCTTCACTGGAAAGACGGTCTTAAAGGTTTCTGGTTTAAACATGTCGGTTTGTTTGCTTGTGATAAATTCATCCTGTTGCTCCTGTTTATTCTGAAAAGAAATAATGAACGATCTTGTGTGCGGCAATTCGAGCGAGGCGCCGCCGTTTCAGATAAAGCGGCTTTTTAATGGGAAAGAGTCGCAGTTTAGTCAATTAAAAATCCTTCAAGCGATAAGTTGTTTGCGCGCAGTCCTCGGCGATGTTTAGGAGGACGATTGTTTTTTTTATTATTATTATTATTTATGAGTGACGGATCATTGCTGTGGAGATGACAGACGTGCCGTCTGAAGGGGGGTGTCTTTGGAGAGCGAGCCCCCGCTTGCTGGCAGCGTGTTAATTAGGAGCGCTAATGGCTGTAATGGCAGCGTCCCGCCGAGCCGACCGCGGGGTCACGTTATGTTAGGCTGCCTCGGAGATGCGAGCACTTGGACGCCCAGTGTGGGGTAAAGGTCGGCCCGAGGAGGAGGAGGAGGAGGTGTGGGGGTGGTGGTGGTACACTTCCAGGCAGGAAGCAGATGCTTCCAAAAAGTTCCCCAGCTGCCCCGCTTCCATCATCCTGGCAGAGAGTTTGGCAGCAGGTTGGAGCAGCGGGAGGGAGGCGAGCCATAATGAGAGCCGATGCTAAGCTGCCGGCGCGCCGGTTTGGTCTGGAGCCCAAACTCACCTCTAATCGCCGCGCAGACGGTTTTACCTAAAAGCATTAAACACTACCGGGGGGGTGCGTGGACCTCACCGGAATGTACCCGATTTACCCAAACCTCCAGCCTATTCGGTATTAAGTCCAGTCCTTTGATCCCTCTCTCCAGCCTGCTGTTCCTAGATGTTTCCGGAAAGGTGCCTGAAAGCCGTTCCGATCTGTGCTTTCATCTGCAGCCCCTCCCCCCCCCGTCTATAGTGTTTGTTTTATTTCAGGGGGTGTCATGAGTTAATTCAGCTTTGAACGTGAATCCTGGCAATTTACTTACGGCTCTGTCGCCGGGCGTTATGAATAATGCACGAAAAGCCGAAGCTGGCGAAGCCATGCTGCCGATCGGAGGGGCGTCTCCCAAAAACCCGGCACCCAAATTCAATAAATCAGGCTCCTGGCGGCCGTACACGGAGCGGGAATATCTCTTTAATATAATATTCGGAGAAAATACTCCCTGCTTCAAGACTACTAAATCAAGAAGAAACAACACAATAATAAGTACATACGTTGTGTTTTTATAAGAAATCTTTGGTCTTCAATTCGTGTGAATTTAACAAGGTAATATGTTGGAAAAAGAGCCATCAGTGTCAATTTCAAGCCCTTTAAAAGGTTTGGATTTCTCTAATGGCCTTTAATGTTTTTCATTTGAACCAACGCTTTCAAGCCTCTGTGTGTGTGTTAATGTGTTTTTTTTTGCCAGTATTACCAATACAAAGGCTCCCTTTTTTGGTGGTTCAGCACGTTATTTTTCAAGTGACGATGATAAAAGTAGCAATAAATAAATAAGCAGAGTCGAGCCATCAAAATCGGGGTATCTAAAGGGAAATAGACGAACGTCATTCTGTCCACCTCTGAATCCCAGTAAAGCTAAAAAGAACTGAACTATGCCTGCAAATCCGGGGCTTTTTAATTGGTTAAAAGCAGAGATGTACATTTGGAAAGTGCCTTAATAATATCTGTCTATCCCCGCATTCTGCTTTTATATCGGCCAGACGGATCGTACGGGAGATTTCGTATTCAGGTAGAGTCCGTCTCTGCAGACAGCAGAGGCTCAGGAAATACAAAAAACTGGGCAGCATCAATTATTTATGTTACACAGCAAGTCTCTAATATTTCCTCACGTATAAAAATCATCCATGCCGCCCTAGTCACTTCAAATGTGTAGTACTGGAGCTTATTTAAGAAATTGCGAAGGATGTTTTTTGCTTTATTTAACTTTTTCTTTACGAAGCTGTGATGTGGGGGATTTGAAGCCCTAGGGGGCGGGATTACAGTATGCTGTCAAGCCGGGCTTGGTTTAGTCCAAAGGGAGCCGATATGATAGCCAATGGGGAGTCAGTTAACAGCTGATTGACATGATAATCCCGCCCATCATTGTTGATAACATTGCCGATTCAAAACTAAACTGAATCTGTGCAAAAGGCAGGTTTAAAAATTGGCGTTTTGATTTTGACAAATTGATTTTTATTCTTTTATTTGGGGGACCTGCTTACTCTGGGTCCGTGCGCAAAGTTAGTGATGTTTAAATAGATACTTTATCGTCTGAAACAGTTTTTGTCCAGAAAAGCACAAAACTCCAAAAATGTCTGTGGCGTCAGATAGCTATTTCTTATTAGCGATTTGTCCTTAGCCTCCCTTTGCAGTTGGGCCGGGGGGATGAAAGGTGTCCGTACTGCCACGGTAATGAGCGGGATGACAAGAGTGGGAGGTAGAGTGTGGAGAGTGTACACCTTGCCCCCCTGCCTTCTCCGACGGGGGTGCCATGACAGAGGTCTGGCAGGTGTGAACAGCACAATCGAGCTGAGTGATGCTGTTTATTAGCCATGGGTTGCTGTGGAGATGTTGTCCATGAGAGTCATGGTTCCTCAAACTCTCAAAATGCATTTTCACAAGATCCCTATTACTGGAGTGGTGGCTCTGAGGCTAGGGCTCTGTCCCAGCAATCGGAAGGTTGTTGGTTTGAATCCTGTGAATGCCGGGAGTGGTCCTACTCTGTTTTGTCCTTGAGCAAGGCTCTTAACCCCACGGAGGGTTATCAGATGCGACGGGGGGCGGTGCCACCGCCCCAGCTAAAATTGCAGGATATGGGTGCGCACAGCCCCTGATGGTTAGGTGGTATGAATGTAGGTGAAGTTGAAACCTCACGCCCAAGCATCCAAGGCAAACGCTGCCTTTGTATTTATGGGTGCCGGCGGAGGTGTTAGCAGTAGTAAAATGTTAACGAGCTCGTTAGTGGGGAGGCGGAGCCTCTGCAGATGAAGTTCCGTGGTGGATTCTCCTCCATGAGGGGCTTGATGGGGGTCTGGGGGGCTACAGTAATGAAGGAGAGATATTCTGGGAAGAGCTATAGCCTCCGGTCCGGTCCTCCGTGCAGTTCAGCTTGGGTTGGCAGGTCTGTTGGGTATGGGTCTGGATCTACGTGGGGTTTCCATGGAAGGTTCATGGAGGTCAGGTGGGTGGGTCGGGGGGGGGTGCTGTTTAAAATGGAAAATTCACAGACCATACAGCAGCATCCTCCCTGGGGGGGGAGGTGCCTGCCCTGTGCTTCCTGGGAATTAATTATGGAGAGACGGATGGATGGAGGAATGGTTGCGAGAAATGGCAGCAGCACACACACATGCATAGGGATTTCCGCTCCACTTCCTGTAGAATAAGGAATCACACACACACACACACTCTATCTGTCGCCCCTACAGTGAGCAGGAACATAAACACACCTTATGGAGAAGTTAGATCCCGGAGTCATGCTATCCAATACTGCCATCTGCTCAAATTCAGCATCAAACGGCCTCATCCAAACATCGATTTGCAGCCAGTCTGCCAGGCGCGCATTCTTGCCTTTAATGCCGCCGCGGGAAAAAAAAAAAAAAAACAGCTTGATGATGGATGCCGAAGATGCAGAAGAACGTTAAGGTATCCTCTGCTCCCCCCCTTTAGTTTCCCAGTGCTGAATTTGGTGGGAGACTCCCGTCATTCTCCAACACGCTTTCTGCCTTCACACTTCGCCCCCGAAGCCGTCGTCGGGGTTCCTCGCTGGCCCCTGCACCTGTCCTAGATCGGCCGCCTCTCTGCTCCGTAATCCCGGCCTCGGCAGAAGAGTCACATCGCCGCTGGGCAATGGAGCGAGACCCTTAACCCACAGGCACCAGATGAACGGCTGACCCCGTGCTCAGACCCCAAGCCTCGCTCTCACCAGTAAAATGTGTTTGTCAATCAAAGCAGAGCATAATGGGATACGTGCCAACAAGTATCCCAATATACCTGCCCATCTGCAAATGCCAAATACAGCTTAATTTTAGTAATTTCATAGACAAGGTGAGCCATTATAGCCACGTTTAAACAGGCGTGGTACTGTGATGTGGCGATTCAGGTTATCTCCGGCCAATGCTCAAAAGACACACCGAGGTTTGGCTGTGCTTAACTGCTGTCAAGTCTGCTGTAAATCAAGACAAAGGGTCTAGTATTATATTTTTGTCCTCTTGCATTCTGGGATGTTTCACAGTTGCATTCATTGTGACTAACGGTATATCCGTCCACTAGGGGGCACTTATACTCACCCCTCATGCATTCACAGTATACAAAGAGTTAAGAGTCACAGGGTCATTTGTCTGTAGAATCCAGAAAGAAAAGCCCACCCCCACATGGGACTGGAGCTCTATTTGAACCAGTGACCTCAGCACCAAGGCTCTACTGAGCCATTGTGACTTTCATTAAGCAAACAGCGCCACCTACAGGCACGTTTCATAGCTACGGCGGCCAGCTGGTGTTGCCGCGCCTTGCTTCCGTGCTCCAGCTTTTGAAACGCGCCGCTCAGTGTAATGTCTATAGCACTCGGAAACACTCTCATGGAGGCATGTCCCGCGAAGGCGGAGCTTACAGCCGGCGCTACGCTCCGTGGGGTGTGTCTTTAAAAAAATCCCAGTTATCTCAGTCAAGCTTTACTACGTTCAGGCTCCGACAAACTCTGAATCAAACTTCTGATGATGGTAAAAAAAATAAATAAATAAATTGCAGCATGATCTCTGATGTAGATAAAATCTTAACCACTTTGCCTTGAATTTCTCTGGTTTTTGATTAATGGGAATTATACCTTCGAAATCTGGGGGAAAGGTTAGCGAATCTAAAATATTATCTAAAAAAATCTCCCTTGAGCCCGGGACAAGTCACCTTATCTCTACCCTAAGACTCTGCACATCATGCAGTGAAATTATTACATTTTAATTGGTTATGGAATTTGGCTGCATTTTAATTCCCGGCCTCACCTGACCTGTTCTGATCTTTGTATCATACACTAAAATGTCAGTTATTTTCCAAGTTGCTAACTTTTATCTCACTTTGAAGGTCTTTCTCCTGTTTTTTGCTCCACTAGTGATTCCAGGATAAATAATTTAGGCAACAGCGATATTTCGCTTAGGTAAGAAGCGAATAGTGTTCTCCAGAGGATGAATAGCAAGCTTCGAGCGGTCGGGTTATTCTTTTAGCGGCCGACTCCTTTCATGACAGACGTTTGGCCGCTTTTGTATGTTTCAGGATGAACATCTCACTACATGCTGTTGCATGGCACTACATGGTGTTACTTGGCACCCTGAGTCCGTGGATAATGGGGCTTATACTGGGCGTGAGGTATGAGAGTATATTTTAGTTGTTACAACATGACATGATCAGGAGTTGCATCCTATTAAAGCGAGAGCAGAAATGTCTCCTTATGGCAGTTGTTTCTCAACCTGATCCTCAGGGACCCCCAGATGGCCCACGTCCCATCAGGAGCTGGAAGGGAGCAAAAATGTGGACCGTCTGGGGTCCCCAAGGACCAGTTTGAGAAACACTGCCTTATGGTGTCAGTTCGTGCCAAACCAGCATTGTGATGTTATTGAGCACCCCGCGGTTGTCTATCTGACGTAGACTTTGAAGGGTGAGAGGGACTATTAATGGCGGGGATAACCTTGGGTGGGGCTGCGGTCTAGGTTCGAGGCTTTGTGTTAGGCGGGGCCCAGCTCTCGAGGGCTCCCCCAAGTGTTGATTGGACAAAGGGCTTCTTCCTCAAAGAAATTGCCCAGCTGAAGTTCCAGCTTTTTAAGTAAGACGCAGGCCTCTATATGGTCCAATTCTGACCCCAAGCTGACCACAGCCTCTGGTCCATTACCCCAGTGCACAGAGGAATCATGGAGAGTGCACAATCACTCTCTCTGTCTTTGTCTCTCTCCCTTTCTCTCTGTCTCTGTCTCCCTGTCTTTCTCTGTCTCTCTATCCCTCTATGTCTCTCACTGTCTATGTCTCTCTCTCCTTCTGTCTGTCTCTTGTAGTCTATGTCTCTATCGCCCTCTTTCTCTCTCTGTCTGTCTCTCTTCCTCTTGCTCTCACATCTGTGAACATGGAAGCTGAAAGTACATCTCGATATCAGCCCAGAATTATCGGCACAAGATTCCATCTACAAATGATTCCAAATGTGGGGGAATTTGAACGCAGGGCTGAAGAGCCGAGTGCTCCAGGTCTGTTTTCCACAATGTAATTCCGTAATGGATAAGCCAGGCCTCAGTCTGTTTGCAGCATAACACCCACTTTAGGTGAGGAGTTAGGAGGGTCTAAGTCGGCGAGTTCAGAGGCGCTTAGGATAGATAGAAGTCTCAGAGTGTATGTGGGGTTGGGGAGTAAGTTTATACTCTTTGTTTATCACTTTGTTTTCTTGCCTAAAACAACATGGGGGGGCAGTTCACTTCCCCATCCTGCCTAAGTGCTTGCCCCCCCGCCTTACCCCTCCCCAGTCAGGGGGTGTTGGATCTCTCTCACATGCCTACAGAGCTCTGATTCGGTGCTGAAACCTGCAGCATCGCCTTTTGACCTCAGGATCCTCTGACTAGCCCCCCCCCCAGTGGGTAGAGCACCGGCCACGTCTCCCTCCTCACTGACTGTTAAACGCAGTGAGATGCAGGCATGATTGATGATCCCACCCCATGGCACGCTGCTCCCAGGCCACGCTGCCCACTTCTCCCACTGGGGGACGGGGAAACACACATCATCGAATCGTCCCTCGACTCCCTGGCAATAATTCCGCCACCTTGAGTGCCTCTCCCGCCGTGCACCACGCTGCTTGTGATTGAGGGGGCTAATGGCTGCCGAGGAAGGGGCCCCCACTTTTAATATCCTCTCTCTGTCTCTCTCGCTCTGACGTTTTGCCGCTCTGCATTTTAATGGGAATGGTTCGCCAGCAGGCTCTTCACTAGTGGCAGGAATAATTCTGTCCGATTTACACGGCCGAGGTGAGCCGGTGTGCGGGAAGGGAATGGTGCTTGGCCCATTTCCTCCATGTACCTCATGCCGAAAGCCTCCTCAGAACACTCCGTGTGTCACATGACCCCACTCGCACCCGGGGCCGTGCGGCTCAGCGTTTCCGATTGGAATCCGTCCCCAGGGACAGGCTTCTCAGCCCCAGCTGTGGGGTTCAATTTTTGATTAGCTAAGAAGTGAGATCTGTGACTGCATCTATAAGAGTGACTGGAAAGGGGTCCCTGTGGTCGCCGCAGCAACACAAGGTGTATCCATGGCGATAGTGTATGCATGCCATCCATGTCCCCCCCCACGGCGTTTTCGTGGGATGTTTTCTTGTTATGACAGCAAGTTTGAGGCTATAACATAGCTGCTTTTTACAGGGGGATTCTGTCGGGGGAGGGGCCCCCTGGCGACACCCCAAAGTGGGGGGGGGGGCTCGCTGGCCTAGAGGCAGGGCCCGGTCCATATTGACAAAAACATGACGAGCGAAGTCGGTCATCCCTTTCACTGTTGTGTGTCTTTATTCGAGCCCTCACCTTCATAAAGAGAAGAAAATCTAACTTAGGCCTTTATGAAGTATCTCACTCAGCTTAAAGCTCTCCCGCTTTATCCCCTTCCTGCTGGATACTGTAACTGTTCCTCCAGGTGAAGTACTGCTTCACACGCTGAGCCTCCGACCCCCCCCCCACCCCCCATCACTCCCTGCTTCCTGTTTTATCTCCACGATAGACATTTTAAACAAAGAGCAATAAAATCACGAGCGCGTCTCCGTAGAGACCTGAGTACCTGCCAGCTCGCTCGTGTCGATGGCGGCTCTGAGTGCCAGGGCGAGACTTTCATCTCTGGGCCTCGGAGTGCCGCCGGGCCGGGAAGCGCGGGGCACTGGTGAAGCTGGCATGCGTGCGCTGGCCTGGCCTGCCCGTCTCTCTCTGGGCCTGAGATGGGGGAGGCCTGCTGGTTCTGTATGCCCCCGACTGGCAGACCTGCACTTCTGTGCTTCACACCACCTGGAGGGTCTACCTTGGACGAGTAACAGCACGATAATAACCTCCTCCCCCCAAGCTTCCCTGCCCCCCGTCCTATTCCTGTTATTCCCTCTTTGTTCCAGAACACTCTGTAATGCCACATGGACCCCATATTGCTAGAGGGTCCAGCCACTCTTCTTTAATTGGGCCCCAGGTCCAAACCTTCACTGTCAGTGGAGGTAAAATCATTTATCCTGCAGTTTGACTTTAATTATAAAACACGAGTCACATCAAGCGGAGCTATCCCATAATGCCCCTCGAACCAGTCGCTAATTAAGCGGCCGTCTGCGGAGTGATCACTCCTCCTGGTCCGTATGGCGAGCGCGGCGCTGCACAGAGGATGCGTCCTGAACCCCAAGATTTCACGGTCGCTCCCTAATAAATTAAGTCCGATAAGAGGAGAATTTGGTGGCGATGGTCTTAATAATTAATGACACAGATGCGTAGTATTTATTGAATGGTGTAATTTAGTATTAAATCATCTCTAAATGACTCAGGGAAGCAGAGAGACTTACGGCTCCTCCTGCATCTTATTAAAGCTCCCCCTCCCCACTCTCGCTTTAATCTATGGCCGCCCCACTCCCCCTCGCTCTCCACATCATGTCGCTCTGTTCACATTTCCCTCCAGTGGCTGAAAAGGGCAGCGGGAGGAACATGAAAGCCGTTTTTACGCGCGAGGATCCCGCCGATGCCACAGCCAATAATTTAATGTTCCACGTCTCTTCTGGTTATTTGGTCTCCGCGATAACGACACTAAATGAAAAATGTCCAGGGACTAAAAGCCTCGAATAAATCACAGGGGCGCCCCACAATTGATGTGTGCAAGAGCGCCCTCCAAAGGGGTTTTGGGTTATGGCGCGAGTGTCGATTTCTGTTGCTCCACTGCCGCAGAATTATCCGTTATCCCTCATCCGGAGTAATTCATGTTTATGAGCAAAGCAGACTGTACCTGTGGGTGCCTGCTCAGCCTCATCCAAGGGCTGTAAGAGTTCTTTAGTCGTTTTTAAGGTTTTTCAGGTCTTGAAAAGTGGGCTTTGTGAGCCATGAGTCGGCTGTAGCAAATCGGTTTGGACCCATCGATTTATCGATTGCTCGTCCGACTGTCTTCGGAGAGTTTCATTCCGAGCACTGGGACTTGACGGAGAGACAGTAACATCTACACATAATCCATCGGTCACCCGCTCCGAATCCTCCGACGCCCCGTGAGAATTCGATTCCATTGGAAATTGGGGAGCTGAGGTGGGCGGCCCGTCGTTGGGTGAAGCGCAGCAGCATCGGGCCGTGTGAGCTTGGGTCTGCCAGAGTCCTCATCCACCTCCCCCCACCTAAAGTCCCAGCAGATGGTAACCGTTGGTAATTGGGGGGGTGCAGACCTCCACATTGTCTGTGTATGGTCTCCCCCAGGAGTGAGTCTAGGATTTTTTAAGTTGGGGGGTACAAGAGGGACCAAGTTCATACAACGGGGTGAACCTTATCATTAGCCAGTGATATATTATGAAATGTGGCGTGACAGGGGAGGGGCATTCTGCGGACCAATAAGCTTGCAGCTCAGTGCCCCTGTGGCCCCGCCCTTGTATACACCCCCAGCCCCCTGTAATCACCCTAGCATAGACCTGCTTGGTGTGTTTCTTCAGCAGTGAGATTAAGCCCCCCAGGACTGTGGGACATGCCTTCATAACGTGAATGTAATTAGCCGTGGTCCCCAGCTCTGGGGAGACCTGCCAGACGCCTTTCCTCAGGATTCTTTGGGGGCAGATTTGAGGTCTCGTTAGTACAGCATAGCAGGGGGGGGTGCCCCCAGCACTTGCGCCCCCTGGTTTATACCCGGGGGTGTTAATCCTGAGTGGGCTGCCTTCATGTACAGCGCCACTGACGCCTGCTCGGGGGCGTTACTTTGTTGGCGTGTGGGGGAGATGCGTCACACGCTGTCCTGGCCCCCCCGCCAAGCCGGAAAGCCCTCCCCGCTGGCAGGGAGGCTGCGATGGCTTTGCTAATCCGCGACTCCGAGGTTGGATCCATAAACTCAGAATTTATCCCTTTTGCGGACAGAAGCTGATCAGACGCACATATCGAGGTGATGTGAATGCCGTACTCCACCCAAGGATGGCGCTCTACACCGCCAGCCTGCATCTGCCAAATTATCCTCTTCGTCACAGGACTTTTAATTACCATGTTGCCCTTTCGGGGGGGGGGGGAGGGGTTCTATGCCATAATCAAGCTTGTGGAGTCCATTTCTTGTAAAGCAGTGGATC
>JAODLD010000106.1:633834-650906 GCA_026781065.1 Mormyrops boulengeri | reverse complement strand
CCCCCCCCCCCCCCCCCCCCCCCCCTCCCCCCCCCCCCCCCCCCCCCCCCCCCCCCCCCCCCCGGGGCGCCCCGGGGGGGGGCGCCCCCCCGCCCTCTATGCCATAATCAAGCTTGTGGAGTCCATTTCTTGTAAAGCAGTGGATCAATTTAAGCCCGAAGCTCTGGACAGGAAAAGCTGAACGTGGCCAAATGGGCCCATTAATCATAATATTGACACTTTTAATATAGCTGAGCGGAACACAAACGGGGAAAAAGTCAAAACTATTACACAGCGTCTGATACATTTATGAAACGTTCCTGAGTGTCAGAGGGGCCAAAGGCACGTGAGGCTGCTGGAAGTTTGTCGATGGCCCCCGAGTCTGAATTTAATTGCTTTTCAGTGAAAAATATGAATGGAGGTAAAAAAATAAATAAATTGTTCGTCTGACTGTAGCTGGGCCTTTTCTCACTGAAGGATGTATTCGTGTATTTATGATTGGTATGATTCAGACGGAGCAGGCGGCCTCATCACTAACTGGGCTTTTTTGTTGAAGGTTCTAGTCTCAGGAGAAGCCTGCTGATGTTGTTTGTCCTGGGTTTTTTATACTGCAGAAAATATCTTGACATCCTTTCCAAGTTCCCGTATGGAGCGGGTTTGTTGGTATTCTGTTTACACTTTCATGAGTTCGGACAGCCGGGGCAGGCAAGGCCGGGAGGTTGGGACAGTTCGGCCTGTCCGGGGATTCAAGGTTAGCTTCAGGTTACTGGGCTGCACTTTTAACCACCATGCCACCTGCTGAACATGGAAGGTAATACATCTAGCCATACACTAGTGCCTGCACATGGCCTTCAGCTAAATGGACGGGTTTCGAAGGGAACCTGACTGTCACTGCAGACAGTCCGCCACCCCAAGTGGTGGTTTGTTTATCCTGATCATTAGGTGGGCGGGGCTTGGGAGGAGAGCCCTGCGGTGGCTTCTTTCATACACTATATTGATAATTATTTGGACACCTGCCTTTACACACACATGAACTTTAATAACATCCCATTCTTAATACATAGGCTTCAATATGGAGGTGGCCCACCCTTTGCAGCTATAACAGCTTCAACTTTTCTGGGAAGGCTGTCCACAAGGTTTAGGAAGGTCAGGCACCGATGTTGGACAAGAAGGCCTGGCTCAGAGTCTCCGCTCTAATTCTTCCTAAAGGTGTTCTATCAGGTCAGGGCTCTGTGCAAGCCAGTCAAGTTCCTCCACACCAGACTCACTCATCCATGTCCTGGACCTTGCTTGGGGCACTGGTGCGCAGTCATGTTGGAACAGGAAGGGACCATCCCCAAACTGTGCCCACAATGTTGGGAGCATAAAATTGTCCAAATGGCTTTGAATGCTGCAGATTTAAGAGTTCCATTCACTGGAACTAAGAGGCCAAGGCCAACCCCTGAAAAACACCCCCACACCATAATCCCCCCTCCTCCAAACTTTACACTTGGCACAATGCAGTCAGGAAAGTACCGTTCTCCTGGCAACTGTCAAACCCAGACTCGTCCATCGGATTGCCAGACAGAGAAGCGTGATTCGTCACTCCAGAGAACACGTCTCCACTGCTCTAGAGTCCAGTGGCGGCGTGCTTTACACCACTGCATCCGACTCTTTGCATTGCACTTGGTGATGTAAGGCTTGGATGCAGCTGCTCAGCCATGGAAACCCATCCCATGAAGTTCTCTACATACTGTTCTTGAGCTAATCTGAAGGCCACACGAAGTTTGGAGGTCTGTAGCTATTGACTCTGCAGACATTTGGCGACTTCTGCACACTGTGCGCCTCAGCATGTGTTGTCCCTGCTCTGTGATTTTACGTGGTCTATCACTTTGTGGTTGAGTTGCTGTTGTTCCCAATTGCTTCCACTATGTTATAATACCACTAACAGTTGACAGTTGGAATATTTAGTAGAAAGGAAATTTCACGAATGGACTTATTGCGCAGGTGGCATCCTATCACGGTACCACGTTTGAATTCACTGAGCTCCTGAGAGCGACCCATTCTTTCGTAAATGCTTGTAGAAGCAGTCTGCATGCCTAGGTGCTTGATTTTATACACCTGAGGCTATGGAAGTGATTGGAACACCTGAATTCAATGATTTGGAGGGGTGTCCCAATACTTTTGGCAGTATAGTGTATACTTTTATTCATATACGAAGCACTTATCCGAAATGTGTGCCAGCATGTGGGTTAGCCTGCTGTACCCATGGAAGGTTGTGGGTTCAAATCCCAATGCCAGCAGTGTGATGTCACCATTGGACCCTGGGGCTGGGCCCTTAACGCCCAATTGCTCCAGGGTCTGACCCTGTTTTGTCTCTTTGGATAAAAGTGTCTGTTAAACAAATAAAATGTAAGTGTAATTTTATCTGCAGGAGTTCCACCTCGTAGCCTCTGGGTATAGAACCATATTCATCATCCCATGTGTCTCGTTTCTTGCTGTAAGAGATTCACACTGCCTCTGACACCAGCAGATACAGACCTAATCTGCCTCTAGGAATAGCGCCCCCTTGGCAACACGTCCTGCACTGATACCCGGGCCTCGAGTCCGGAGCCTTTTGAGGATGTTAGAGGCGAGGCGTGTTTATGGACGTGGGGCCTCAGGGACAAGTGTGATGACCTGCAGGTATGAGAGCGGCTCTCAAATTAATTACCTGGTGGTGAGGACCCTGCACCCACCCCCCTGTTTATACTCCATGGACAGGAGAAGGGATAGGGGAGATAATTCCTCTGATTACCCACCTGCTCTCCGCTGCCCTCTCACTACATTGGCAGCCCTGTGGTGCTTTCTAGTTATTTACTATCCAGCACCAAGCATCAATTCCCCACCCCCCGTCACACTCACCTGGCGACTCACAGTGGAGGCGGTGCCCAAAAATATCTGCCAGATTCCCGATTGGCCCATCTGCTGCTCCCCACTGTCCCCAGCTCCTCATTGGCCTGGAGATAGTGGTTCTGAGAATACTGACCAATCCCTGCGTATCACTTGGCCTTTCTGTCGCTCTCGGGATCTGACAACAGCAGATGGGGTCTCCAAGCAGGAACGTCCTATATCATTGAGGGTCCGTTCACTGGCGTGTTCTGGATTTTAAAAACAGCGAGGTGTAGGGGACTAGCCGAAATCAGCTCAGGGGACAAACTTCATTAAAATTAATTAATATTAATTAATAGCAAAAATTAGATGTCATTGCTTATGTAGTCAGTTTTAGCAAAACTCATTCCGCACGGCCGTAATTCTTCTACAGTACTTGCTCATTAAATTTTGCAGAAACTAATTTTAAATAAAATTGACCAGGCTAACGAGCAAAGCAGGCTCTGTAATTAATAATTTTATGCAGAGAGATCGCTGTAATGCAGTGATGCACCAAGATCACTGCCTGTTCAACTTTCTTAACTTCAGTCACAAATTTTCAGGAAAATCATTCAGGATGGTGTTGTCGGTGTGTAAATCAGAATGCAAGTGAACGTAGCATCAGTGAGTAGTACAGGTTCAGTGGTTGCCCTCACTGAAAAAGTCATAGCTAGCTAGCTGGTTAGCAGAATGTTCTACTTCAGTGTCTCCTAAATAAGGATCATGTTTATTAAATTTTTAGTGTACTGACTGTTTGTGACCAACAGGGGGGGCCCAATCTTCAGGGCCCCCATGTAAATGTGTAAGCACCACTGATCCAGTGTACAAAATGGCTGTGTTTAAATCTTTACATGTTGAAGGCACTGGAGACACTCCACACTGTAAATTGTTATTGCATTTAGTCATTATAAATTTGTCTGTATAAATTTTTAAGATGCTGGAAAGTGATACAGACGTCACTGTTGTGCTTATCGTCCCATTTACAATGCAAACTGTTTTAGGCATGTGAAGGATACTCTGTGGCTGGCCCTTGACAGCCCTGCGATGGACTGGCATCCAATTCAGGTTGTACCCCCACCCTGTGCCCTATGCCACTTTGGATTGGCCCCCATTACTATGGATCAATGGCGAGATTGCCCCATTGTGCCTTGTCCCCATACACCAGTCCAACAATTCTGTGCTGAATCTGCAAACTGATCCAGGAGCTGCTGCTGTGAATGTTTTCCCGTGTTTTGGGGATTGCGTGTCCCTCGATGATGACAGCGCGGATGGAATATGGGGGGACTGGCTGGTGGGGACGGCAGCATTAAGCTGGTTTCAAAGTGCCGGGTGAACAGCACGTCGGAAATATCCGGCAAGGTCATTTAGGCAAGGTGGGATCGATGTTGTCAAAAAGGCCACGGCACGCGGCAGGCGGCCGGTCGCCCCGGGCGGTGGCGGGAGCTGTCGGATCGATCCTGGCGTGAGCCTCGGATAAATGGGAACACTAAAGCTTTTTGTCATAAACGAAGGAGCTCAAGTGGGAGGTGAACTTTGTGCGTGTGACGGGGGCTGTTATTAGCCGAACCACGGGCGTTCCTTTTGGTTTTTAGCATGGATCGTGTGAGTTCATTAGCGTGTGGCATCTTCCTCCCTCCCTCCCTCGATGTATTCCGGTTCCTTCCCAAGCCTTCATCCTGATGTCACCGAGGCCCCCCCTTAGCCCATCAGATCAGGCTCTCTAATTAAGAGGGAGTTAATTAAAACGGGCCTTTTCTGCGGAAGTCAATCTTTGGTAGGGTGAGACGAGACTTCTGATCCAAAATCAAACAGTCGTTAAGGTACAGCGGACCGCCAGCGCTGAGGAGGTGAGGACCCCGCCAAACCCCCCCGCCCCCAGCGACCTCAGTCCATCCGTTAAGGATCCATCATGGGTGGATAATGAGAAAGTCGATGCCGTGATCGCCGGTGGCGCCGTAAAGTCCGTACGGCGACGGGCTGAAGCTCAAAGGCCTTTGTAAAGACGATGACCCTCATTCCCACATCTGAACCGGTCACACAGTTTGAACTATCAGTGTAATAAAGCAACGGCATGCAGGAACATTAGATAGATGTTATTTCCTGCTGAGAATCCTGCTTCATGGAGGCTTTGAGATCTCCAGAGTGCCTCCTTATTACTCCACTTTCATTCTAGGAAATTAGCATCCTTTAATCATTTGCGAGCGTCATATTTTGCTGGAGGAGTTCAGGGAATGACCCCTTGGGAAATCCATCTTGGGATTTCCGTTTTTATCGGCAGATGGAATGAAAGAAAGACTCTTAAGCTCTGAGAAGTTTCCATCTTGCACCTTCCTGTGGTGCTTGGCCTCTGACGCGGGTCTTCACCCTGTCCGCTGGAGGTCGCTGTCGGGGTCAGGGGGCCTGGGAGGCTGTGTGAAACTACCCAGAAGTAGATACCAGCCATCAGCTTCAAGTCTAATAAACAGGCGATGGAAGCTCTAATCCTGTGCTTGTAAAACGCTTACTTCAGAAACCTCAATGCCTTTTAAAATCTCATCTATTACAAATAATAAAACAACAGAGTAAACATTCTATATTTAATTATGCATAGCATTCAGATTATGGGGTTAGCCTTGAGCCTGACAAGTTAGTGGTGAGGTTATGGGGTTAGTGTTGAGGCTGCAGGGTTACAGTTCAGGTTACAGGGGTAGTGTTGAGGTTACGAGGCCATGCCCTTAACGATTACACTAATGTGTCCCGCCAGCCCTGGGCAACCAGTAGCCTGAACGCCAGGAAGCTGCAGCGTTGGCATCCTACATCCAATACTGTAATGCCCCATGGAGCTTAGGGCAGGCGTCCGGCCCTGGTTCTGAGAGCACTAGGCAGACTATCAGCCCGCAGGATACTGACTATCTGGGTTTTTGCTTCTTATTACTTTGGTCACTATGGATTTCAGTACCCGCTTTGTTACCCTCTCGTTAGCCTGTTGTTAGCCTCTTGTTAGCTTCTCGTTACCCTATAATTAGGGTGTTGTTAGCCTGCTGTTGCCCTCTTGTTGGTCTGTTGTTAGCCTCTTCTTAACCTAGCATTAGCCTGTCGTTAATCTTTTCTTAGTTTGTTAGCTTCTCCTTAGCCTTTTGTTAGTCCGTTGTTAGCCACTCGTTAGCCTTTCCTTAGTCCATTGTTAGCTTCTCGTTAGCCTTTTTTTAGTCTGTCATTAGCTTGGTTAGCACTCAATGCGGTGCAGCAAACTTGCTACAATTCTTGCGTCCTTTTGCTTGTTCGTCATTCCGTCATTTGTAATATGAAAATGAAGGTGAACGCAGTGGTTAAAACGGCGGCTCGACAGGAAGCGCTATGGAGCACAGCAGCAGGCGCAGCATTATTAAAAAGGAGACACGCGAGCGCTTACTTATGCAAATAAACGAGCGTTTGAGATTGTCCCGCCATGGGGATACACGGGCGGGAAAATCGGGAGGATCATCATCAAAGAGGCCAAAAGAGCGACTTCGGCTGCCTCGTTCAGTCATATTAAAACCCCCAACACAGAACACAGGAGACATTGTTATGTTTTTAATGGTGTGCATTTCATCTCTATTGATAACACTCTGCTCTTTCTCACTGGGCGGGCACCTCCCCCGCCCAGGGCTCACTGCCCTAGGCCATGGGCAGACAGGGGGGACCCCAAGGCAGCTGCCCTGGGAAGCTATAAAAAGCAGAAAGCGGACCAGATAACACAGCCCATGCTGTGTAAACAGGCACTTTTAAACAGGCCACTGTGTTCTTTAGTGTGTGTTGTAGGGAGCGCCCCCTACTGTAGACTGATATACACTACAAGTTGCAAGTGCTCTCAAATTACAATTTTCACACATCATGCCCCTCAGCCTGCTATACGTTAACTATAAAATCCAGCGTCCATTTAAGTGCATGTGCTGGGCCAGGGAGGAATAAAGTCTGTCAGTCAGCCCCCAGCCCCCCCCAGATCGCTTTGATGGGCTCTAGCCCGTCTATCCTGGAGCCCCGCCTTCCCGTCATCGATCTTTTATTCTCGTCTTTCATTTTCCTGCCATCTTTGAGCTCTCCTACCCTCACTGGCCGGCACCTGTACGGAAGCGTAAAGCGTCTGCTGGCCACGCCAGTCACTAAAGTACACCGCCGCCCTCCGCGTCTCTCCCTTCACCCGTAATCTGTTTCCACCGCGGTGTCTCGTCCTGTCAGCCACTCAATGGCAAATGAATGCATGGTGAGCGACAGATAGAGAGAGACTGAGAGAGAGAGATATTGACCACTTGACAACAGGGAAAATTGAGCTCTGGCTTGTCTGCGAGATCATTTAGGCAGGCAGTCTGGCCAGTTTGATGGAGGGCCCCAGACCTTGATCACTGGATGGAGGGCCCCAGACCTCAGTCACTGGATGGAGGATCCCAGACCTCAATCACTGGATGGGGGACCCCAGACCTCAGTCACTGGATGCAGGGCCCCAGACACCCCGGTCACTGGATGGAGGGCCACAGACACCCCTGGTCACTGGATGGAGGGCACCAGGTCACCAGATGGAGGACCCCAGACCCCCCGATCACTGGATGGAAGGCCCCAGACCTTCCTGATCACCGGATGATTACTGGACAGAGGGGTCCAGACCCCCCTGGTCACTAGATGGAGGGCCCTAGATACCCTAGTCACTGGATGGAGGGCCCCACACCACATCCAAGCAATACTGGCTAAGGTCCAACTAATTATGAAGGTCATTTACCCAGACCCAAGAGTACAACAGCATTTCCCCAAATGGGATCTGGCTCTGTAACCTTCATCTCTCTATCTGTGTGTTACACGCCAAGTCACACAACCGGGACACTTCAACACACTGGATGTGCTTATAAGGGTATAGGTTTATATTCAAAATTCAGACAATGACACATGGTTTTCTGAAGATTGGGGGTGTGGAAACCAGGCCACAGCGTGAGGTGGAGGTCTGGGGCAGAAGGTCCCGCCCGCTGCCCCCCCCCCCATCGCGCCCTTGCCCGCCTGCCGCCTCAGATGGAGTCTTTGAGTTCCCCATTTGGCATTTCTGTGTCTGACTCAGGCTTTTTGGTTTAATTTAATCCCAGCCTCTGAAATCGTTCAAGCAGAGATGCCCTGGGAGCTATGGCTCGGGGCGGGGGGGGGTGCGGGGGGCTGCACAATCGATCCCCCCTCCACAAATGCATACATACACTAATTTGCATGCAGGGCTGCACACACAGATGTGAGGCCTTGATTCTTCCCGACTGGACTAAATGCTCAGAAATGAGAGCTGCCGGCCTGCAGAAAGAAAGGGGTGGGGGGTGCTCTTGGCTTTAGTAGAATATCTTAGGAGTTTGTTAAAAGGGGCCCTGCTGTAATGTAAATCCACAAAGCAGACATTGCATGAAGAACAGGGCTGCAGATTAACCTCAAGGTCGCCTGCCCATTAGCATCGATTCTGCCTTTTATACACCCCCCTCCCCCGACACCGTGCTGGAAACACGGTGGGTGTTTTTTTATAAGAGACCGGGCCTTTATGCTGCTGTTAACAAGCCGTCCCGGCAGAGCCAAGGCCACCGGCAGTGCCTACGGACCAGGGGGATGAGCTTGATGCGTGTGAGAGTCAACCGGCTCGTTTGGAGCGAGAACAGGTTAGCGGATCACAGGCTTTAGCTGCAGTCGCGACCCCATGACCTGTCGGTGCTCCAGAGGCACCCCTTCCTCAAGTGAATAATGCCTAACCCCCCCCAAAGCTGCTTTGATATTCCTCGGCTAATATTTATATACAACCTGCCCTTGGTGTATTTCTGCTTATTTTTCTCAGGGCCCCCAACCCCCGCCAAGCCCTGTCTGCTTCTTACAAGACTGACCATCTTTTTTCCCAGTATGTGTGAATCCAAAAGACTCACAGTGTCATTACCGATTTCCCCGATTCTTTTCTGCCTGTCCTCTTTTTCGATTCTCGCCACGTGCTGCGCGTGGGCATTGACCAAACAACGTCCTGGCCAGGTCCTCCGTTCATTATGCTGGATGTAAATGAAATATTTCACTGGCAATGCTTCAGTATTGGACCCAGCTTTTTTGAAATATTAAACAGCTGTTAACCGTGTAAAATTACAGTGCTCTGTGACTGTTCGGGAACTAAACTGAGTTGTGACTGTTGCGGAAATGGTAAATAGCCACATCTGTGGATCTCGGAAGAATCCCTTACTCACAGGGAGAATCAGGACTGAATACATAATAAAAAAGCCTTTTTCAGGCTAATATTTCCGAACACTGATTCATTGTGGACTGAAGAAACAGATTGTTGAATTATACCGAATGTTCAAAAGCCCTTCCGCATTGATAAATCGCTACCTTTCCCGAGACAGAAAGTAGCATATCTGCTCTGTTTTTTGCCGTTCTTTTCAGAAAGACTTTTACCGTGAAGTTAATACTTCACTTATTACACAGGATGAACTGTCAGAAATATAAATGGTTCCCCTCTAAAGGCATCAGGCAGAAAAATCAACTTCCATGTATTAGTATATGCCCCGAGGCCAATCAGCTTCATTCAGCTGATTCAACTTTAATCAAAAAGTCTCTGAGACATTCGTTTGGCTGGACCAGCTATCAATCACTGTGAGTTTTCCAATAAAACCCTCGTAATGTCCAACTTCAGAGGACGTTTCTATCAAAATCAGCTAGCAGTTTTACACTTTGTTTCTTTCCACGCCTGGACATCTCGTTAAACAAAACTGATGCAATGTATTTCAGCTGTATGCTCTCACTGCCTCGTTGTAAGGGTATCCCAGGCCCTCTCGGTCATCAGAGGGGGTGCAAGGTGTTCCCCATGGCACACTCCTAAGACCTATTTTCCTTTCAGCTTGCAGGCCTGGTCGCCTTTGTGTTACTGGATGCATGACACATATGTGGTGGAAGCTCATTAACCGGAGACTCACCTGAAGACGCTCAGTTGGCCAAGCTAAACTACCGCTGATTTAAAACAGGCCAGGCGGGATGAATGCGGGGAAAAGGCTCAACCGATGTGCCGGTTCCTCACAGATGCTCCCACCAAGAAGCCATGCCTTGTTTGCCGAGTCAGGGAAAAGAGGAAGTGGATTCTTGTTGGGATGTGGTGTCAGGGAGACCCCAGAGCTGGCTCGCGGCTTGGTCCATTCTCTGGATAACTTCAGATGGAAAGCCGGAACAGAGATCCAGTTCGACCCGGGAGGGCTGGCAGCAGAACACAGCCCATACACACCGAGGAGTCCATGCTCTGCCTGACGGCCCCAGCCCAGATCATACACAGCCGACCCAACCTGCAGGAGCGGAGGCATCCCGTTATTTGGGCAGGGGCTTTGTGAGCATGGGAATACCACGCCGCTGGACAATGCAAGGCCTGTAAACAGGCTCGCCATACCATCTGAGAAGCAGTAGGTTAAGAGGCTTATGGGGAAAAAGAGCTCGGCCATGATGGGGATGGGCGGGGGGTGTGTTTACAATGTGTGAGGGATGGGGTGGGTACTGAGCGCCTTCCTGGGGTAATGGGCACCGCTGCAAATGGCCAAGGTGCATGCTGGGAATGTTCCTCCCATCTTGTAGATTTTGTAATTAATATAATAATAGCTGCTTGTGTTGCGTCGTAAGCATTTAGCTGGTGCTCTGGCTGAGATCGGAACCTGCTGGTTTCAGCACCAGCCCTGCTCCCCAACCACTTGTCAGGTCGTTGTCCCAGGGCCTTGCCTCCAGATGGTCATGTTTGGGGAGGGCTGACGCTGACGAGACCCCTCCATCCCAGTCCAGATGTGCGTGTGGGCCCAGGCCTCCTGTCTGTCAGACTGCGAGAGGAGCCGTGAGGAATGTACATGGAGTGGAGGCCCCAGGCAGGCCAGCTGAGATGGAAGGCTCACGTGTGCCCCCTGCAGGATGCTGCTGAAATGGCACATTCCTGCAGCTGAATCTCCCTCACTCAGCCGGCCTGGGAACATTCGGCTCTGCATCCATGCCCATTAAGGGGCAACCACGTCCAGCTGGCTCCTTTCAAAGGCTGTTTGCTTAAAGAGAGTCAGCTAGAATGAGAAGAGGCAGAGCGACACGGGCAGATTCCAGCGAAAAGGTGCTTTCGAGTTGGGTTTTCTGTCAAGAGTGATGAGTGATAGGCTGTAGCCGCCTTCCTGAGGCCTTCTGGCTCGCGCCCTGGGCATCGCCGGCGTACTTGACACCCTTTCAAATGGCCACTCGGCAGCACACGGAGATCCCACTGGACCCCTCAAAGCCTCCTGGCTGCTTTACCGTCACCCGTACTCCTCCGAGCCATCGGCATGCCGACCCACGGTACCTCGTCTCGCTAAACGGACCATCTGGAGTCCTTCAACCACCATATCGGGAAACCCAGAATCGACGGCAGCGGTGCCAGGGGCCCGAGGCCCGGCTTTGCCCCAAGCGGACATCGTTATCTGTAATGGAACCTCGGCCGCCGGGAAAGGTCGCACAGGGACGCTAATTGACTCATGTTGTCACAATGAAAAGGTGGCCTGTTTTTTTCTGTAGTTTTTAACTTCCAGACCTGCTGCAGCGATCCTATTAGGAGGGATGGAGTAATAAAACATATAACACCCCCCCCCCCAGAGAAACAGCGAAGCTTGGGTGGGGGTCGTTTAGCTGGACTCTGCCGCAGACCTCTGCCATAACTGCTGCTCCCTGGCCGGCTGGAAATACTGCCTGTTTAGCTACCCGGTATCTGTAACCAGCGCTCATTTATCTAAAACCTTCTTCTCTGCCCTGGAGCGTATAAGGACCTAACAAGGCTTTTAGGGTGCTGAGTGAAGTTTAGGGAGGTGGGGTGCAGCTTCGGGTGTGGTATCTGGAACAGAAAAGCCCCCATCCCCCCCGTGGGGATCAGTCGTGGTAAGGTCAGTCTGGCGCTCCACGGCACACGGTAATCCTGCACGGTCCAACCTTTACAGCAAGCGTTGGCACCGTTAATGCTGCACTGCAGAAGGCAGTTCTGGCGGAGTTGGGGTGCAGGAACGGGCCCATCAGAACCAGGAGAAGCAGAACCCGGATGTGGTGGGAGCATCGTGCGGGTTGTGATTGACGACGGAGACCTGAAATATGCCTGTTTTAGAGGAGGGACTGGGGCACCGATCTGGGGGAGCTGTCCATACCTCCCAGCCTGGCGGGATGCGGGCGGGGCTTATTCAGAACACCCGCTAACTCAGCGGCTGAATCTTCTGTCCCATGTGGCCTGACCGCTTATTTTTCTTTGTCACTTCAATGTGAGTCTGCATTTCCTGGGAAACATGGCGGTGACAGGAAAAACCCCATCAGAATACGTCACACTCAGACACACACGAATATGCAGACAGATAGACACACACAGGTGCACACACAGACAGATATACAGACAGACAGATAGATACAGACACACACGAATATACTGAGACGGAGACAGACATAGAGGGACAGGGACCGACCTGAAAGTTCACTGCTACTGACGTCATTAACAGAAACATGTGAGATATGAACACACGCTGCGCTGAGTCAGAGGGCCTGCTCAAGATCTGCATGGGGGGCCAAACCTTACATTGAGTTATTCTGGCAGTGGGGGAGATGGGGGGGGGGGGTTACAAAGCAGAACAAACATTAAGTGTAACCATGGCAGTTTACAGGGAGCGTGGGCAGCAGGGAGACCAGCCAGGGGGCGCCTGTGAGGCAAAGGACTTTGGTCCATGTTGATAATCAACAGTGTTTGCGAGAATATACCTGGTACTTACCAGTAGATGGTGTAATGGCCAAAGAGCTAATGAATGATTCAGTCCCGGTACAGGCCTGCTGTTGTACTTTTAATAAGCCCGTGAATGTGCAAAGGCAGAGCATGTGGCTGAGAAACGTGTCACCCTGGGTTAAGCTGTCCACCATGTCGCCTTGTAATGTAGCATAATGTACTGTGCTGCGGAAAGAGCCCCCCCACCCCGCATATGGATCGTCCCGCATTTGCATTTAGACCTACTTTTGACAAACAGACGGTGCTGGGCATCGCGAAGCAGGCGCAGCACGATACAGGGAGAACGGGAAGGAGTGCCGATGGCTGCTGAACAGAGGGGGCGCCACTGAGAGCAGGCAGGTCGGCGCAACCGTGATCATCGTTCAGAGCTCAATTCAACGAGGACGAGAGGGAGGGTGAGAGAGACACATGTTCGGATTGGAAGTCTCTTCAATCAAATGCGTAACCACTGAGGCAAATCTCTTGATTCCTAAATATCTACAAACATTTAGTACTATTAACAGCAAAATTATTAAAAAAAAAAATTTCAAGTAAACATAAGAACTAAAGCGTAAGCAAGCTCAGATGCTCTCAAACTCTGTGCTGTGGATAATATTTTAGGCAGCAGTTTGCAGTAAATAAAAAAGAAAAATGGCATTGTGGGTAATAGTTCCTTTCCCATTCCCAGCATGCAGCGGTGCCATTCTTCATTAAACATGGGGCAGGGGGTAAGCGAGAGCTGTTTGCGCTCGCATGCATTTCTGAACGCGCTAATCGTAAATCACCCGGCCTCATCGCTCAGCTTCCAAGGCGGTATTTAAAAGTTTCTTGGCGCTCCTGTGGATCTTCGTTTTGTCGCATGAAGGAATGCAGCGCCGATGCCACCTCTCCTGCTCCTTTCTCCACCGTCGTCCTGTTCCCTCCCTGCACAGGCGGGACGGCAGCCCCCCGGGGCTGCGGATCTTAATTATCAACCTGTGAGCAAACATCAGACAGGGCAGCAGCCAAAACAGCCACAGCAGATCCTACCAAATGAGTCTGATTATTTACCCGTCCCTGCTCATAAAAGGGGGGGGGGGGGTGCAGGGAACAGGCAATCACGTGGGGGGAGCTGTCAGCCGTTTTACTAACACACCAATGAAAACACCCCACCCCACCCCGCCTTTATTATAATCTCATTCCTGCTTCCTGTGAGATCTTATCTGCCTCACACCCAACAACCCACAGGTTGTAGGTTCAAATCCACCTCTGATCTGTGTGCATGGAGTTTGTATGTTCTTCCCGTGTCGAATGGCTGGCCTCCTGTGTGTTGTCTATGATGTGACAGCATTCCTGTGCTGTCTCTGATGACCCCCCCCCCCAAAGCCCCAATTACCCTGTGGCAGAAAGATGGATGGGTAACGTCATCTACGACGATCCTGGTCCATTAATCCTTGCATATTTTCTTTTTTATATACAGGTGGAGGTTTAGCAAAAGGATTAATGTTGGGCGTCTTGTAGAGAATTAGCCAATAAATGGCATGAAGATTGTAGGTTGTAGGTCCAAATCCCAGCAGGGGTATGCTGTTGTACCTTTGAAAATGTAGTACCTTGGTCGAACTGATATCATGAGGGCGGGATCATGTGACTCCAACAGGCTGTGTATAATGGGAATATTAATCTAGTTTCTTCGAAGAGGATTTACTTGCCTTCTGGCAGTAAATTCCAGCCTCGATACTGTGATCGTTAGTGGCGATGAAGGGTGATCGTTAGTGGCGATGAAGGGTGACCACAGTACCAGCACCTAACCTTCAGGGGCATGTCGGTACTCTGTCTTCACAATATACCCCCGGACGGCGCGTGTCATATTGCGACTTCGACACGCCTGTTTCCAGTCTGCATCCCGGGTGCAGAGTTCCTGCGACAGCGCGTGCAACGGAGGCCCAGTCTTCGTGTTTAACGCATCTCTTAACCGCAATTAAAATCCTCATTATCGCACATTCACGGGGGACTTCTGGAAGTTTGTCTCTTTTCTGTCTAGAGAGGAAGCAAACAGATAATGTTTGCTTTTATTGTCACACGGGCGCAAACAGGAAACTGGGGTCTCTGAACGAAGGGAAATTGGGCTGAAGAAGCGGCAATTTGGGAAATGTTCTCAGAGACGTTTTGCCCGTCTGTCTTATTTTTCACCAGATGTATTTTCATCCAAATCCTGTTGTTTTTTTTGCTGTTTTGCTGGGAGGGAGGTAGCATTTGATAGTCGCATGTTTAGCTGCATGCATGTGCATCCATCATGCGTGCAGCTATGAAGACATGTTAAATGGAACATAGGCACCGCTTGTGTGCCCCGCCCCCCACACTGTTGAAGGTGCCAAGGGTGACCCCAGTTACAGTAAGCCTGCGCACACACACCGGGAAGCAGGCAAATAAGTGGCCGCCTGCGCTGGGCCAGTGAGTACAGATGCGTGGGGTCCTTCCAGCATCGCTGCCACTGTCCGTGTGCTTGCCGCCGGCATTCTGCCCATTTGGCAGTGCCCATCAGTCCCATTTTACTCCCTGGTCACCCTTTTCAGTTCCCAGTTCTTAAATGCGGGCAAATAAAAGGGACTCGCCTGACTTTTCCACACGGGGCACCGTCACGCTCAGCTGGACTCCACCGGTGGGGGGGGGGGGGGGACAGACCCCAGCCGCCAGTTGCAGCTCTCTGGAGTGGAAAGACAGCAGGTGTGACCCTCCCGACCCCTCCACCCACCCTCGCTAGGTGGCTAATAAACACCCCCACCCTTTTCACACTGCTGCCACTGTAGTGTAGTCTCTGTGGGAAGGAGGGCGGGGGGGCAGGCTTGGGCCACAACTTTGGTGGTCACACAGGATTGAGACAAGATCATGTGAATGCATCACAGTGACGTAATCCTGAATTGAACTGGAGGGGGCGGGTGGGACTATTATGGGCTGTTAGTCACTAGTTAGTTTAACGCACTGTGGACCAAAGACCCAGTAAACAAGATTTGGGTCAAACCAGGCAGGGAGTGTCAATCTCACAATGCATTGCTTTCAAAATCTCTCTTAAATCACCATGGAATCTGAGGCTGGTCTCCGCCTTCCATCCGAGTCACAGCCAATAAGAGCGGCTACTGTGCTATCGAATGTGGGGGCGTGGCTAATCATGTGACTGACGGACTTCAGGGGGCGCTCTAGTGAAAAAGAGACCCAGAATAATAAGGGTGCAGATGCGTGAATGTGTTACTCCCACGCTATCGTGGTCACCATGAACGCCCTCCCCATTTCTTGCAACATGGGGGGCAGAGCAGGGGGACTAGGGCATTACATCCATTCGACGCACGTTCACGTACGTTTAAAGGCACAGAAACATCGTTAACGAGCCTTCCGCTCTCGCGGAAAAAAAACAAACGACCGACGAGGTACTTAAGAGAAGTGTGTTTCATTATAATATTGCAAAATAGCCGAATTTAAAAAGCAGAATTGAGTTTGCGTCAAAGTGGATGGGAGGTGTTTGTTATTATAAGCGGGGTGATTACCTGCTGGCACAGAGCCGCCGCCCCATCAAAACAAGGCGAGCGCTGGATCGTATTAAAAGAGCAATTTCGGTGTCATTTTCGGTTGGGAGCACGGCAAGACAGAGAGAATGCCGCGATAAATGCTGTTTCCGCCTCCAACAGAGCTGCCTTCCTGTCCTCCCTGCCCCCCCTCACAGATTTCTTTTGCTGTTCCATCCGTTTGTCCGTTACTCAGGGGTGACGGATTCCTGGCAGCAATCCCAGGGAAGCGTTGCGCCCCGGAAGTGTGTTGGTTCTCCTGCTGCGATCTCCCCAACGTAAGCATCGCACTGTCATCATTCCTGTGAATTGACAGCCCTCTCCCCCCCCTCCCCCTCCTGTCCAGGGTGGTGTGCAGTCTTCACGCAGCAGCCCGCCGACGTCGTGGTGGTGTCGGGCCTGCCCGTCACCCTGCCCTGCTCCATCCCTGGTTACCATGGCATCGTGCTCTGGGTCAAGAACGGCTTAGCCCTGGGCGTCAACAGAGACCTCTCAGGTACAGTCACGTGACTCCTCCACTTGTTGTCACATGACCTGGCTCCACTGTTTGGTTTGTAAGGCCGCCTCCTTGTTTGCGGATTGTGACCCCTGGCCTATACCGGACCCTGGGGCAGCTCAGGGGTCACACACGTGACCCGTACCTCTCATCCATGGACGGGATGGCCCCCTTGTCATTTGCGTGGTGCCCCCTTCAGCCTGACACTCTACGGAAGCTGCCCGCTCATCCCGCCAATCAGTGAACTCTTCCCAGCCCCGTCATGCGGGGAGATGGATAATTCCTCTTGGTGCTATTAACACTCCCTACACTCCGCGAGGCTCTGCTTCCCGCTTTCACAGTCTCCACTCTGCTGAATGGCTGACTTATCGGGGGGGGGGGGGGGGGGGGGGGGGGGGGGGGGGGGGGGGGGGGGGGGGGGGGGGGGGGGGGGGGGGGGGGG
>JAODLD010000106.1:598843-633576 GCA_026781065.1 Mormyrops boulengeri | reverse complement strand
CCTGGGGGTCTGTAGCGCCCCCCCCCCCCCCCCATCTGGCTTGCCTTTTCGGGGCTGTCAGGTTTGATTCAGCTGTTGATTCAATTCAGATCCATTCAAATACATCATCTGATTATTCTTAACAACCCGGATCAATTACTTAAGTTGGCTTCCGATTAAATGACATTGTTTCTTTGAGAATGGACCAAATCAAGTTAAGGATTTTTGTTTCTTTGTTAGCTTGAAGAGATGGCGGCTTGGGTGGGTAGTGGGGCGGCGGTGGAGGAGGGGTCGGGATCGCATTACAGCCCGGTCAGGCTTGACTAATCGGCCCGGAAGCCGGAGCGATTCTGCAGGCTCAGCACATTCCCGGCATCAGGCGGGGTCCTCGGATATAGGCACATAAATCTGCCGTCTGTGAGCAACGGGGCACCTCACATGACCTTCCGGCTGTAGCGGGGGGGCTTAATGCTAATGGGCACCTCAGCCAGCGTTTATGGCGCTCACCCCAGGTGCTACGTGCAGCGTGTCGGCGTGCGGGGGCCGTGCGGGCGTGCGGGGGCCGTGTGGGCATGCGGGCCATGTAAGCGTGTGGGGGCCGTGTGAGTGTGTGGGGGCCGTGTGGGCGTGCGGGGGCCGTGTGGGCGTGTGGGGTGTCCTGCGGAGATATCACCTCCCTGCTGTCTCCAGAAACGTGGTTAATCCCACAGGCTGTTTATTAGGAAGCCTAATGAAATGGAACAATAAGCCTCCACACGTGTCAAAACTATGGGGCCTTCCACCGCAACGGAGGGCCACAGAAGGACGGCCCCCTCTGCTGGCTGGAGGTCAGTATTGCGGTAAATCTGAGTGCTGTGATCTATGGTGATTTATTCCCGAAAACAGATGTCCCGCAGTCGTGCTGTGTCACCGCATGTCGGGGCGTGACACACCTTATCTTCGGCCTGACTAACTCTCTCAGGATCCATCCACTTCCCCAATGGTACAGACACCCCCCCCCTCCCAGACGCTCGGAGCTGCAGACCAGGGGTGGCACTCATTCTCACCTCGCACCCCAGACTTGCCACCTGCAGCCCATTTGCCCCACCCCCAAATCCCTCTAATATTGCCACAGGTTCTCACAGGGGGGCTACCCTACTCATCCTACCCTAATCTCTCCCCCCCGTCTGGTGGGCCGGGGTTGAGGAGCTGCTAAGTATGTAGGGTGATGCTTAAAATCGGCCACGGGTCGACATGCAAATGGTGGAGCAAAGTGACCCTGTTATGGACCATTCATGTAACATAGCCTGTATTCAACACTCCGACCTGCCCCTCCCTACCCCCCACGCCTTAGGATCAGCCCTTCAACCTGCAGCCCCACACGCCCCGAGATCGGCGCTCCGACCTGCCCCCACACCCACACTCTCCCTGACTCGTTTGATGTGAGCCCTACCAGACGGGCTAATTAGCCATATCTTAGAGCAGCTAATCACCGTTAATCCCGGGTCTTTATGCTGAACGGATCCGGTTAAAAGGTGGGGAGTGAAACTGAGACGTCTCGCTCAGCGTGACCGCGACAGCGCCAGTCGACTGAGACCCGGCACAGTGAGCCAGTGCCCTATTCTGACACCTCATAGAGGCAGGCGAGGGCATCTTCACAAGCGGTGCACCATGGGACATGGATAGCTTCTGAGGAAGTTCAACACTCCGCGCTTAATAGTGGGACCAGGAAAAGCTTTCACTGGGGGAATGAAGATCTGGGACCTCTGAAACATCTCCATGCCTAGTCTATGCCCCAGATCCCTGGTCACAGACAGGCGTGCCTGGTTCTTGACTTTGGGGATTCTTGCAGAAGGCGTTGTTTTTATTCATGCTAAGGTATAGACCATCCAGGGATCTGAACAAGCAACCTTCAGGCACCCAGACTAGCTGCCACACGTTTCAGGGATTTTTTATGGTGAAGGGGCATAAGAGGAGCCGTAATTCATACCGACGGGGCAACCTTATCATTAGCCAATGGTATAGCATTCGAGGGACCAATCAGCTTTCAGCTGGGGCCGGTGCCCCTGTTGGCCCCACCCATTGTCGCAGGCCGATGTCATAGGGGTCCGTAGCATTTTCTGTCCCTCCCCCAGGATGATGTTACTTCAAGGATTTTTCAGCCCCTCCCATCGCTTCTGTGGTGATCGTCTGCTTAATCAGCAGTCTGATTAACGGGGAGGCTACACAGGAGAGATGCTCTTAATCCTTATGTCAGCGTTTGGGTCTGTGTCTGTATGCATGTGTGTCTGTGTGTCAGTGTGTGTGTATGTGTGTCAGTGTGAGTGTGTGTGTGTATGTGTGTGTGTCTTTGTGAGTGTGTGTGTGTACGTGTCTGTGTGTCTCATACTTGCACAAACTGGATTTTACATAAACATAAACACAAATTAAAGCCAAGCTCTTATTTTCAGTGGCTAACAGATGTGTAATGCATATCCTCTTAATGGCTGCTTTGTGTGAAATAATGCTTCTTCCTGCAGTGAACAGCCCTCATGTTTACTGTGGGGAAAGATAAAGAAAAAAACCTTCTCATTTTGTGTTATTAATCCATAAATCCGCAACCAAGCTGGAGAAAATCTCTGTTTTCTCGGGAACGGGCTTCAGATGTTGCCGAGCGAATTTCCGGGTGTCTTTGGAGTTCCATGACGATTTACGGGCAAATAAACAAGTCAAATGAATGGTAATCTTCCCTTGTGGTGCCTTATTATGTTTTATTGGTGAAGGAAATGTTTGGGTCTAAGGTGTGTCATGTCAGCCAAGGGACACCTGAGTGCCTGTGACTCTAATCCGACGGACCTGTGCCTCTCATTTGAAGTCCAAATTGAAGACCAAATATCCCCCACAATGTAATAAAAACTTGTTTGATGTTGTGGGGACCATTTGTCCCCACAAAGATCTGTGAATGCAATCAAAAAGTCAAAAATGCCAAATCATATTTAGTTTGGTCTCTTACGGTTAAGGTTAGGGCTGGGTAGGGGTTAAGGTTGTCATGTTGGGATTAGAGTTTTCCCCATAGTGTGTGTGTGTGTGTGTGTATGTGTGTGTGTGTTTGAAAGCGAAAGCAGAGGCCAACCATTAACTATGCCTGTCGCTGCACTGTTCCAGGATACCCACGCTACAACGTGGTGGGAGACCACGACCAGGGCGAGTATCACCTCCACATCCAGCGGGTGGATCTGTCGGATGACGCCCTCTTTGAGTGCCAAGCCATCCAGGCAGCGATCAGGTCTCAATCTGCCCGCGTCACAGTGCTGGGTAAGGAGAACATGCAAACACAACACGGGTGTTTCGGAGACACTGGACGCGAAGCGTCTCAGGGAGAACATGCAAAAGCCACGAACACAGAGCCGAGGCAGGACTCGAACCCGAACTCTTAAGGCACAAGGGCTCCGTGCCACCCTAAAACAAACCCACAACAAACAGCTAACCAATTCTAGGTGGAAAGTTCAGGTCCAGAAAATAAAAATACAGATAATAATAAAGATTTTGCTTCAACCCACATAAAGAGTTCTCATCTGGTTGGTTGAAACAAAATCTTGGTCTGGATTTTTTACTTTCTCGCCATGAAATTTCCACGTCTGCAGGCTACTCGTCTCATTGGCCGTGAGCAACAAAGTAAACACACCTCTGCTGGCAGAGCATGACGCTGCCGCTCGTGGGAGATAAACGCATGCAGAGTGTCAAAGCCGCCGGCACCGCCACGTGTGGAGAGCGTCTCCCCGCGGACCGGCCGCTTTTCCCTTAATTCAGGAGAGTAATTACCCTGCTCGTTTGCCCTCACAGCTCCGCACAAAAGCTGTGTAACTGTCTGGATTAATTTCCTGTCCTCGCCCACAGTGCTTTTTGTTCTAAAAAAGAACAGATTTAATCTGTATTTAATAGGTTAGTATGGAGCGTGTATGTAATTTTTTCAATCAAAGACAAATGATTAATTAATGTCAAGATTAATATTGTAATATTACTATTATTTGACTGTATTTGTTGATCTGGTTCGTGTATTGTGATATTCCAGCAGTTTCTGCTGGATTAGGTAAACAGGTTGTTCGTGAGCTTTCATGTTACTGTGAATTTTTGACTTTTATTAATTTGTTTGTCTGGTTGTATCTGTTTATATCTGATGGGCAGTGTAGGGGGGTGTAAGGGCTGCTGCGCAGGGAGAGGGAGAATAATCAAGGTACAAGGAATAGGGGCCTGCCATATTGAAAGTGAAAGTGATCTGGGGAAGAAGGGAGGACACATTGTCCCAGGACCCCTTGCAAAATAAAATGCTGCCGACGACGATGATGTCATCCTGCAGTCTTGATCGTTGGCAATGATGATGTCATGCTGCAGTCTCAGGGTGCTTCTCAATATGCATTCTTGACTGTACTTCTGTTCTTGTGAACCTGTTTTACATCATCTTCCATTGCCAAAGAGGAGTTCCAATACTCAAGTACAGAAGTACAGGGAACAGTAAAAGTCCCTGGATGTCGTTCTTGCCCCGCCCTAAATATCAAGGATACATCAATTGCATCCTCGTCAAATGATTCATTGCACCCCAAGTTCATTCTTGGGAGGCAAAGTAGCAAGACCAGTTTTACCAGGACCACAAGTATGATCTTTGCATTCTTGGTATTGAGAAATACCCTTGGTCTCTGGCAATGATGATATCATCCTGCAGTCTTAGTGTGACAATGATGATGTCATCCTGCAGTCTTAGTGTGACAATGACGATGTCATCCTGCAGTTTCGGCCTCTAAGAATTATGATGCCATCCTGCAGTCTAAGTCTCATAAGAACATAAGAAATTTACAGACGAGAGGAGGCCATTCGGTCATCCTGCAGTCTCAGTCTCTAAAGATAATGATGTCCATCCTGCAGTCTTGGTCTCTGACAGTGTCATCCTGGGATCTCCTGTTTTTTTTCATGGCTGTGTCTTAGATCTTATGTTTATGTTGCTTTGCGTAACAGTTCTGTTAAGCCCCCTTTAATGACAGTTAAACCCAGGTATTTGTGTTCACAGCAGATCCCAGCACTGGGCATAGCAGTTTGTTTTCTGAGCTGGTCGATCTGGCCCAGATTAGACTCAGGATATCTTACGACTATTACTGGTTGTAGGTTTTAGGTCCCACTAACCCACCCAGCCGCCAAAAGGATGATGATGGGGGTGTAGGTCCTCTACAAGGACCAAGTGTGCATTAAAAAAAAAAAATCCCCATATTTGCTTTATTGATTTTTGTTTTAGATTTTTTTAAATGGGGTGGGTTCATTCATCCACCCTGGCCACCCTAGTGACAGCTACGCTTCATTATTCCTAGATTAAGTGGCCTCTTAGGTGAACAGAGTCATGTGACATGAAGACATGGGGCGGGAACAGGGCCCGAAAGGGGAGAGGGGACCCCAGAGATGTGCCGCCCGCCAAACAGAAAGTCTGCTAAAGAAATAATCTAAACCTGTTTGCGATGACTTTGAATTTAATTGGCTGCATTAACGAGCAGCTGAATAAGCAAGTAAAGCGCTAAGCCGTTTAAATCAACCTGAAACGAATCGTCAGGGAGATGATGTACGTGAGGCGGCGTGGCAGTTTGGCAGAGGAGGAGAGTCCTGTCAAAAAGCATCTTTAGTCTGATCGACAGCTGTGGAAAACGGCGCGGTTTCAGAGAGACTCTGAGTGGGGTGTTTGCCACAGTAAACGGACAGAGGTACGTGGCCATACCAGGGGGGGTTGGGCCCCGAGTGTGGTGGAACACTCCGGCGGGAACGATCCTTCCATTTGGGAAGGGAATGAAGTCACTCTGTATGGTGATGGGGGTGCCATGAGCCCTTATGCTGATAGGGGCTCCCCCACGCACTGTCACGAATCACCCCCCAGGGAAATGTGCCATCTCTCCATTGCTGAGAGAGCCTCTCTTCCCTACCACGCGCTCTCTCACGCCTCTACAGCAGATGCTGGCTTTTCTAGGGTTTTTTCTCCCTCTGTTTTCACACCACCTGATTGGTCGTCTGTCAATAAGGGCTAGTAGCTAATGGCTACGTGGCCGCTCACACTTAGGGGAACCTGTTTTTCTTGTACACAGGATCTGTTGTCTTGATGATTGACCCCAGCCTTGCACCTGATTGATGATCAGTAAGTCGGCAGGTTATTCGAGGAAGATTGTGTCCGACGTTTTTGGGGACCATGATCTTTGTTGGCCTCCTGAAGTCCTCTTTCCCGCACGATGCTTCCTGGCTAACCATAATGACTGGTCGCCAATGGTAGCACAGGCCACTCTGTAAGGAAGTGTCAGCCAGATGAATTAAAGGTGTAATGCGCCGGACCACTGTGTGTGGGAACCTCCGAGATGAGCGGCGGCGTGAAAGTGCTCGAGGGTGCGGGGGCGTTGGCTGAATCACACCCCGCTTCAATACATCAAACACCATTATTGATAAATCGCTCAGATGATAAAGTTGCCTCAACACAAGGCGGAATTAGGTCTGGGGGTTTGGGGGAGCAATTTGAAACAAGGCAGCAGCTTCAGCAAGGGGTTCAAGCTCGCTTTGCCCAACCTACAGGGAAACCGTATTCCTGGGAATATAATGGCAACTCTGAGTTGTGCAACCAGTCCTATCACAAGTCAGATTAAAAAAAGCTCAAATATCGCTGGAAATATGATGCACTCTGACATATGACCTTTGACCCTGGATTGGGGACCGTCAGGGTCGATCCCCTAGCAACTGAGCCATTGAATTAATGAACCATGGACAGGGTACACAAGAACAACCCTGGGGGGCTAATTAGATCGTACAACCCCTCCCTCAGAGACAGAAGGGGGCTGTTCTTTTGGGGCGCAGTTCACACTTGGGGTCACAAGGCTGGAGCGGGTCACCTGCTCGCTAATGGGCCAGCAAGACCTTGTTATCATGTCTGACCCGTGCTCAGCCTTTCATTTCCACCGTATGCAGGCACAGCTAAAAAAACATCCCCAGAAAATAATTTAATACTATATATCTGCACAGTGAAATATTTATCACCCTGAAGGTTGAAACTTATTAATGCAGCGTAAGTCGCTGCAAAATTGAGTAGGTAAAATTTTTTTTTTTGAATTCATTGCTACCCAAACTAGCATCCTGAGAGCGTAAACACAGCACTTGCAGCTGAGAGTTGCTTATGGAGGAGTTCATCGCCTGCCTGCTTGGTTCTTGTTTTTGTAGACTACTCCTCCTCCCTTGATTTCTCTTCTCGCCTCTTTTTATTTCCTCCATGGAATCAGCCCCGCTGGTCTCACGGTTGATTCATTAATCTCACTAATGCAAGCCAGCCGGGCGTATTTTAACGAGTGCTACTGGGCGGGGTCAGGATTCAGTCTCTGTGGCGATGACAGACCACCACCGTCCTGCATCCTGAATGCATCACCGCGGCTCTCTAATAAAAAATAAAGACAAACCCGTGGATGCGAGGTCAGAACAGGACGCCTAAAACGCATTTATTTTTCTGGCAAAGGACATCTTACTGCAGTCATCGGCCAGACAATTAGTTACACAGTGAAATCAGGGGTTGGACGCCCTTTCCAAGAATTACTGCAAAACAGAATCTTTCCCGGTAGAAAGTTATTTTTAGGGGTGTTTGTTACAGATGGTAATGTGGCATTTAAATGATTACTTTTTAATTTCACAGCCTGTAATGTCAGATTAGTGAGATTAGACCTCCATAAATCTGTGTCCTTTCTCCCTCTATCCGTGACCACAGTGCTCTAATATGAGAAATAAACAATGTAAACAAGCTTTTTTGCTATTTTTTGTGTACATTTCCATTACTTTAAAGACAACATCTAAAGGAGCCTTGGTTGTTATTAGCTTCTGTTTAATAATTAACACTCGTTCAAAGCTTGAGTTAATTTCCTGTCACGGAGAGGAGATGATAACGTGCTGCCAGCCAAAGCATTGGGCTGGACTCTGAGAGGAAGCTGCTTGAGGTTTCACGTGTCGTTGCGGGCTTTTCCCCCTCTGTTCCTTTGGTGAGATCATCAGCAGTCTGTCCAGAGCTGGAGGTTATTTCTTTTTCAGGGAAAGATCAGGCACTCATAGAACACCACAGGGGACGAGCCGTTCTGGCAAATATGAAGTCGGCTTTGCGGAATACGGGAACGTGCTTCGTCTTTCTTTCACGCAGCTCATAATGGAGGATCTAGATGATTGCCTCTGTGTCGCTATGTTTGTCATTTGAGTCTTAAAAAAAAGGCTTTTGGATAGCAGCGGCATGCGACATGCATGTGACATGATTCGCAGGGAGAGGATGAAATGTCAGGAGGTGGCTGCATCTTCCGGCAAGCAACGGGACGGTGACAAGGACCTGCGTCACCCGAATCGGTGTCCCATCGAGCGTCCGCCGTCTGTCCCTCTGCACGCTGTTAACGGCGCCCCCCAGTCCAGACAGCATCCAGTAAACCGGAGCGAAGAAAGAGAAAGATAAATGAAAACATGATCAAAAACAACAACAACAAGGGCCTCCCAACTCGTTTGAATATTTATTAGTGAAAAGCAAATGAGTGTGAAGGAGCTGCTTGATGAGCTTGAGCTACAAACAGCAGGAGAAAGAGCAGCCTTTGTGTCAAAAGGAGTGTGAGGAAGGCATCCCACAAAGGGCACCAGCCGTATTCCAGACCTCTACACAGAATGTTCCGTCTCCACGTGCCGCTATCTTCCTTCTGCTTTTTCCAAGGCTTCGAAACCAATGGAGTGAAGCCACTTCCATCTCAGGTGCCATGAGAGTCAGCGATCCAAGACGTAGCAGAACAAAACCCTGTGTGAAAGAAACCGGACGTCTCCGACCCATAGGGAGATCATAGTCATGGCTCAGAGACCTCCGCTTATTAAGAACACCACTGGGATGTCCTCCTGAGGTCTAAGTCTGGACTCTCTTGGAGGTAATTAATAAGTTCTCCGTGTGACCTTGTGCCTGTCTGGAGGTAAACGCCAGTCGGTGCCACCAATTTTGAGAGGTTCTGCAGTGAAGAATAGCTTTTGAAGAACATCACTTCAGTAGCACAGAGGAGCACGATTCAGTGTTGATGGGCAAACGGGGGGTGGAATTCCGTCAAGGTCATTTCGGAGCAGAAGCTGTAAGGCCACAGAAATAGGCAGAGAGCATGCCACAGAAAAACATCAGGAATGGGTCGATTGGGGCTGGCGGAGGGGGCTCAGGAGTGGGGGCTCACAATTGGCAGGTAGGGGGCTCACGATCGGTGGATCACACACGGCGGCTCATGGTCGGTCAGTTACAGATGGCGGCTCACGGACAGTGGATCACAGATGGTGGCTCACAGACAGTGGATCACAGATGGTGGCTTACGGATGCTGGATCACAGATGGCGGCTCACAGACAGTGGACCAGAGATGAATGCACATGACCGGTGGATCACAGATGGCAGTTCATGGACATTGAATCACAGATGGCGGCTCATGGTGAGTGGATCGCAGACGGTGGCTCACAGACAGTGGATCACAGATGGCAGCTCACAGTCAGTGGATTACAGATGGTGGCTCACGGATGCTGGATCACAGATGGCAGCTCACAGTCAGTGGATTACAGATGGTGGCTCATGGATGCTGGATCACAGATGGCGGCTCACGGTCTGTGGATGACATACAGCGGCTCACAGACAGCGGATCTCAGACGCTGGCTCACGGATGGTGGGTCACAGATAGCTCACGGACAGCAGTTCACGGACAGTGGATCACAGTTGGCGACTCACAGAGGGTGGCTCGTCAACAGGGGCTCATCATCAGGGGCTCATACACGGGCTTACGGACAGCCAATGACATGTCTGTGCCCTGTCTTGCTCCGTTACCCATAATCCCATAGCCGTTCCTGCCACACACCTCTCAGTTGGTTTCCTATTTCTGACGGAAAACCGGATGGATCCCATTTCCTTGCCGATGGATAAACATGCCCCCAGGTCTGTCCGACTGCCGGGACGGCAAGCGAGCCGCCTTATCAGCCGGTCCGGGGCCCATATGCACCCACATTAATCTCAGCGCCAGTTAATTAACTCCAGTGGCATCTCTTATCTGAGGGGTGGGGGGAGTTAATGCTACGTGCCCCAGACAGACCCCCAACCCTTTTTGTTGCATGCTGCTTTCCGGAATAAAAAAGCTATTGTCCCATTCCCTTTTTATCCTTTGTGTTTCCCGATCCCAGGAAAGCAGGAAGCCGGAATATAGTCGCACTGGGTTGGAGACAATCCGAAATTAAACGGGGGCCATCTTTCAAACAGGAGCAGGCCGCTTCATCTGTCATTGCAGGGAGATCCCCTTGGCCACATCATACGTCACATGACACCTGGAGGACAGCGTAGTCAGGCAGACCGCGGCCTGAAAGCCCTGAAATCGGCAGTAGATGTCCCAAGGTTTGAGAGATATGAGCTTTTTCAGATTAAAGGCTGCAGGCAGCCAGAGAAAGCGCTGATGGTTCAGTACTTAACGTGCTGGACGTATCCTCACCCCCAGACACGCACTTCATCAGGCAGCATCAAATGAGTTTAGCATCAATGGCCACATATCACAAGATTAAATCCCCTGCTAATGGCTGCCTCTCTCTCTCCCGCTCACTCACACACAGCGGTGCAGTGCTTTCTTTCCCTTCTACAGCCCGTGGCGTCGACATCATGAAAACGTATCCCTCTTGTTCCCCACCTCCAGGTTGGCGCCCCCTTTCCCTTTCTTGAACACTGTAGCGCCTCATTTTTCATTTCTCGGTTTTGCTGTTACTGTATAATGTATCACATTAAAAGCGTGTTTAAAAAAAGAAAGAAACTTGTTAAAGAGACAAGGGGAATCCCCAGCTGAGGATTGGCCAGGTTATCGGTCTTCCTCAGTTACCCACAATGCATCCTGGTCCAAAAATGCGTTTGTTCTACTGAAACTTGACAGCAGAATCTTTGGCTATGGTCAGACACAAAAGGGTGCGAGAGCCTTGACAGCTGAGCCGCGTTGGAAGTGCGAACCATACACCTCGGAGTATGTGTAAGGATGTCTGCCCGCTGGCGGGCAAGAAGCTAAGCAGGCAGATATCAGACATGCATCTATGAGGAAGGAGAGCATTTGTACCCATCTGTGCGAGCAAGACTGAGAGGACGAGAGGAGCAGCCAAGCGCAAATTCATGGTCTCCGTGGGGGAGCAGGAAACAAAAAACACACGTTCTGTCGTTCCTTCAAAACCGGCGTATGAAAATGTGCAATTTCTGGACGACTCCTTATGCGGTGCAGAAGCTGGTCGAGCTGATTCTAGGTGCAGTCATCTTGAAATGAAACATCTGCTGTTCCGCCACCGGAACCCTAACGACGACCACGGGCCGTCGATGGCAAAGATCGCAAGGCTGATAGCAGGCCTGGGATGACGGGGTTCTTTTTCTTGTGGGTACGGCTCAGACACAGGAATCAAACTCATCTGCTGGCTCTCTCTTGGAGAACAATAGCAGGATCAAGATGGTTCTCGAGCACATGTGAGAAGGGACCCACGGTCAGGACGAACATATTACCGAGGGGGCATTGGGCCCTCAAAGCCAGCACGCTGACATCATAGTGATGGGGGCGGAGCCCTACTCGGAGTGCCACTTGCCACGCCCACAGACAAGACAGAGAGCATTTCTTCTTCTCTGCCACCAGAGGGTGTGCAGGTTAAAGAACCGCATCCACATAGAGCGCATACGGCCTGTCGCTCTCTGTGTTGACCTGCCCTTCAGGCGCCGTGTAATCAAAACATCCGTGATTAAAAATGTGTCACGAGTTCAAGTCCCGGGATGCTTAACCTTTAGCATCCAGATGATTTAACGGATAAACGGAGAACCAGTTTCATAAGTCCCTTTGGGTATAATTATCCTCTCAGCAAACACGCAAACGGAGCCAGGCGAAGCTCTCAGCACCAGGCAGCGAAACAAGCTCCGACACCGCGAAGGGCGTCTTAAACAAACACGCGTTCCCCTCGTTCACGGTGCTTCCGTGATATATCAGAAACTTCGTCAACTGAATGCGAATGAAATGTGAGGAAGAGGTTTTTTCCTCAGCTGCAGAAATAAATGGACTAATTCTTGAATCTGACATCTGAGAAACAATCAGGGGAAAAGGTGTAGAGAGATGATTTACTGATTCTGTGATGTGGTCTCACCAGGCTGACCTCGGTGTGGTCCCGCCTCTTTTCCCTGAAGCAAAAGGAAGCACATGCCACAATCATATCCTGCGTTACGGTATGAATGCACTGGCTTTCACTCATCACCAAAATCCCGTCTGCCTTACCCACTCCTCATTTATGATGAAGAACTGGGATGTCCTGCAGATTATGCCGCTGTCTATCCATGGGAAATCTCTACATGCATACTCATTTCCCATTAGGGTTGCAAAATTCTGGGAATTTTCTTATACATCCCATTTATTCCCGGTGATTCCCATGGAAAGTTTCCAACTTGGAATATTTTTAAAATTCCTCAGCTTAACTTCCCATGGAATGGAAAGTTTCTGGAAAGTTTCCAGAAATTTACCACCCCTTTGTGGCCCTATTTCCCATCATGCTCTGCCAATATCCCTTCTTCTTGGTTTTTAGGGCAAAGAGTGAAATGGGCACAGCCAAAGAGGCTTTTCTCAGAGCCGGACAAAAGGGGATAAATAATTCAGCGTGAATGTTTAGCCCTTTTTCCAATAATATAGCTATAATATAAGCTCTCCTAAAGCTAATCACAGGTATGTGTCCCTGCAGATAAACACGCACACATGCACACGCATGACAGCCCGAATCAGCTTTAATTCCACCTGGCAGCCGTGCATCTCTCTAATTAGCTGAGGGGCCCGATCAATAATTCACTGGAGCTTGAATAAATCCAGAGCTATCAGGGCCTGTTATGCAGGAGAAGGGGGCTGTAGTCAGTGCCAGTTTCAGACCTGAATTCCCCTCCTCCCCCCACGCGGTCTCTCCGCCCCCTCAGACTGAAAGCATATGCATGCATTTTACCCATGACTCTTATAGCATATGTATGGAACGTATATACAGGATATTAGAGTGTTAGTTAAGTATGCTTTTTGGCTAACCTGCTGTGGCGTGGTCTTTCCAGAGTGAGACAGGTGACTTTTGTACAGGTGCATTTGATGGCCCTCAGCCAGCTGAACTCCGCAGCTGGTGATTCGCTGAGAAGGTCACGTGACCCTGCTTTTGAGTAGCGTTTGTTTTCCGCACACTCCGCACACCACAGGCCTTTTTCACGCCATGCCCATCGATCTGCCCCGGCTGTGTTTCGATCCTTACTGTGAAAGTGAAAGCCTACCCCCATTTAGATTTCTGGGCTGTATTTCTAGCGCACACGGTGAGCAGTCGGCATGACGACGAGGCGCTCACCAGTGGGCGTCCGTGTGAGACACACGGGGGAAGGAGAGATACAATGAGCGATGCTTTGTGTAGATTCCCGTTCTGGCAAACTAGATGAGTTCTTTGTGTATGGCTGACTGTGGCCCATCCCCCTGTCTCTAGTGCCCCCTGATGACCCGGTGATATCCGGCGCCCCCGTGGTGAGTCTACGAGCGGGGGACCCCCTCAACTTGACCTGCCATGCCAACAACGCTAAGCCAGCGGCATCCATCATCTGGATCCGGGATGGAGAGGTGCTCAGTGGCGCCACCTACTCCAAGGTAAGCTTTGGTGGGGTAGAACAAAGAGGATTATGGGTGATTACATGGCAAGGATAACAGACCCATGCTGCCTCATTGTGCTTCCTTACTGGCTTGTGACTGTCGGGTCTCGTTCCGGAAGCTTCCCTGGTACCCACAGGAGCCCCATTTTGGACGTACCCAGCTGGCTCAGGTTCTGGCTCTAAATGAGCTGGGTGTCACAGTAAACAAACCAAATCCAGTAACCAGAGCGAGAGTGCCGGTCCCCGTGGGTGCGGCCAGCATGTGATCGTCACGGCAGATTAGCGGTAAACACTCAGCCCTGATTGTTTCTTTTTTGCAGCCAAGGAGCAGGCATTATGGTTCATTTGCGAGGTGAGACGATGCAAGCAGCAATCGCTTACACAGAACGATGCGTTCCACAGGCAGAGAGGAGCCGGCCTTGAAACGGACCCCGCCAATGGACAAGATCCCCTTATTTAGAACCGATACGATGGCCCTGCATCCCAAAATACACGTGCTTCATCGCTCACCCCCCCCAGCTCCCCCACCTGCCACCACCTCACCCAGGAGCAGCAGCTGATGATGTAGTTAACCTTCCCCCCCGAATGTATAATCAGTGTCAATTTCCATATAAATGAATCGAGCATGAAAGTCTCTCTTTTTTTGCCGCTGATTTCTGTTCACCGGCGCTGATCTCATTAAAGACTTTTCGTCGTTTTCTAAAGGGGACAAATAACATTGATTGAGCTGGAATACGACAGTGAATCACTGGCAGGCCCGATTGCTCTGGGCTCCGGGAAAATGCAGAGATGCGTGTGATGTATGTATGTATATATTCATATTCGATATGGCTGCCACGTCCCATTTGCTCACACTGTATTACGTGCTCTGTAGTGCTCACCTCTACAAACGGTTTGCAGTATATATACATAATTATTAATGAAAATATAATTGAAGATGTCTCACTTGCAAATTACCTCCTGTGGAAGGAAAAGAACAGCCGGCACTCGGGCAAGATTTTAAATGCGTTCACAACCGCAGTGCCACTTACAGGCTAATTAACCTCCTTTTTTCCTTTCTGAAAATGTAAAGTATATGTTAGCAAAGCAAAAAGAGGATTTATTGTTAATAAATCAGCCAGAGGGGGCGACTGGTTGTAAGAAACCGGAGAGGAGAGCCTGGCTAGTGTACTCTGTGATCAGCAAGCTAATAAAGCAGCTGATTGTGCTTGTTAGCACCTGCGGCTTCTCCTGCTACTGACGAGGCCGACTGAGAGGCCTTTGTCGCTGTGAGTATTGTAGCCTTGCTTCATCTGCAAGGTTCAGTGGCCAGCTCATCCTTCTGTGTCTCAGTGGCTACCAGATGCTTTTCCAGTACAGTGGCTAGCTTGTTTTTCCAAATGACAGTGGCTAGCTAATGCTACCATACGACCATACGACAGTGGCTAGCTTACGCAACCATTTTCCAGTGGTTAGCTAATGCTACCTTGTGACAGTGGCTATCTAATGCTATAATTTTACAACAGCTACACTCTCAGAAAAAAAGGTAAAAATTTGTACCTTTGCTTATCACCGGGGCTGTACCTTCAAGGGTCTGAAAACTGTACCCTTAGCTATAGGTAATTGTACCTTCTAAGGTGCAGAAATGGATTCTGCGGAACATTTCTCCACCATTGACGGTACATCAATGCTGTTTGTACCTTTGGGATGTTCCTCAATTTCTGTACCTTAAAAGGTACAATTACAGGGGTACAACCCCATTGACAAGCAAAGGTACACATTTTTACCCTTTTTTTCTGAGAGTGTAGCTCACACTATGATATCACAGTGGCTAGCTAATGCTGTCATATCACAGTGGCTAGCTAATGCTTTTCCAGCACAGTGGCTAGCTAATGCTGACATCACAGTGGCTAGCTGATGCTATGATATCACAGTGGCTAGCTAATGCTATGATATCACAGTGGCTAGCTAATGCTGTCATATCACAGTGGCTAACTAATGCTCTTCCAGCACAGTGGCTAGCTAATGCTGACATATCACAGTGGCTAGCTGATGCTATGATATCACAGTGGCTAGCTAATGCTGCCATATCACAGTGCCTAGCTAATGCTTTTCCAGTACAGTGGCTAGTTAATGCTGACATGTCACAGTGGCTAGCTGATGCTATGATATCACAGTGGCTAGCTAATGCTGTCATATCACAGTGGCTACCTGATGCTTTTCCAGTACAGTGGCTAGCTGGTGCCATCCTGGTACAGTGGGTAATTCATGTTTGTGTCATGCGGTGTCGCTAGGGTGACCATCTAATTCATGTCAATAGGGACACTATGAGCTACGATGGGGATTGTAAACTACCATTTCAACCATTATTTCACTTAAGCACTGAGTTCCTGCTGTGTGCTGATTGGTCAGTTTCCTATAATCATGCATGTGTCACTAATGTTAATGTGAAACAGCTGGATGAATCTTTCTATCAAGTAAACAAACCCATGAAAGTACAAGACGAACAAAACTATTTAGCCGAACACAGGAGGCTTTCAGTTTTAGCTTGTAAAACCTGAAGTAGCTCATAGTGTATCCCTGACATGGATTAGTTGGTCACCGTATGTGTCACGGTGTTTAGCTGGTCCTTCTCTGGCTTGGTACCTAATTCATGCTCCCATAAGATGCAGGCTACAGCAGGCTCCTGTAGCGCACTGGCCAGTCCTGGTCAGGGCAGTGGTTGTCTCTCAGAGCTTGGTGGCTTCCCATCATAGCTCGCCCATGTTGCGTGAAATATGAAGGTCATCGGGGGAGATCGATTTTCTCTAAGTCGGCTGACAAAATAATCAGTCAGGCTGAGTTTCAGAGAGCTCCTTTGGGGGACGGCCTTGGGGACTGGATCGATACGTGGGGAGCATGACCCTCTGCAGATCCGCTAGCCAATTTCATTGTTCTTTAGCCAGGCACATAGTACCGGTGGGTGCCCCAGCAGGTTATAGCATTGTACGTGTGATCGGAAGAGTGTTGGTTTAAATCCCAGGACTGACAGACTGATTTCACCATTGAGCCCTTAACTCCCAGTTGCTGCTTTCTCAAAAAAAAAAATACATTGCTTTGGATAAAATAATTAAAAATAAATCATACTGTTACCCTGCTCCCTAAACCTCATCTCTCCCTCTTCCTCTCCCCCACGTTCCCACGCCACCCGGTGTAGACCCTGCTCCGCGACGGGCGGAAGGAGAATTCGGTCAGCACCCTCTACCTCCCGGCGTCCAGCGTCGAAAGCGGCCAGCGCATCACCTGCCGAGCATCGAACAAGGCCGTCCCCGGAGGCAAGGAGACCCGGGTCACCATCGACATCCAGCGTGAGTGCGGCCTTCCGGAACCATCTCAGCCACCTCCTTGCGCCCTGTGCAGTTCGTGTGCAGCAGCCATCGCCCTGGCAGCCCATCATCTTGATCGTAACTCTTTTCCAGTTTGGCGGCTCGGTGATTTCCGTTTTAATATGTGTGGCATCAGGGGATGAGAGTTCTTCTTTCAAGTCCAACTTTGGCCCAGTAAGATGCAGGAAACACGCCCTTACGTTTATAAACAGCCATCGCACCGTCGCAACGCTTCCAAAGTGTGATGCATGCGCCTCCCTGAATGGTTTTTTAAGCGCAGAGTGCGTCCCCGCTCACTGAGCTGTGAGTTTATTTTAAACCTACGAGGACTGCATGCTGATATTCCAGAATAACACAGACGCTACGATGAAATATTTATATCGACAATATTTTCTTGTTTTTTTTTCCTAAACTGCATAAAATGTGTTAATATCACATAAATATTTGCATGGTAAGAAGCAGAGATGAAGGATAGAGGATTCTGATCGATGTTTAAATAGAGGGGCTCTTTTTGGGAGATATCTCGCTCTGCCTGTTAGACCTGCAGTCACATCTGGGTCAAAGAGTAAATTTGCATGAAGCTGTATCTTGTTTCTATTTTAGCGCATCTTTTCTCCACATTCCTCCTGCACTCCGCTGTCAGTTTTTACCACAGAAGTGCAGGTTGTAAAGCCTCCCCCACCTCGAAGCAGAATAAATAAACCCAGCACGACAGAAGATAGTGTTCGGATAACATCTTCAGATCAAGAGCCACTCGGTGGCGCTAAAAGGTTTCCCACAGAAGCATTTTTGCGTCGCTCTCAGCTGCATCACCGATATTGGTTTTGAACAATAAGGCAGAAAATGTTATTCGGAGATGAATTAATGTCGACGGATCTTTTCTTTTTGTCGCGCCGTCCTTTTAATCCTGGAGTAACCGCTCCCAGTGCAGCCCAGCACACACACATACACACACATTCAACAGAGGATAAACAAACAAACTCTTAAAGCGATTAAGACTTCCCGACTTTTGTACTGCTTCTCACGACTTTTTCCGGCGTGACATCACGGATGGCGCACACTCCCTGGCGAGGCCCCGGGGCCTGACTGCTGCACGCTGTAGCGGCAGGAAGTCGGATTACGGGGAGGACGTGATTGGCGTCTGAACTGCCGTTACCGCCGCTGGCCGGCGTGGCCAGAATTGGCTCCAAAAAAATTGCCTGTTTGGCATAATTACCATACAGCCCCCCTCCCTTGCCCCCTCCCCGCCCCCCTTTGCAGAACTTGCACATTAAAGCTGAATAGAAAAAAACACAGGCAGATTGGAAAACTGGCCTGAGGCTGTTTACAGGGGGAACAGGTGGTGAGTGAGTAGCTAAATTACTGAACAAAGGTGGGAAGGTGTGGGTTTTGCTGCCTCCGGAATCTTCCGAAACACATCATCGGGCAGTGGGTCGTGGGCCTGGTTGGTTCTCGATTTGCCTCCGGAATCGGAAGACCGAGAGAGGGCAAGGACGCACGTGAGATGCCCAGCTCTAGGACCGCAGCACACACGTCCTTATCGAACATCAGCATGGCTCATGCATTCTCAGGGGTTACCTCTGCAAACCAGAGCTTGTTTGACTTTTGCTTATAATTCACAGCCGTCATTTGGACAGATGTCTCGCACCGTTTAAGGTTTAAAGTCCAACTCAGGGTTTCCAGGCGTGGCAAAGTCTTGACATATTCCACCACTCACCTTGTGGTGTCTGATTGCTCATGCTTGCAAATCAAGGTAATCCAAGCTTAACTTTTATTGTGCCATTAGTTAAATTTTATTTACGTAATCAATCTCAGTAAGGGTGTCCATGTAAGCAGGCGGGGCCAAACCTAATCCTAGGTTGGTCATTTGCGTACATTTACATAACCCCACCCCCTTCTGATAAGCCACACCTCCCCAGAGCACATATCAGCCTAGATGTTTCTGGAAGCCCTTATATAGCTGCATAGTGACTGCATGTGTGACAGTGAGCAAGTGAGTGGTGAGTCTCTGGGGGTGTCACCCAGCTCATTCTCCCCCATCCTGAAACTAGCCCCGGCAGATATGCTAATCGCTAAACGCAGAGGGGCTTGATGTGCATCGCAGAGTTTGTGTTTCATACCCTCAGACACCCAGTAACAAAGTCCTTCTGTTACTATGGGCAACCGGGAGTGGGTTGGGGGGGGGGGCGCTCAAAAATTCTGCATGAATAAATAAATAGTAAGTAAGAATAAAGTGAATAATTAACGGTATAAATGCTTCTCCTTTGACTCGCATGGCTGTGTTTTCCTCTTTGTCAAGCCCAAACAAGAGTTTCAGGCAACGAGGCAGACTTTTTAAAGTACATTTAAAGCTAAATAAAGGTTACAAAGACAAGGGCAACAAATAATGTTTTTATTATTTGAGGAGAAAAACAGTACAAATAGGTTGCTGGTTCAACTCCCAGGGTAATTGCTGCTGTTCGAATTCTATTCCGGACCTCTAACCTGAACTACATTAGACAATAAAAGAATTCTACCAAGGCGAATGGAGGGAGTTTATAAAAGTAGGCAAATATGAAACTTAATAAACTCATAACCAGGATGGGTATGGGGTCGAATCCCAGGGGAGTAGGCAGGTGTCCACAGCTACTCAGTGAGTGGGCAGACAAGTTATTTCATGGGGGGAAAATTCAGACCTCCTTCTTGACAAGATCGGACCATCGGGAAAGAGGATTATGAGGTCTCGCTAATTTGGACCTGCGAGAGCTTCAGCAGCATCCCAGCATGTGGAAGTTTCGACTTGCAGGCCTGAGTCTCCTGTAAATGTTTCACGTCAGACCCCCACGCAGATGCTGATGAGCTCTAGATGTGGAGGTCCAATTTCAGCAGCATTCCCCGGAGACGATGCCCGGATGTGTCCCAGGCTTGTACTGTATGCTTGTCTGAGATGAGGTCCACATGTTTGTGGGTGTTTCACCTGTTCGGGAGCCATTTGCAGCATCTCAGAAGCTTCTATCCCACCTCCCGCGTCGTCTGTCACGGGAGCTCGGACTGATCCCCACTGCTCTCGGAGAGACTCCTCTTTACCAGCCCCCCCTCTCTGGGTATCCACCTGCCTGCTTCTCCAAGGGGATAAACTCCCTAATCAGCACAGGAGATGGTTCCTTGCCTGTTTCTGTCAGGAGGGGGGGTACACCACGATTGACATTTGGCAAAAAAGCTGCCGCCTCTAAATGAAGGAGAAAGAGAGACTCCTTGAAGAGTCATCCCTCAGAAAATTCGCCAAGCTAAATATGATCCTCAGGGAAAGGATTTGGTTTTTCAGCAGCATCCTCTGAAACGTTCTGCCCCATCATCCCTCTGTCCGTCCGTCATGGACGTGCCCTCCTGTTTCCTCCTTCCTCTCTTCGCCCACCTGGACAGACTGGCAGGCGATGGGATCGACCTTCCCAGTCATGAGCTCGGGCGGGAAGGCGGAGGCGGGAGGCCAGGGTGCGGAGGCGTCCGGCACGCCGGCTGAGCCCGGGCGGTCACCTGCCTGGAGCCTGCCCCAGGCTATCCGCCCCCACGCCCCATCTGAAATGCAGGCACGGGGACCGCAATTACCCAGAGCCACATGCCACATGCATGCGCCCGACTCCCCCAGCCGCTGCCGGCCTGTCAGGGTGAATATCCTGTAAAGCTTCATGGTGGATTCACCGGTGACCTCTGTGCTGAATGTATCACGCATACGGGGCAGCGGCATGTGTGACACAAATACATAATCACAAACTTACAGTTGTTGGGGACTGACGGAAGAAATCACACTCAGAACTCAATCCGCAGAGCATTGACGTGGCCCAGACCTCTTGAATTATCCATATTCACCATTTGGGACCTCATTTGGCTGATCATGAAATAACGGAGGAGGCGCCTGCCTGGTTAAATAGACCAGAAACGCCGAACCTCCCTGGTGTGATCCCAGGAGGACCGGAGAAGTAATGTTCTTATGCGAGAAGTTTCACCTGAATCGCTCCTGTAGAACAGCAGTAAAAAAAACACACAGGAAGTTTCTTTCTGGACAAACATGTCAGGTAACAGCTAAATATATATATAAGTCATATATATTTATAAATATATTTATAAATAAATATATAAGTCATTGCTCCTCTTTACTTTGCCAGTCATGTTGCTCCTCTGTGTTGGGGGGCAGGGCATGTTTCCTGGGACCTATCAGCACAGCACAGAAATTTCGGAAAGTTCCGGTTTCCATAGAGGCAGGCTGCCCCAGACAGTAGTGCAGCGAACGCCTCCGTGCACCCTCGCCACGCAGCATCATCTGGACTTTTCTAGATCGCGTCCACGTCTGACTGCCTCCATGTCGAATCAGCCAGCATTTCAGGGCCGTGAGCTTTGTCCGTCTCGCGGCTCAGCTCTCGGTTTGGCGGTGTCGCAGCTGGAATTGCATGGCACATGCGTTGGGGCATTTTTGCTTCATTTTGCTGTCCTTTAATATAATGTCACTGAGGCATCATTTACGTTCTTTTTTTAATATTCATGATGGCAGTAGCAGTCGCACAGAGCAGCTCTGGAGTAAATTGACCACTCCGCCACTAATTCTGAAGTGTAACCCTGCCTCCATTTCGGAATGTTAATGCTTCTCCGGACAGCAAAAGTGCTTCCGAGAAGAAAGCGTCTCTGCAATTATCAGGCAGACAATTGGCCAGATTTTCCAAATGAACGCAATTTCAATGAATGGAGGGGGATGATTTTGTGGCGCGCCTGCGAGTGAGAGGTCGCGATCCCACCGACTTTGCAGGCTCCGGATTCAAAGCCCCCACCCTAATGAGAAGTCTGATGCCACAGAGTGGGGCGGGCGTGCATGCGTGAGGTGAGTTACGGCCACGGTATTAAGTGCTCTTTGAAGTAGGCGAGCGGAAGGCAGATGGCATCCCTTTTGTGACTCGGGAAGCGAGGCATTTGTTGACCCCCACCCTCCATTCCATCCAGATGATGGCCCCAGTCCCCCCCCCGCCCCTAGGGCCGCCCACTTTTGTCAGCGCAGGGGTTTATTGAAATGTGACTCACTTGGTTTTAATGAGCTCCACTCTGAACCAGTGAGGGAGGCTTGAAAGCGAATTCAGCACACGGTGGTGCAGCCCATGAGGGGGCGCTCATTCGCTCACTCACTGTCCCACGGAGACTGACGTTGTCCATCTGTTCAATAAGCCAGGCGGGTGTATGTGGAATCGCGACAAATATACCCAATTACATGCAGTTTGTTGCATCTTTTACACAAAACAAAAACCGCTAGCGGGCAAACCACTGCTGAGAAATAGCTGTTCCAGTGCTAAATAGGAGCAAACAAAACCAAACAAAAAGGAGCATTATTATAAGCACTTCATTACGATGACATTTTTCGTTTTATCCGTCCTTTTTAAACTTCAAATGGAAATAGAGAGTTGTTGTTTTTCTGGTCCTCCTGTTTTCCTGTAACGCCTGCTAATATTCTGTAAGACCTCTGTTGCCACTGGTTACGATAAATGTGGGAGATGCCTGCTGACAGCTGATTGGTGTTTTGTGTCATGCAGATCCGCCCCTGGTCAATCTGTCTGTGGAGCCCCAGCCAATCATGGAGGGGAACATGGTCAAATTCCACTGCTCCGCCAAGGCCAATCCCCCTGTCACCCAGTACAGGTGAGATCTCTCCTTCACACATGCTTCCCTCTCTTCTCTCAACACGGGCGGATGGACACACGCGTGCACTAAATACGCGATTTCTGAATTTCACACACGCTTCACCTCCCACACTCGTCTGCTCTGTGAAAACAAGGACAGCTTGTCAAATTTAACGCCTTCACTAAGTCTTTAGTAAGGTTCCTCTACGTGGTCTGCCATTGGTGTACACTGATGGCGGGAACTTTGATGATGTCACCGTAACTGTAATGACTACCTCAGACTCTTAGATAAATGTTTCTCGGCCTGGTCGTGGGGGCCCCCGGACAGTCCGTGTGTTTGCTCCCTCCCAGCTGGTGGTCCTCGAGGACCGGATTGAAAAACACAGATGACAAGGGATAGCAAGGGAATCTCTGATCCATGTCCTTCAAAGACACTCGTTTAATGATTGCTTGTGTGTGCAAGTGCAAGACTCCTCAGCATTTCCAGTCAGAGGATGGTCTTGCTCAAACTGGCAATCGCAGACTGATGCCCCCCCGCCACAAGGCAGTGCCGCCATCGCTTGTAATTATATCTCAATCACGCCCCAACACTCACGGCGCCTGGCACGCCGTCCCCATCCCCTTTCATTTCGCTGTGCCGCGGGGCGCCCCGGGAAGCCGCCTCTATTCCGCTTGACAGGCACAGAACAGCGCGGTTTGTTCTGCCAGGGGCAATCCCCCCCCCCACCGACACCGACGTCCGTCACGACAGGGACAGAATGATGCGTATTAGCGAGCGAATTGGATTACACGGCTGTTTCCTATGAACGGCGGGTGTTTCCCTGCAGAGGTCAGACTCACCTGTTGCGGCCGTCAGTGGATCAGGGTGCAGAAGTGTACCTGAACACTACAGGGTGATGTTCGGATCTCACTGACGTGTGGTGGCTTCCTGTGCGGACAGGAAGTTGCACATTAGAAAATGAAGCCGCACCGTGGCCGGCTGCAAGTGCCACTCCAAGATCCTGTTGATACATGCGCAAAAGATAATCAAACAAATACTTATGAAAACAGTGTTTTCAATAAGATAAAACTGTCGCATATCCAAAGACTATATAATGATAATCGTGTAACGATATTACATCAATATTTTTTCAATCCTGATGTAAATGTATTTGATGTTTCCGGAATAGATAATGTCACAGATGTTTCCAAAACATTATACCACTGAGAATGTTATAACTAAATTAATATCTAGAATGCTTCAGATTTTAAAAGTGGGTAATGAATATCTAGGCAGGACTTTGACAAGAAATCGTAGATAACATCAAAACAAATCTGCATTTTTAAATCCTGCTTTAATCGTGGTTCTGCTAACAAAAGGCAACACAGAGTGGCAGGCTGCTTCCAGGCTCAAACATTTCTAAGACAGCAGTACACAAGAATAAGATGAAGCAGGAGACACTGGGAAATACGAGAAACCAGCCAGGTACGGGGCGGAAGTGACTTTCTAATGCCAGAGATGAATGTCAACTTATCTGACAGTTTCTCATCAATCGTAGGATGACACTAAGTGACCTTCAAAAGGAATGGGAAACATTAAGTGCAGGTGTGAAGTTCACTGCTAGGACAGTTCGTATCAGGTTGATAGAAGCAGGACTGAAGGTCCATAAAGCAACGAAGAAGCCCTTCATTAATGAGATACAGAGAAGAACCAGGCTGCAGTTTGCAGTATATGTATGTATATGTGTGTGTGTGTGTGTGTGTGTGTGTGTGTGTATATATATATATATATATATATATATATAAAAAATTTGACCCCATGCTATACGCTATACACCCCTCTAATAACGACAGGAATGGTGCAGTCCACCCACAATCACGTTTTCGGCTGTGCACAATTTACACCAGCTCTGGACTCAGGATGACTGATACTCACCACTCCTGATGAAGATGCTTCATCACATGGCTTTTAGAAGGACTCATTAAGGATTTTGGAGGGGGGGCGGGAGGTTGGTGTTTGCACAAACCCTCATCACCTTCCCTGTAATGGCTCCATCTCCAGCTTTTAATCAGCCACCTGGAACTTGGCGTCTTCTTTGGGAAAAATAAACCAAAGGCGAGACGGTGACGCCCGCCTTCCCGAGAGCGCTGTCGTCACGCATGAAAAGCCCCCGTCCCCCGCACCGGGGCAATTCCGGAGCAGGCCGCAGCTGTGCCGTATTAGTATGCAAAAGGCCTAAATGAAGACTTCAGGCAGAGGAACGACAGGCTGACTAGCGCGTGCGCCGGGAACGTGCAGACAGGGCTGGGATGCGTTCAGACGTTTGGTTAATTCCCCCTTTATCTGCCGGAGATAAAATTCATTCGGAGAAACACTTAGTGATGCCACCGCTAAGCATATCCGCCGGGGGATGGTAGAGGAACCGCACCTGTGATCTGAATGTCTGCCCCTCGGCCTTGTCCTGCTTGTGTTCTCCACTTTAAACATTTCTGGGAAGTCACTTTATTTCTTTCGCCTGGATCCAGATTCCCGTCACATTGAGTGCCATGTGCGACCCGACTCTTTACCTCTCTGTTAGAAGGACAGTGCATTTCCATGACCTCACGAACTCCATCTCCACACGATAACGGCTTATCATAGCAATCCAATCAGAATCTATCATTTTTATTAAATTTGCCAGGACTCTAATGATGCTGATCTGATTATCTGATTATTATTTTTCTCATTCACCTCTTTGGCATTCCTCTCTCCAAATAAATACTTCATAAAGGGACCCTTTTCTGAGTTGTTCATAAATAATAAATCGGACTTTGCGAGAAGTCATATGAATTATTTACAAAATAACTAGGACAAGAGAAAGCGGGCCCCTGACTGCCGATTGGGGGCCCAGGAGCTGGCATGACATCACCGCAGTCGTGCCTGGGGTGTCAGAGTGGGAAAGACGGGTACAAAACGCATTGACAAGTGGAGGCTGTGCCGTTCGGTGACCTCGGCGACGCGCCTGTCATTCGGGCTGTAAATTTAATTGTGATGTTCATTGTGTGAGCAGCGGACTTCAATCCACATTGTACCGCCGCCCGTAAATACACAGCTCCGCTGGGGGCGGCATGCGGCACACTCTCACCATAATTAAAGAGCAGGAGCAGGTGTCAGTGCGCACTCCTCTTACTTGGGACAACCTTAATGGTTAATCGCTAATAATTAAGAGCCTACAAGGGAGCGGTAAAGGTCACTGGTTTTTAATTAGCAGAGTGCAATTTATTACAATGATTAGCTTCTTGGTTTGCTGAAAGAAATATCATTTGTTTGTTAACAGAGGCTAAAAAGAACAGGCGGTGAGAGCAGGGGTGTAGCATCCAGGCTAGCATTAGCATTAGCGCTAGTATTAGCATTAGCGGCGCTATGTAAACACGGTACACATGGGCTGCTGGCAAACTGGTTACGATGAAAGAGATGTAGGCATCCATCTTCAATGACTGTGTGGGTCCTAGAATTCAGAGTGTCCCAAGGGACACTCTGAATGCGATGCCGGCCCATCACACGGCACTCACATACTAGGGGGATACAATCACCTGATAGCCTGGGTGTCTGCAGGAGTATTTTTGAGCCAGCATGCTCCAAGGTCTGAGTGAGCCCCCTGCACTGACGTTTCAATGCTCCCCACATCAGGCCCAGCATGTAATTAGTTTACTCCACGTCAGTTTCGATGGAGATGTCGCTCCTCAGTGTCGTGGTAATTTCCCTCATGTCTGAGGACCGGCATGGGTAATTAACAGCAGATTGTGCAATATCAGTGGCGTCGCCGACGTGCTTCGTTACCTTGTGAAACGGAGCGAGTAACTCTCCAGTCTCCAGGCAGGAAAGGTGGCGCTTTGTACGGGGAACATCAGCTTAGAGGGCTGAAGCTATCATCTCGCACCCGACGCTTGTCACACTTTTTCTGGCTCCCACCTGGAATCCCAGCCTCTATCAAGCTCTGGGACAGGTCCTCTGTGGCTGGGACATAGGACAGACGTCCAGCCCAAGGTAGCACAGAGCCATGGGACAGATCCTTCAACCAAAACCCAGAACAGCTTTATTAATGAGATTAACAGGAAGCAGGGTAACAGAACCTCTAATTGTTCAAAAAGGAGGTGCCTATGAGACCTAGGATGCAAGCAGAGGCCTTAACCTTTGAGCCATCCTGCTGATATGATGTTTCATCCAATCAATTTTAGTTGGAATCCTTTTGCTAGGCCTCCTGGAGACACGTGACTGGTTTCTGATTGCCATGGCAAAGGTAGAACTCATCCAGCCCCAGGCTGCTGCCCTTACTCCATCCCACAGAAGCTCCCAAATTGTTAAGGGAGGTGGACAGCCTGAACAGCTACAGTGAGGCAGTGCATGTGATTGAGCAGGAAGCACGTGACCAACCCAGCTGTCCTGCATGTGACATACGAGGAAAAGCCAAGCGGCAAAGCAATGAAGCGTTGCTTCGGTGCCACCTTCAGAGCATGCGGGTATATCGCAAGCACCCAAAGCAGTGCTTGCTTTGGGGTAAAAACACATGACGATACATTTGTGTTAATTATCATTCCAGGGATCAGTTAGCATTGTCCTGTCATTTATTAGTGACAAACGGCCTTCATTTTGAAGTGGGCATTTTTCTTCTGCAGTGCAGTCCGTCTATCTTGCCCCTAAAACAGTATTATTATCCATGACTACTGTGAGTGAGAGGTTCCGAGTGCGAACCTAGAACCTGGGGCTTGCTCTCAACCGCATCTTGCATCACTCGCCTACGGCAATGTCACTAGATCTGAGGTCCATCCTGAAGGCTGCATTGAATCTTGACTTGAAAACAGAGGGTCTCCTAGGCTCGAGGTTTGGGAGGTACATTGCCAAGGGGTAGAGGAGGACCTAATGGGCATGGAACTAGGAATGTGCCCAGAAGGAAGGAGACTGGAGCCATATCTTTGAAGGGTTTAGTCAGAGCTGCCACGACCGATTTGTGGCTGTCAAAGCTTGTGTGAAATCTTGCATTGTGTGGGGCAATCCTGTTCCAGGCCCAAGCTCAGTAAATAAATGGCAATGACGCTGATTAAAATGACTGTTAAGTACACAAGGGGGTAAATGAGATATTTGGAGAAGATTCCCGTAGATATTAGGCTCTTGGATGAGGACCAGGTACTGAGAGGAGCTTTTTTGAAGATGGTCTTTCAGTCATGGTAGTTTGATGTGCAGCAGTAGCTGGCGCCATCCCAGAGTCGTGTCCTTGTATGTGGTGTACAGGTTGCCCTTCAATGGTTCCAGCGCCAATGGATGGGATGCTGGTAGCATCTACATGAACAGCAGGGCCCTGGACCAGCAGCGATGAGCCATTGAAAGACTGAGAAGAGAGGAAGTAGACAGGATTCTCCCAGACAAGAATCAGCAGCATCAAGTGGTCAGTGGGTCCCTGAAGCAGGAGACTCTGGCTTGAAAAACTTCGCTCAACACAGTCATCAACAAAACCTTTGCCGGACCAACTTGCTTTGTTGCCAAAGTTGTGAATTTCCAAAAATGTGGAAAAGAAACAGTGTGGATTCTCTGAAACAGTGTTTCCCAGCCCGGTCCGTGGGGACCAATAGACGGTCCATATTGTTTCTCCCTCCGAGCTCCCTGCTAGTAAGTATTGGGAGCTGGGAGGGAGCAAAAATGTGGACCATCTTTGCATCCCCGAAGATCGAATTGGGGAACACTGTTCTAAAACATCAAATAAGTGTAGTTAAATAGTACTGTAAGTGCATGCGTCAGCCCAAATTAAAATGATTAAAATGACTCTTTGGCGTCAGACACAGACCCAGACCATGGTGTTCAGCAGCCCACTCACAGAACCACACCTGTTCCACATTTACGTCGGTGAAGGACCATCTCAGAGGGCTGGTTACAGAGAACTGTGGACGGGTTGATTTTACACGAAAGTGAAACACTGTCACGTTGGCATAATTGTAACAAATTGCCAGTGGAGGGCAGGTTAACGCGCAGTGTCAAGGGTGCATATTAAGCATATGTCCCAGCTGTGGGGCGATACTAATGATTATAGACCAACTCCGGGCTTCGGCGGTCGTCTCCCTACACCACGCCTTCACTCGCATCTAATCTCTCGGTGTGAACCGGACATATCGCGGTTGGTGTTCTTTGTGTACTCAAAATCGCCCTTTGTTCCCTCTCACCGGGTCCTCGCAGGGAATCCGTCTTTGTTGAGTTGGTGACGAAGTCGCTCGTTCTGAAGAGTCCGAAGGCTGTGCGGTGAATGATTTATTTATAAGACACAGCTGAGCGCCTGCCGATTGAAAACGAGAGCAGCAGCTGACGGGACGGCAGCCAAGTGGTCATGTGGTGACCTCAATATCCCCCCTGGGGTAGTCCCGCTTCCTTAATGTCTGGAATCTGAAATCCGTAAATCCCAAGTGCTGTCTTTGCTCAATCCGGGTGATGCCTATGCGATTCGCTGCAAAGGGGCAGCCTTCAATCCATCCATTGGAGATGTTGTGCATGACCCCACTACCTGATGAGGTCTTTCAGCGTTCTTGATATTTTTTTATTATCCACTCCCTACCGCCCCCCCCAACAGGTGGGCGAAAGGTGGCAGCATCATCAAGGAGGTGTCCGGCGACTCCTACGAGGTCGTGGTGGACCACTCCTTCTTCACGGAGCCGGTGTCCTGCGAGGTCACCAACACGCTGGGCAGCACGAATGTCAGCCGGAATGTAGATGTTTACTGTGAGTCTCTGACCGTGACCGTCGCTGGTTAGGGGCGTTGTTTTGCTGAGTTCCTTACACGAGAAGCATAACTTGACCTGAGCTGTCACGTGTTCCTGAAAGTTGGACCCCATATAGCAGCAGAGCCACAGTCCCTGCAAGTGGACCAGGGTTCGGACGCAGTGTTCAACTGCGCGTGGACCGGCAACCCCTCCCTCACCATCGTCTGGATGAAACGCGGCTCTGGAGTGGTACGTACCTTAGCCCTCATCAGCAGTGGGCGATGTGTGTCACCCTGCTTGAACCCTCCCACTCAGGGCCACGAACCAATCAGAAATTCATGACTGGCCCTTAGGAACACAAAAGCAAATATGGTGATTTCTGCAGATGGGTGTCAATTTATCAGGAAGCATTAGATTCATGCTAAGGATATGTTAACTACTGTCTTAAGAAAACAAAGGATTTAAATGTGAGTTAAAGTCTTTTCATGATTGCTTTTGTTTTTCCGTGAGTCAACTGCGGTTGACATCAGATCAGTTGTGTGAAATCTTAGATACACTGCCTCTCCCTCTCCATGCCCAGTGTGTATGTGTGTGTGTATGTTTTTAAACAGTGTGTCAGTGCTGGCTGATGCAGGGAAGCCAGACAGTGAAGCTGATCATTTACGTTACATGTGTAATTATGGTATGATTTGCATACATTTGCATATACTGTATCAAGGCCATACACCAGTGGGGGGGGGCGTTTGCTCTTAGTGCCAGATTTACAGAACGAATTAGCATGTATTACATTCTATTATTGTATTATTATATTAGCATTCACCACGTCGCTTCGTGGTCACTTCTGTGGCGTCATCCTACACTGGGGATACGGGTTTGAATTGTGGCATGTTGGCTGTGTGTGTGTCTGTGTGTCTGTGTGTGTGTCTGTGTGTTTGTATTAGGTTTATATTACACTGTGGGGGACTTATGGTTCAGGTTAGGGCTGGGTAGGGGTTAAGGTCATTGTGTTGTGTTGTGATTTGAGTTTTCCCCATAGAAATGAACATATATTTACAAACCTGTGTGTGTGTTTATGTGTGTGTGTGTGTGTGTGTGTGTGTGTTGATCTGAGGAAGTGTATGCTACTGAGGGATAGTTTAGTTTAGAAAATGTGTCTCCACTGAACTGAAACTGAAATGGACGCATTTTAATAAGCAGGAGTGAGGGAACGCATGTAATGCAACGGTGCACGATATCTGTGCATGATGCGTCTGTCAAATAAGAAAGGGGGGTCTCTTCTGTAAGGGGGGCTTGTTTCACTGTGTGGCCAAACTGCATAGCCGCGCCGGGCGAGACTGACGCGGTACAGGGGTCCGCAGTGCCTGACGCTGAAAGACAGGTGACATTTGTTACTCTCGCTGTTGTTATCGACTGGTGGTGCAGGTGCTGAGCAACGGCAACATGCTGACCCTGCGGGCCGTGCGCCAAGAAGATGCAGGGAAGTACGTGTGCCGTGCCGTGGTGCCCCGGGTGGGCATGGGTGAGAAGGAGGTCTCCCTCACCGTCAACGGTAAGTCGCCCCCCCGAAGGCTATGCTAGGCTTTTAGCCTGGGAGAGAGGGTGATTTTTGGAATCTTTTGACTTGCTGTGGGACGTCCTCATGGAGCTGGGGGCAGCTCTCAGCACAGAGCAGAGGCCTTCTATACTTTTCCTACACGTTTAGTCTACTGACTTATTACATAAATGCTCAACGTGACAAATATAAGTTACATGGTCCCTGGAAACCAGGTTGGACAGAGTGGAACATGGCGGCCTGCTGGAGCCCATTCGGCGGGGGGGCAGACTTTACTTGACATGGTGGCGAGTGAGCAACTCATCCCGGGTACCGTTAAGCAGCCAAATTATTTTGACCTTCTGTGCTTCCCAAACACTCCCCATCCAGAGAAGAGCTCTTCTGGGGGGGGGATGCTGAAAGAGAGCAGGGGAGTTGGGAGAGACAAGAGCAACAACAAAAATGTGGTTTATCTTCCTTGGATGGACTTGCATATTAGGCACAGGAAATGCGTTTTAGCGCTGATTAAATCAGGAGGAAACGCGGCGGGCTGCAGGCAGTCTGCGACTGACTAATGAACGGGGGGGGGGTGGAGGTGGGGATGGGGGGGCAACTTTCAGACAAATTACTTCATTATGACGGCTTGGTATGCAGGTGGCGTACGTCCGTGCTGCCACACCGCTCAGCCGGGGGAAATTTACACGTCTTTAAAAGCTTCCTGCATTCATTGGCCTCGAACCCGGGTGAGGGGAGGGCCCCATCGATGTAAATTGCCGCCCTGCTATTTAAATAGATATCCTTAATACGTGTCACTAAACCCACTTAAATCCTGCGGTGTGTGGGCGTTTCAATCGCAGGCATGCGGCGGGAGTCTTCGGGTAGGCCACCCCCCCAGTGAAAAACCCATCCCGTCAAGCCTCCCAGGACTCCCACGTGGGCCACTCGACCCCCCTACGCATTTTCCGTCTCCCGTACGGCACCTTTCACATGGAAATGGGGGGTGAATGAGGTGAAGTGGCCACTTACCGCGTCCGCGCTGCCTGTCAAGCTTGTGGTGTGGGGCTGCGTGTAACGCCTGCTCACGAGATAAACACGGCTCGTACACGCCACAAACACGATGTCGCTCCGCGCCGCCGCTCAGCGCTGTAATTAAAACGCACCTCATGCTTCTTTCTTCACTGCCAGCTACACAAACAGCAGTATAAATCAGGCCCCGCTTATAAACGCTGTGTTCTACATCTGAACCGGCGGCGGCTTCCCGGCACAGAGAAGCCCCTTCCTCCCTCAGCGCTGCAGTAAATGGCTCAGATAATGCGCAGTCTTTGTGCTGATGTGTTTTTTTCCCACAATCCTCTGGGGTTTATTAAAAGCCATACTCCCAGTAGGTTTTGTAGATTGTGGATTTTCAGGCCCGGCTTTGATCGCCCTCCGCTCGCCTGGGTCCTAACGGCCCGACTCATTTACCGCATTTAAATCACGCCTTGGAAAAAACACCCGTCAGCCGCGACAAACGCGCGCGGCTCTGAATTAGCATTGCACACACATCTTTGTGATGCTATTCTTCTTTGTGCAGTTGGGTGCCACATGTGGAACCGTATGCCATACGAGTCACCCTGGATGGAAGAACACACCGTCGGTGCGACGTTCGCGTAATATCGCGGTTGCCATGGCAACCCAGCATACAGATAATGACATCATGTTCTGTATGGGAGGATCAGATGGGGGGGCCGCATGTATGTTTATTTTCTGCAGGATAGATAAGCATCCTATGATAAACAACCCCCTTCCCCATGGCTTTTGATATGAGAACAACAGGCATTTCCGAATCCTGACCTCACCCACTCCCAACAAGCCCCCCAGCCAGAGGCAAATGCTGTCAGATGAAGCCATCTAATTACACTCCCCATTCACAGATCTGATCTCCAGCCAGGGCTGTTTGGCGGCCTGAGAGGAATTGATCTGGATGTATTTACTGCAGAAAACCCCAAGAAATATTATTACAACCACCATCCCGGGCTGAGCACCCCCCAAATTAGGCCTGAGTAATCAGCGACAAGTTTGGGAAGTTTGTGACTTGGAGAGAGTCTCTCTGGCCCCAGCCTTGATGGGCATGGAAGCCCACCCCCCCCCCCCCCCCATGTCAGAGCGACAGAGACTGTCAGAATCTCATAAAAATGCAAATAGGGTATAATTGGAGGCAGGTAATAAACGCTAATTATGGATGGTTAGGAAGGCACCGAGAAGGCAGCCATCAGATAGCACCCCCTCGGCGTCTCGATTCGGCATCAGACCCCCATACACACCCCCCACCCCCAAATGACGGGCTTCCTGTTGATGCTCCATCCTGGAACATTCCTGAGAGGCAGGCCTGCATACTTGCAGACCCCTCAGACCCAGCTCTAAGAATTCGGCTTCACTCTCTGACGCGTGACCCCACCCCCGCCTTGCGAAATTCCGTCACACTACTCAAAATGCCACGCAATTCTCGAACTTATGGATTATTTCTGGAATTTTCCATTGAATATTTCCGGACCACGGTTAACCATGGCTAACCGATTCTGCGGAAAGCAAAACCGCAGATGAGGGGGGACGACTGTAAGTTATAAACACACATATAGCGATTTATGAGGTGCCCGTGAGTGCCGTGTGCGACTGGCGCGCTGCCCAACCCCTCCTCACGTTTCCCTCCACCCTCTCCAGGCCCCCCCACCATCTCCAGCACACAGACGCAACAAGCCCTGCAGGGGGAGAAGGGCCAGATCAAGTGCTTCATCCGCAGCACGCCCCCCCCAGACCGCATCGTGAGTAGCCCCGCCCACTCTGCTCCCTCTATGGGCGTGTCTGCTGATGAGCACTGTGATTGGGTAGCAGTAGGACTCTGTACTGCTGCTGATTTTTCTTACATCCTACCCAAGACATGTGAGACAAATATTAAGCGTGCCAGTTATAAATTTAAAATGCATTCTTCAGTACTGACGTTTATAAATTACTTTTCTTGTTTGTCGTGTTTCTTGGTTTTTGGGGAAGCCATTTTGATTTGATGTACTTTTCTGGGGGGTAGTCAGAGAGATGGAATTCTTCAGCTTGACGTTAATCAAGAGAAGTTGTTGTATTTATCGGTGACTTTTGTTGTATCGTTGATGGCTGCGTCTCCGTGAATGAGTGTGACATCCAGGCAGACAGTGGCTCTTTGTGGCAGGCATGGTCCTGGAAGGAGACAGTACTGGAGTCAGGCACATGGGGGCGCTATACGGTGGAGACGGTCAGCACAGACGAGGGCGTCATCTCCACCCTCACCATGAACAACATCGTGCCTGCCGATTTCCAGACCATCTACAACTGCACGGCCTGGAATAGCTTTGGGTCCGACACGGAGATCATCCGCCTCAGGGAACAAGGTGGGAGGCAAGGTTCGCCAGCCTTCCTCGTCTCTCCTCGGCCGCCCGCCTCTCCGCCCGACCCACCCGTGCAGCCCGGGGGGGTAGTGCTAACACGGGTGTCCTTTAGTGAAGCATCACTCTGCAGCAGGTTGGCTCTGTCGTGCCCCGCACAGCGAAAATGGAACCTTTTCATCCAGCGCTCACCAATTCTGTGTGACATCCACATGTCCAATATTCCATTCACACGCTGTGTTCTGTGCATTACTGTTCTGTCCACAATGTCAGTGTTCCTTCCTTACCCTCAGTGTTCCTTCCACACCCTGTGTTCCATCCCCACTGTCTCAGTGTTCTTTCCCTACCCACAGTGTTCCATCCCCACTGTCTCAGTGTTCCTTCCCTACCCTCAGTGTTCCATCCCCACTGTCTCAGTGTTCCTTCCCTACCCACAGTGTTCCATCCCCACTGTCTCAGTGTTCCTTCCCTACCCTCAGTGTTCCATCCCCACTGTCTCA
>JAODLD010000106.1:580580-593414 GCA_026781065.1 Mormyrops boulengeri | reverse complement strand
CCCCACCGCCCCCCACCCACCTTTCACCCTGCCATCCCTGTCAGGTTATCATAGTTACGTCACCTCCCGTTTTGAGAAACGCCACCCCCGGGATCTCTCCTCCCGGAATGACATTCGCTCTTTGCAGCCGCATCGACTTGCGAATTTTGGACAGAGACATCACCCTCCCTGACAGCGTGTCCTACATTTTCCTACAGAAAGAACGTGGGCAGCTAAATGGTTTTCCGCTCTCCCCGGAATACCAAACTCCGCCGAGGGTTTGTGCTTGCAGTCGAGGGGGTGTGCCGGAATAGGCGGCCGCTTCCCGGACACGATGCCGGCGGCCGCGGCTTCTGCGCTTGCAGTGACGTTCACGTTGCTCAGACCCCCCCTCCCCGCTTTGTCGTGATGCGCACATCAGCCCTGCTCGTTGTGAGGCCGGCGTCGTTTCCACAGCTAATTCCGGAATGATGACAGTCATGGCAGAGCTGCATTAGAAGGGAAGGCCGATTTCGGCGACTACGCGATAAGTGTGCTTCCCGCATATGGAACATTCCCCCATAGACTTCTTTGTTTCTGTTCTGTCGGCTTTAACAGACTGTTCCCCCATATAGGAAAGAGATACATACCAACATCCAAATAAGGGTTGCTGTGATGCAGCGCCTGGGCAAGAAACCCCAGAGTGTAATGCTGGATGCATCCTATAGGGGGGCGCTAGACAATCTGTGGACCCTCATTACACACACAGGCCCACTCTAAGGGCCACAGAGTTGCTGTCTTATTGCATACTTTTCAGCAGATCCACATGCTTTTGAACTGCGGGGGGTAAAAACCACGGAGGACCTGGGGAGAACATTAACACTCCACAGGCACAGGGCTCAAGACTGAAACCCAGAGCCCCCTGGGGTATGAGGAGATGGCACCCCCTGCTGGGCAGCCCTACTGCCCCCTCACAGATAATGACATTCTCCTCGTTCGCATGCTGTTGTTTTTCCAGCGTGGTGGATCACTGGGTAGCTCAACAGCCTCACATCTCCAGGGCTGCAGGTTCGATTCTCGCCCCCAGCTCCGTTTGAGTTTGATTTGAATGTTCTTCCCGTGTTTGTGTAGGTTTTCTCAGTTGTCTTGCTGCAGTCCAAAAATACTCAAGTAGGGGATTTGGCTCCTCTGAGTTGCCTGTGGTGTTTATTAGCTTAAGCCCTATGATGGACCGGCATCCCATCCCATGTGTCCCTCACCACGAGCTTCTTGGGCTTGTCTCCAGGCCTGCCGTGACCCAGTAGGTACAGAAGCTAGACAGGTTGATGCTTTTCTGAAGAAGAAGGCAGCATTTAGGGGTCTGAGAGGCCCCCGTCTGGGCCTCCAGTGCCGTGACCTTCAGAACCGTGGCGACCTTCATGCCCCGCCATCCCACCAGCTTTTATCCGCCCATGCTTTCATTTAATAACCAAATTGCTCACCCCCGGATCTGTCTCCACGCAGGACCCCACCAACGGCTACTATAGTGTCAACACTTTCAAGGAGTGCCACTCCACACCCACCATGACGCTGGGCAGCGGGAACGCCACCAAGACTCACAACCCGGGCAGCTCCACTCTGGGCAAGCAACGAGTGCCCACCGGCATGTCCTTCACCAACATCTACTCCACGCTGGGCGCCGGCCCCAATCGCCTTTATGACTATGGACAGCGCTTCGTGCTTGGCGTGGGCAGCAGCTCCATCGAACTGTGCGAGCGCCAGCGTGGCTCCCTCAGCGACTCCAGCTCCTTCCTGGACACGCAGTGCGACAGCGGCATCAGCAGCTGCGGCCGGACGGACGGATACACGCCCTTCGACAAGGCCAGCAAGGCCTCAGCTTCCTCCTCCTCCCATTACTCACAGGCCTCGTCGCAGAACTCCGAGCTCACGCGGCCCCTGCAGAAGCGCATGCAGACGCACGTCTAGCGGGAGGGATGCGCCATGGCCTCCCAGCCACTAGAGGGCCTCAGCGAGCGACCGGGCAGGACTCTTTGTACATGTGGTGAGATCGCCTCTGTTCCAATTGGGGGATTGCAGTTTTCCATGATCAGTTTGGCCTTTTAGCTGTCGATTTTACTTTTTAGCTGTCGAGGGATTAAAAACGATTTTGATGCACACGCTCCAGAGCGCATATATCTCCTATAAAAACAATGCTTTTTTTGCCAAAGTAGATCGAGCTTAAGTGTACACCTCTTTACTGAGTAGATGCTACTTAGCGGTTTTCCATCGTTCAGGGCCTTACCAGGGAAGGCGTTCCATTGCCTCAGAAGCTTCCACGTATGCGTCGACCTCACCCAATCACCTACATCTGCCATTCGTCAAAAGCCGTAGGCTGCTGTTCCACAAAGGCAGGAGAGGGGAACCTGCAGGTGGAGGTGGAGCGGAAAACGGATGGCCCACCTCCCCCCATCCTCCGAAGCACAAACGGCACCGCCATCCCGTTGCAGTGTCGTCCGCAGAAATGCGGTGAGACAGCCAGTCGACTCGGGGGGCGGGGGGGCTCCATCCGCCGTCCATCTGCAGAGCTGCCGCATACGGAGAACCGGGGGCCAAGGCTGCTCTGTTTCCCTGTGATTACTCTGATGTTTTTCGTCCTCTGTTTTATTTTTTATCGGCCACTGCATTATTGGTCTGTGGTGTGGACCATCCCAGCACCACATATCACAGGATTGCCCCCCCCCCCCACCCTTTCAGGGTTGCTTTGAAAAAAGACGTTTCGTTTGAAGCGCTCTCCAATCGCCTTCTGTGGAATGAGGTTGCCTTGTTTACGTGTCTGGTGGCGGCATGTCACGTGTCGCCCCCCTGGTGGCCTTTCCGTGTCACACGGAGACTCCCTCCCATCTTTGGCCATGTTCACGCAACAGCTGGGAGGGAGTTATCCATGGCCCGATCCGGCTGGTCATCACAAGGCAGTCTGCCACCCCCTTGTTTACACTGGAAGTTGACTTACTGTGAATTTTTTTTGTAAAAGTCACCCTTTCCTTCCATACCTCTGCTTGCCTGTACAATATCTGACGGAGAGCATCGCTACACCGGGCAACACGTGGCACTTGCTAAAAACAGACTGTGAATCTGTGCCTCAGTGTCGCCTCCTAGTGGTCAAAGGTGACAGGGTTTATGGGAAACCTGAGCATCCTGCCGGACCCTATGCGATCCTGCAGGGAAACCAGGAGTGAAGAAAAGAAATTGCACAATTTACGTAATCTGTCAGCAACTTTCAGTCTCAAAAAGCGGTGAGGAAAACCAGGATCGGTGCACATTCCCAGGCATAAAGCCCACAGAGCCAGTCAACGGCTGCTGTCATTGGCCAGGTCCTCGAGGGCCCGCCCTCTCAGCAGCTGTTTAATCCAACACGGCTCCATCTACTGGAGGGGCAGAAAGCTACGTCTGGCATTCCTCCAGGCCTTGTCCAGGTGATAAAAAAGCACGATGCTGTAATGTACTCCAGGAGAACTTCGCCTCCAGCCTCTGCATCCCTTAATTTCCCTATTATCATTCAAACTGGAGGAAAACGTGCTCATGTCCGCCCCCTCTGGTCAGGGAGGGGATGATACGAGTAAATGAGTTTATCAGAATCACCGCCATTTTGAAGCAGACCCTGGGTTGGCCGTTACCATGGCCGGAAATATGCTCAAGACAGCCTCATCGAGCATGTGCACGTCGACTGAGTCAAATGCCAGCAGGTATCCAGACAAGAAGTGCCAAGTCATTCTATAGTTACTCCCCTCACTTCGGAGATAAAGTGGACAGAGCGAGTTTCTAAGCTCTTACACTAAACCAGACACTCATTTTGTATTGGGTGTTTTGGGAGTCTGAGGCTTAAAATGGTCTAGAATCATCCAAAATGAGGGTTTAGAGTAAAAGCTCCGTAGTTTTCGTCTGTAGGACTTTTGTCCATCATCTTGGACTCAATCTTGGGACTGTAGTCTGAATAACCCACAAACATTCACCTCTGCTGCCATGTTTCAGACCAGAGGTCTAAAATTTAGCCGACTTATGAGTTTTCTTGCTCTGCAAGGAGATTCCAGGGCGATAGTTTAATGGCCATAGCTTAGCACCAGCCTGGACATGTGGCGTTGGCTAGGGACGCGACATTTAGCATGTGTGACCTAGCAGTTATATGTACAGGGTATTCGGTTCCTGATATTCCATGGTTGTGCTTTTGTTCTTTTATTCGTCTGTTTTTTTTCTTTCGTTCTTACTTTTTGTAACGTTCATGCGGGAGGAGAGCTCATTGTGGAGATACCATGTGTCAGTGTAAATTTCTCACTTCAAACCACCTGAACACAGTGCAAGGCTCAGAACAGGCCTGCAGGGACACGTTCCGGAAGTTTCACCACTCCAGCACAAGACGATACTGGGCAAACTACTATTTTTATGCAGGACTGTACAAGAAACACTCATGCCATGTAAGGGATTACCCAAGGTTGTATTTTACCTGTGTTGGACTGTAACTCTATATTGCTTTTGCTCTGTGTATTTGACAAAGGAAAAAAACACAAAAGAAATGAAAAAGTCCTTGTTTTTTGCTTCCTCCGGCAGCTCCCATTTCCAAATCCCAGTTCCTAGCCAGTCCTTTTCTAGTTTGAATCCCAATCTGTTTGTTACCCAGTTCATGTATCAGACACACTATGAGCAATTTAGACACACCAGGAAACCAAACCCGCCACAAAAACACACACAAACATGGAGAGAACTCCGCACTCACAGACCCAAGCCTTGATGGGACTCGAACTAACAACCCTGTGCAAACTATAACATAGGTATATGTGGGTAGCCTTGAAAAATGTGTTCTACTATAATACAATCATTACGGCTTATAAAATACGCACGATCAATGAAACTTATACAGCCCTCCTGATTGATGTTGAGCACTTTTCCACGTGTGCTGCCTAATCACCATTACCTGCCCTGCGATCTGTAACATCCATTTAAAGCTGCGGGTCACGGGGTTTGAAAAATCGTCACGTATCGGATCAGCGCTGAAAATCTGCTTTTCAGCCTTGGCTAGAACTACAAACAGCCCATAAAGTGATTAAGAGCTGATACAGATATGGCGGAGCATTTTTTATTTTTTTAAAAAATGCTGATAAACAGGCATTTCTCAGAAGAATCCAGTCAGGATACCAGCTGTCATTTCACACGACGAGCTACTTCAATGTTCTTTCATGTGCATCAATAACTTTTTAGTTTAGGATTAAACAAACGTAAGAATATAAATAAAACAACATAAACACATTTGTGTTTTTGCGACGCTCCCAAAGGAATATTTGGAACAGGTTGCAAATTGCACGCTTTGATAGCTGGTGCTCAAGTTTCCATTTGATGAAGCACTGGATGGCGCCAGAATGGATGCCGTGAGCAGGAGGCAGTACCACGGGCTGGTTTACCGATAAAACTCTCCTTCTGTGGAAGTGTGGCGCTGCTCGTGCGAGAGAACAGGCAGCTGATCCTGACATCAGGCCCCCTAGCAACTCATCCACACCAATGGGACGTTACAAACCACCATTTTGGGTGTTTACATTGTGAGAGGGCTTTGTCAGGACATCAGCTAAACCATCGCACAGCAGAAGTAAAAAATAAATAAATAAATAAAAACATGAGAATGACAGTTATGAGTTCAAATCCCAGAAAGCCTTGAACTAAGTCTTTGAAAAACCTTTAGCTATATATATATAAAAAAGTCTAAGTTAGAACAGATGGAGCTTCTGGCTCGTGGGAATTTTACTTACACAAAAAATGTTCTGAGGGCAGAAAGAAAAAGAAGCAACTAGAGGAGGCAGGATCTAGATGTCTGATTGGTCGGTCTCAATTCCTCCAGCCGCTTGGGCTCGCCTCCTCTACAGTCTGATTGGTTATCTCTCTGAACCAATCATTTTTTTCTTTCTGCCCTCAGAATATTTTTATGCAAGTAAAACTAAGCTTTGGCTGTTAGTGAAAAACAACGTCATTGTTTTCTACAGTCATGTGATCCCGGGTTATTTGGATACCCATTCAAAATTTTCAACCTATTAATTTTGTGCTTGTGTCCATAAAGCTGGCAATCCAAGTCCTAAATTGCTCCTGTTCTACCAATACAGCCTGACATTTTTATCCACATGTAATTTCCTTAATGACGCTTTCTTCTTAATTGGGTAACTTACATAATGAGCTCTCTATCGGTATGTAAGGGACCCGAGTGGAAAATGGAGTATACCCAGAGCGCTGCATTGTAATTTAAAGGTAAATGCTTTTTAAAGGACTAAATTAATTGGGTGGTGCTCACTACTGTATTACCTGGTTGGGAAAAAATCAATATCAAGCTGCTCCGTTCTCTAAATTTACTTTTAAAAAACGTAAATGTTGTAGCCTTTGTAACTGCCGTAGAGATCCCTCACACTGTCATTTGCTGAAAGACATCTGTGTTAAAGCAAAGCTTATTTAGGAAACATCTGCCCTTTAATTAAATTATGAATATTAATCCGCGCATCTTACTCGGAGGGAATGACGGATTGCCGGGTTTGCCGCACATTGGGACGGACCGTAAAGACTGGCTGCCCAACCGAGGCTATTTGCCGGCCTTAAACCTCCTTTCTCAAGGCTATACTTTCACGTGATCGCGGTATAATTAACGGTGCGCTTCCTCTGAAGGAATTTGGCCCTGAAACGCCACATCTTGGCGCTTTGAGACGCAAACTCAATCAAAAAAAAAAAATCCTTTCCAGTTAAGACAAACACCCGTAGGCCTATATAATTCTTTTGTCAGACATACTGATTGTTCGCCATATTGACAAGCTCGAAGCGTAGTATTTAAATTGATTGGTACAATAAGGGGAACTAAACCAGTCCCGTATTCTCATTCCCTCGCTCCACCTGGAAAAATCTGCTCGCCAGTAAATTAAAAGCGAAGACGCGGATTTGTTTAGCATTTACTTATTCTGGGGGGGGCAGATTGAGGACCTAAAGGCGTTGTTGTGGAGGACTTAGTGTTTCCTGTTTATCACAAGAAACCTGCCGGATAAATCACTAGGGACGTCCTCAACAGGTCACCGAGCCAACCAATTCCTCCGTATAAAACGGCGCCCTAACTCACGGTGCAGGTTGGATTGATTAATCAGACACCGCCCCCCCCACCCCCATTACGCTATTAATTACCCACCCGGTTCGCCAGCAATTTAAGCAAGATGGAGCCTCGGCGCCTATTGATTTCAAACGTAACAGCGGTGCTTTGTCATCTGCTAAGAAACTAATATTTCTCATTATCAAGATTATTCTCATTGTTTTACAGGAAGAGGAGTACTATAGCAAACTGATTGCATTCCGGCGGGTACATCGCGCAAATTGATCTGGGGGGGGGGGGTATTTTCTAAAAGCGCATAATAACGCAATGTCTTGAATGAAAATGGAAAACAAAATTCAATCAATACAGTTCATAGAGAGAGGGGGGAAATGATTTTTTTTTTTTCCCCCAAGGAAAGAGAAAGCGTGGTAGATTTGGAACTTAATTACGCCTCCCTTTATGGTGAGCACTGTATCAACAAAGGTCTCGCTATTTTCATTCTAGAAAATTATAGGTTACCATGTTGCAGAAAGGGCTGTCATGCCGTAATCAGAGGGCTCTATTTAGCCGACAGATGCGGCTTCTTAACGAATCGCGAATAATTCACCTTCAGTTACGCTTCTTGATATTTTGTAAATGTCGGCGCGCACCGAGGCGGCGCACTTTAGCAGAGCAGAGAGTGTCCAAAAACCTGCCTTTTTAAAACGCATCATTTCCGTTTATTATACGCACATGTATGCGGCACATTTATACTATACCCATCTGAAGAACTACACGGAATTTGTTGTAGGCTACACGGGGAAAAGAATGAGAATTGCCCATTCAGATGGCGATCAATCTGGTATCTAAAAGAAAATAGCAGGCTTTTAAAATATCTTGAAATCATGAAAATAGCTGGTATTTTGTGGAAGCGTCGGGGAAATTCCGCCGATAGAAGTTTTTAATTCCCAATTGAAATGACCTGTTTGCAGTTATGCCTACAATTATTTTTCGCCCTGAATATGACACTGAATCTGGGCGCTTGGTGATAGATGGCGTTTTTTTAATTGATTTTTTTTTATATTTTTTTTTGCACTTTTTTTGTTTTGATCGTGATTATTTGCTTCTAATGTAGTAAAGGCAGTGTCTTAGAGAAAGGGGGTTAGACTTTAGCGTAAGGAAAACGCCAACAAGTCAGACATTCGCGTAAAAAAATGTGGTGGAGTCCGCATTAATATGACTGTCATGGGTCGTCCTCCGAGGCATCGCGCACGCAGCATTTCTATCTCAAATCCTACAATCATCCTCTCTGAACACTCGAAGCACTTGACTTGAGTAATTATTTCGCTAATTGAGCTAAAGCGGCGTCCTCATTCGGAATGAAGCCGCAGAACCGTCGACAGAGATTCGGCAAAATCAAGCAAACGAGCCGCATTTAAGTTACGTTTGGATAAATATAAATGTAGCCTATAGGCCGAGGTTCGGGTTTTGTTCAAAGGTTGCATCACGTTTCACATCAAAAGCGACTATATAAAGTTAATATACAAGCTTATGTAGGCCAGTTTTTATATGAACTTTTATCTTATGATTCAGTGTTGCTTTTTTCTTTCTTAATTAAATGGTTGGTCCCCTTATGGGTTAAATATGTAGAGCACGCATCCTGCTGTCTTTAATCATTAAACTCTCATCGCGCTTGACAGGATCCCCACTTAATGCGGGGGCCACGCCGGGGTCGGGTGGCGTCGCTACCGCCTGCGCCGGAGGTCCGACCGGGCAACATCCACCCCCGCTAATTACTTAAGAATAACGACGCCCGGATTTCACGGCTGTCCCTGTTAGGATGTGGCGGCGGGATGAAATGTGACCGGGTGTGAAAAAAGGCAGCATCCCCCCCCCCCCGCGCTTTTTTTTAATGACCATGAGGCGCCAGAGACGCGGGCGTACTGGAGAGAGGTTAAATGGCCATAGATCGATCTGCCGCTTTCAGTTTTTAATATATGTTAGAGAAACATATCAGTTTATTTCAGAAAAAGCAAAAGATACATAGGAAAACAAAACGCAGTGCATTGGGAAGAAGTAGCGTAGGGTGGGCACTCATATTCCAGGCTGGAGAGGAAACAGATTTTACATGACAGGCAATAACGCTCAGATAACAGGCATAGCTACAAATAATGTCGTACGAATTACAGTATTATAAATCATTTTATATGTTGAACCAAGGTGATTTCTGGGTTTACATTTATACGTCGGCACACGTCCGCGCATCTGATGCCAAGCTGGGCGCGCAAGGTCAGGCGTCCTGCTGAAAGACGCGGCTGCGCCAGAGGCCTTTGGCCGCATGTCCGGGTGCGGATGGGCCGCCCGCGGCTCAAACGCGAACCGCGAGCGCTCATAAAGCACCAGAAACACGCGAGTTTCACCAGAGGCAAAGTGCGAGCAAGTCAGATTGAGTGTAAACACGCCTGTACTGAGATCTGAATTAGCTGCACCCACAGCTACTTATATGGTAAATTTCCAGGGGCTCAAAACCCTTGTAAATAACTAAATCGTTTGGAAGCAGTAGCAAATAACCGAGCCCTGCATTTATGTACTAGTATCAATATTATCTTGCGGCAGAATGTAAAGGATTTAACAGGTGTCAAACACGCGATGTTGACTAGTACTTTGGCTGGTGTGTTGGCTAGAGCCACAGATTACAAATTCAAGGCTTTCTTCGTAATTGCTATGCTTGAAGGCCTCTGCTGAAGTGACAAACTTTTAATTTCCATGATGGTTGCCTAAAACTCTCGTAGAATGCACAAAATGTATATTCTGAAGCTGAACCAGCTGTGAATAGTTAACATGAGGCTCAGGAGGTCAAGTAGGATGAGAATCAGGAGCTTAAGGTCTGACCTGGAACTTAGTCTGTAGGCCGCTGGTCATGGTCCAGCTCTTCAGTCACCGTGGCGCCAGCTGCATCTGCAGTGCACACCTGGGTCAGGGTTACCAGGGCAGGGGTACGAAGGGCCATACCGAGATCATGTTGGCCGGCTGCCGGGCTTGACCGAATGCAGGGACGCTACATTCTTCCGGTGACACCTAGAGGCGGGAGGCTGCATGACTGGGGGGGCATGGAATCTACGGGTATCTGGGTTCACAGGAAAGGGCATCCCAGCAGAGGAAAGGCGGTGTCATCGTAACGAAGCGTCACGCTAATTGCTGAAAGAACATTGCGGGTCAGCCGGAAGTTCATACCGCTACAGGGGCCTGTCAGCTGAGCCGGGTGAGAGTAACATTAGCGTGGAGCTGTTCTAGTGACTCCAGCAAGCGCTTGGAAGGTACGTGACGTCAGGCTCCAAGCAAAGGGAGGAGCACCATCCAGCTGGGGTCACAAGCTGCTGCTTTTCGAAAGTCTTTGTCCTCGAGACTTAACGTCGAACTTTGGCACCGCGAGTCACCTGAGGCTCTGCAAATGGATCTGCTCTGTGTCTGTTTGTAAACATATTGGTCTAAGGGGGGAGGAATTCAAAGGATTAATGAAAGTGTCACCGGTAGCTGAAAATGGCTTGTAGGACATGGGAAACAAAATCCTTAATGAACCTGTGTGGAAAACATGGCTACGGGAAAGCTTTGGAGTATCTCGGCGAGTGGAGTTATGAGACGTATGTTTCGGGAGAGTCTGTTTTATTTAGGACAGTGCAGCACACCCTTCTGAGTGAAGTAATATATAATTTGGAATATTTGGCATAAAACACAGGCTCCTTGCTTAACGACATCTGTCTCAAAGGGGGTGCTGGTCAGGGATCTTAGGAACATGAGGAACGGGTGTAATTAATGTTAATATCACCCGAGTTTCCCCTTGGATTTTTTTTACTTGGGTCGCCTCAGGTATTTATTGACACGTTTCCTGTCTTTGATGACGTGTTTTTTCTGTCTCTGTGTCAGCTACGTGTCCTTCATAATGGCTGCCTGTGGAAACAGTACCACGTCGGTGACGTTAAATGTTGAATTGTTTATTCTGTAACCAAAAGCCGAAAAAAGCCACACCTGATTATTTAGCCGTCGAGTTAGTCGGCCTATGTCAAAGCGGGGCCTGTTACGGTGTATTGCAGGGAGAGTCATCCTGGCTGTGCATCGTTAATTTCGGAGGTCGTCGTGATTCATTGGATGCCCCTTCAGACTCTCCAAAGCTGGGGTTTCGACTTGTACCCAGTGTCAGTACCAAATGACCTTCGACGCAATTTGAACAGTGGTACCTGGATGGTGTTCTGGTGACGTCGCTGCTAGTAGTCCCATTTACGTGGTGGGGCTGGTGTGTGCCCAATATCAGCTGCGTTTGTCCAGTTGTCCCTCACTCGTGGGCTAGGCACCATGAATGGCCTTCGTACTCTATGACCTCGTGCTGGGGCAGCCGTTACAGAACATCGACAGATCTTACCGAAGCTAACCTAAGGGTAAGCTGACTCGTGTTTATGTTGGTACGAGTTTTCGTCAATACTGTTTCCGTTTAAAAAAATAATATAGCAGCCCGCTGTTGGGCGTGTGATGCAGAGCTGGACTCGATGGAGTCAATAAAATATAATTACGGAGGCTCGCGGGAATGCGGAGCAATTTGCGCCTACAGCCCACAGAAAGGGGCGTGTCTTTGGAGAGAAGATCGTCTGACCTCTGTGGTGGGTTCATGCGTATTGGAGAGGCTGAGGTGCCTTGGGATCGCAGTAGCTCGCAGACGGCGGCCCTGCGACCTTGAGGCGTTGCTGGGTGGGGCTCAGATGCTTCAAACAAACTCAGCTGGGCAGGATAGAGGAGCCCCCCCCCCCCCCACAGAAAAGAAGACCTATCTCTCAGCACCAGACTGTGCATGCTGTGTCACCACGATGTCTGACTGTCTGACTAATACCACCGATGGTGAGATTAAGCAGCCCTTAAACCTATACAATCTTTCCTTAAAAAAAATGGTCCAGACTCCCTGCCAGCATCCTGAAGGGCTTAAATATGGTCAAGATAACATCATTAATAATAAAAAAAAAAACCTATTAGGATGAAATATGTCAGTTTTTTCCCAGAACACAGTCTGTGCCTCGTTACAGGCTAAGCCCGGCACGCGTTAAGCACCTCTTTGTTTACGAAGCATCCGTTTAATCGCAGCCTTTGAGCAAGGGCCTTGTTATGAGTGTGACCTCCTGGAACAGCGTCACACACTGGGGTCACTAAAAGACGTTTATTATCCAATTTCTGCTGGCTCCCTTTGACCCGCCATGTTTTGTCGCCATTAGGGAGCTCCATCCAGACAGTTTCTCGGAATTCGTTGTGATCGTACCAGAGTGAATCAGCTGTTAATTACGGGGGACGCACTCTCTCTCTCGCCAGCTTTCTCACTGCCGGAGGTTGGCGTACTCCTTATTGCACCTACTGCTAGCTGACCCAGCCATTGGTGGGTGTGATGCATTGGTGTCCTCCCATGATGCACTGCTGTGGGACTGTACCTCTCCCCCAATCCGATCCTCCACCCTAGCCCTCCACCAGTCTCGCTCCTCCCCCCAAAATAGTTACCTGTTACGGCCTGGCCGCCACAGACCTCTCCTTCATCTCTATAGTATCTTCAGACCCCCTCCTTCACTATTGCAGGGTCCCCTCATCATTGCCTCTCTCCCCCTCTCTGTCTCAGGCCTGTAATGATGTTATCCCTCTTCAAATGGTACAGTACGTCGTGCCTTTTAATTCCCTACCCCCCCCCCCAGTGTTTTTTGTATTGAGGCAAAGTATTTTGAAAAAACGATAATTTAACGATAAAAAAGGGGGAAAAAAGCACCAGCCCCCAACCAGGGGGGGGGTTAAAA
>JAODLD010000106.1:554874-569346 GCA_026781065.1 Mormyrops boulengeri | reverse complement strand
GACTAATCCCCCTCTCCCCCCCACCGCCCCCGAGCATTCAGACGCTTGTTTGGTCTCGTGTTTGTTTTGTTGCTAGGTTTCACTGTCCACATTCTGCAGGAATCTGCCACCTGTACCGCGTGTTTATGCAGGTGCGCTTGTCCCTGTGCCTGATCCTCACAGGTATCATACCGGAGACTGAGGACAGTGATGCACTTAATGCTCGATTCTGATTCTTTACGCTTAAAGTGTTTTATGGGTCTGTTGGACCGTCCTTTGTGTGGTCGCATTGCCCAGAGCTGTAAGCTCTTAACCTCTCACTCCCCTCCTGATCCCCCCCCATTATCAGGATGTGATTTCGAAGGTATGTATAGTGCATTATAAATGATAGCTTCATAAAGCATTCATAATGCATAATACACATGACTGTAATACTTGAATAAATACTTGAATGCTTTATGATGCAATATGAAGGTACGTATAATTCATTATTTTGACTGCTTTAAGTGTTAACGAAATTATTAGTGGAGCAAGAGCTACATTACAGAGCATTGCACAAACCTCACAAATCAGATACCATGAGCAGTAGCTTCCTGCTAAACAAACGCAGTGCCAGAACATCTGGTGATCCACAAACTGCAAGCAACGGACAGCAGGAGACAGAACAGGTCAAAGGTTAGAGGGGCAAGAACAGAAGCTAAAAACATCAAGCCTGCACTGTCCCGACCTGCTTGCAATGTTAAAATTTAATACCCAGCTTAGTTGACAAGGAAGGTAATAATAAAACATAATAAACATGCTCTGCTTTCCTGCCTTGATATGTAATCGCACTGAATCGGGCTTTGTTTCTATGCCTGTCCTACACAAAGTGTTAATTCTAACCTAAACTATTAGTTTCTAATCAGCAGGATCAGTTACATGTCAAGGGAGAGTTTTTTTTAAACAGGACAGGCTGAGCTTATTCCGCAGCTTTGTTGGTATCTCAGACTCGTTTTTCTGGTCTCTCTGAAGGCCATTGTGTGTGATTTTTTTGATTGTTTGATTTTTCTTTCCTTAGTGACTCAATCACGATGATTACATTTGTATACCAGCTAATTCCATCGGTTGACAGGTGGCAGGTGAAGAAAGGGATAATCGTGCTTCCTTGTTGGTGAATCTACTCGTCCCGCACGTCTCCCGTTAATCTCCCCCGATGGCTCCCCAACGCACTCATAACGTTGGCCAATGATTAACATTAGTACTAGTATGGTGTTTCATGGCTGCCTGCCCCCCCCAGCTGATTGTCCAGGGGGCTCTCTGAGTACTGGCATGTTAACATGGCAATGGCTTGACATGCGTCACGAGCCTCTCTGCAGTAGAGAGAGAGAGTCCGTCTGCCCGCTCATGCTGAGGTGTTTACCTGCGTTGCCTCCATGGTGGTGGCAGAGAGTGACAGCATAGTGACTTGAGGGGGAGCAGGAAGAAGAGAGGGAAGAAGGATGAGGGGGGCGACTAGAGGAAGTGGAAGAGTGAGGGGAAGTACTAGAGGAAAGGTGGGGAGGAGAGAGCAAAAGGTGGGAGAAGGGTGAGATGAAGGGAAGAAGCATGAGAGGGAGAGGAAGGGTAAGAGAAAGAGGGTAAGAGCAGGAAGAAGGATGAGAGAGAGGAAGAGCAGGGGGAATGATGAGAGGAAGAGGGAGAGGAAGGATGAGAGGGAGAGGAAGGGTTAAAGGAAGAGAGGAAGAGCAGGGGGAATGATGAGAGGGAAGAAGAACAAGAGGAAGGAAGATAAGAAGATAAAGGGTGTGAGGAAGAGGGAGAAGAAGGGTGAGATGGAAAGGAAGGGTGAGAGGAAGAGAGGGAAGAAAGATTAGAGGGAGAGGAAGAGAGAAGAAGGGATGAGAGAAAGGAAGGGTGAGAGGACATGAGAGAGGAAGCAAGAGGAAGGCCAGAGGAAGAGAGGGAAGAAGAGAAGAAGGGTGAGAAGAAGAGAGAGGATGGGCAAAAGGAAGAGGGACAGGAAGAGCAGGAGGAAGGATAAGAGGAAGACAGAAGAAGGGCGAGAGGAAATGAGAGAGGAAGGGAGAGATGGAAAGAAAGGGTGAGAGGAAGACAGGGAAGTACAGAAGAAGGGTGAAATGGAGAGAGAGGAAGAGCAGGAGGAAGCACAGGAGGAAGAACAAGGAGAAGAGCGAGAGGAAGGGCAAGCGGAAGGGTGAGAGGAAGGGTGAGGCAGGCATTGAAGCGTTAAGTTCAAAGTCTTATTCATTTTGATGTTGGTGCTTTAGCATGATGGCTAAATATCTAGCATTAAGTAAGAGTCTCAATAATTACAACATTGTGCAAATTTAAAAACAAGTTATTTACAAAGTTACTTACAACACAAAAACAGATTTTCCAGGCCAGCCAGAGTCCCCCATGGTTTGTGGTGAAACATACTATTGTCTTAACTCTTCCCTTTGATCGAAGCATAATTGTGCATTTGCACACACGGCTGCGGCCTTCCTCGCTAAGGGCACCCACCCGCGTTATTTATGGACTATGGACTTCATTGTTTTCAAGCTAAGATGCAGAAATCATTCTCACATTTTCAGTACTGCTGTGGCCATCCTTTCTGTTTCATTCCCTCTGTGGGATTTGTGGTTTCTTGGGAAACTTTGTTGGGGTGGCGGGATAGCATTCAGTGAAATAAATAAGGTTTAATTTAATTTGATTTGGCTTGGCAGGGACTGCAGTGCCAGACCCCCAGATTGTCACCCCTCCCCCCTTTCCCACCTCACATGCTCTGGACTGGTTTGTCAAGTTGGGCTGCAGCTCCACCTTCATTGGCAGGGTACGGGCTTTCGCTGTGGGCCGTGCCTCAGGCGGCGACATGCAGTACCAGCTGCAGAAACGGTTTCTGGATGGATGTTTCCTCCCCGCGGCCTTTTGACACGAGGCCTAAACCTTTTACATAATTAATTTTCAAGTTGGCTGCACTCCGCGGGGCCTGTATCCTCAGCACTGACCTGCTGAATATCACTGGCTGCCTGAACTATAAGCTAACAGCAGTTAATTGTACAGTAATTTCTCAGCCCCGGTCGCTCACACGCCCTGCAGGGGGCAGCCTTGGACCCTGCGCTCCAGGAACTCTTTGTTGTCTCCTCTCGCCACCGATTCTTAATGCCACGAAATCTTACGCCGCTGCGATTACTGAGAGGCCCTTGAGGCCTATTCGTAAGAAAGGGCACGCGTACGATTCCACAGAATCAGAATAAGTATTTCCAAAGAAGCTGGAGTCATGTTCTGCGTTCCAGATCTTTCAGCCGCTGTCACCTGTTGGCTTCCTTCAGTGACATAACTCTGTCACCAGCTTTGGGTCGTTTGCATTTACGTGCTGCGTGTATAAATGATCCCCATCCTGTCCGGGGACCGTGGCCGTTTTTACGAGATACACAGAAGCTGCTGGTGTGCTTTTCTGTTTTGATTTTAGACTTTTAGGCTCTGCTTTCTCCTCATTAAATATTGACTCATATTGGAGCGCTTTCCGCTTTTATGTATAAAACAGGATAGCTGGTTCATGTTAAACGGATGATTGGCTGCGTATCAAGCAAGCAGCAGCCGGCGGTTAAAGAACGACGTCTGTCAAAACACCGACCCTAAATCATCTGTCACTGGAAGGCGTTAGCACACCTGCATGTATTTGTGCGATTAATCAGTCATTAGTCATCCACAGTGCATTCCCCTTGACAGTCCCCCCCCACCCCACGCATACCCTGGCGCTGGGCCAAAAGGATGACATCACCCCAGGGCCACGGTCCAGATGTTTAGAGCTGTCACAGCACAGAGCCGCATGCTGGGATTAGAGCGCTGCCGCACAATGGACGCCCCCCCACCCCCATCACCAATCACAGGTGTGTCTTCCAGGCGCCCCCCCGGTGCCACTGCCCTAATCAGCCGCGATCGTTTTGCTGGCATGGTCCCAAAAGAGGCCGGCCCCCATATGTTTGTTTACAGCCTGTCGCCAAGCAACAGTTTCACATCCTTACCGCCGTTCAGATGCTAATCCATGAAACAAACAATGACGGACCTGCCAGGTTTCACATTAAGGGAAGGATCGCCGAGGCGATGACAGAGAGTTCTAGAAGCGGCTCTGGGTCCCAGTTCTGAATGGCAGGATGCAATTACGGAGGAAGGGCTGCAAACTAGTGCAAAGGGCGCTTTTGCGTAACGTAATTTCCCGCTGAACCTTGTTCCTGCTGCCCTCACTGTTTGAACACGGAGGAAAATTGTGGGGTCTCACGCCAGGTGGATCTGTATCATCAGCATGTACTTTTGTAAAAGGGCAAGTTTAAATTTTGGAGGGAGATTAAGATGAAGCGTTTCTTTTGACGTTTAAAAGATGTTCTAAACTGAAAAGACTTTGTGATCACTTTTCTTTTGTTGGCTTAAAGTTAGGAATCATTAATATCGTTACACACAAGAGGTCCCCATAATGATAGCACTGATAAAAATTTTACTGAAATTCTAGTAGGCTACTAAAATCACTAAATCCATCGGCTCATGATAATACTACAACTGCGTTACGGTCCGTTTATGAACAATTTGGTGAAATCCATGGATTCATTTATGGACCGTGGTTCGGAAGCACGTCTACATTCCGGAAGAGAAGCCGCCTCCCAAAATGGCTAGTCGGGTGAAAACCGCGACCTATGTTGGCTTTTGCGGCTAATGCTAATGCTAGCATTGTGAGCCTGTCAGGGATGGGTCCATCGGTGGAAGCGCTCTCGCATCTCGCCGGTGACATAACACATGAGATCGCAATCCGGGCTGGGTGGGAGTGACTCCCCTCCCGCAGCAGGCAGCTTCAGCGCCAGGTGACCCGGCCCTTTGCCTCCGATGTAGAGCAATGCACCCCTGTGTGATTTATACACGCATTTATAGATCTTTGGCCAGAGGAGGCCTGTCATATCAGTGGAGGGTATAAATGTTAGATTTCACTCCTCTTCTGGGTGGGGGGTGTGTGCTGGACATCCTGCTGGGGCACTGCAGCAGATCAAAAGGGCCCTTTCCTCAAGTATGTGTGTGTTAAGCAGTATTTAATGCTGACTATCTGTCTCTCTGTCTCCCTTGCTGTCTGTCTTTCTGTGTCTGTCTGTCTATTTCTCTGTCTCTCTGCCTGTCTGTCTTTTTCTGTCTCCCTTTCTGTCTCTCTCTTGCTCTCTCTGCCTATGTCTGTCTGTCTCTCTTTCCGTCTATCTCGCTCTGTCTCCCTGCCTTTCTGTCTGTCTTTTTCTGTCTCCCTTTCTGTCTCTCTCTTGCCCTCTCTACCCATGTCTCTGTCTCTCTCTTGCTCCCTCTGCCTATGTCTCCGTCTGTCTCTCTTTCCATCTATCTCGCTCTGTCTCCCTGTCTATCTGTCTCTCTGTTTGCCTGTCGGTCTTCCTGGATGTCCCCCTGCCCTGCGTCCCCTTCCTCCTGGGATGGGCTCTCCTGGCTCTCCGTCACCCCGCACAGGATCAGCATAACTGCTGGAGCATGGTGACAGGCGTTCAGGGCAGAGGTACTGCATTTCATTTAGTATCCACCTTCTATTTACCTCCTTTCTGTTGTTGTCGTTTTTGTTTTCCTGCTCATTGTGCTGCAGCGCTTGCTCTTAAAATAACACGAAGACGTGTTCAGAGCGCAAAGGCATGTCTGTCACCCGCTTCCTCTGTTCATGATAAACTCACCCATTTCACCTGTTGAGCAACCCATAATTATAGAGGAAGCTGACAGGCTTTGAGGTCGGCTCTGAAATGGGCGCATCCTGTACGGCCTGATTCCTGTAAACCCAAGGTGGAGGTCTGCGCTCTTTCATACCCCAGTTTTTCCAGGTAGTGTGTCCCGCAGGGGAATATCCGCAATACGCCCTCGTCTTGGTCCGCTGAAGATGTCAGGCACTTGCCAAAGTAAATCCAGCCTTGTTTTAAAATGATTTCATTAACAACGGTATTTAATCGCGTGATCACAATGCGAGTCCCCTTCAGAATTCTCGATTCAAGCCTTCTTAAAGCCGGTTCGACACGGCTTTAAGAAGGTCTGTTTACATGCAACTCCGCAACTCAAGGGGATGTGGTGTTTCTGGGACGGCAGGGTGGGGGGGATGAGGCAGGAATGCAGCCGGTCCACCCTGGCCGGTGCAGGCCGAAACCACACGTAAGCAGCGTATCTGTCCTGGATCTGGAGCTTGCCCAGAAGTACCACAGTGGCTCACAGCAGACTCCAGATGCATCTGCATTCCGTGGCCCTGTTGCAAAACTCACGCATCGATGCAGTCACCGTAGACACGCCTAGCCGCTTGTACACAATACCCTCTGACCTCTAGATCAAAACAGACTTTCCAAAACAGAAGCCGGTTCAAGTTTCGCAACTTTTAACTGCCGTAATGATAATCATAATAATGATTATTATTACTCCTGAGCTCCATGCATACTCACTTATGTTCGCATAATTGCTGAACAAATCATTAGAATTCAAGCTCATAGGCATATTTCTTTCTGTGTGTAGGTCCGCTGGGGCAGCGTGAAGCCTCTACCTTTGTCCAGAACGTTGTGGGTTCAAACCTCTGTACCGGGCAGGCACATCATATGCTCTTGACCCAGGCCATGACCCCAGCTGCTCCAGAGCGGGTTAATCATGCTTTCTGCGTTTCACTCATACAGCACAAAAGAGTCCGATAGATAAGTCAGTGTTTTTCTAATTAGGACGATTTTGCTAATATTGACATTGTCAGTAATCTGTACAGGAACCAAGTTAGGCTACTCTGAAAAAAACAAAACTTTCCATTCATTAGTGACTCAAGAAGAAGATGGTTTGGTGAATTTTTTAATTATTATTGTTCTTTGATATTATTGTTGTTTGTTTGCTGCTGTTGTTTGTTATTGGTGTTTATTGTTTGTTTATTGTTTGATATTGTTTTTTGTTTGCTGTTGTTTACTATTAGTGTTTGTTCTTTTTTGTTCAATATTGTCATTGTTTGCTTGCTGCTGTTGTTTATTGTTATGCGTTTGTTGTTATTGTTGTTATTAATCTGGTCTTGTACGGGGAATGTCTATAGGTGGGACTACCCAAACAATTGTTTTCTCCACCTCACTGAACCAATTAAACCAGGGGTGTCAAACTCCAGTCCCGGAGGGCCGGAGCCTTGCACATTTTTGGGTTTCCCCTCATTTAACACATCTGATTCACCTCCTTGTGCTAATTACCACACGGCTCTTGAGCTGAATCATTTGTGGTGAAACAGGGAAAGAACTAAGCTACGCAGGGCTCCGGCCCCCCAGGACTGGAGTTTGACACCCCTGAATAAAGCCTTCTTTGAGGGCCAAGGTCAAAGTCGTAGAGGGTTTCTACACCCACAATCGGTTCAGAATATGGCTGGGACCCTGGAATGAATCTTATCCTTTATTGTATGTTTTGTCGTTTAGGGTTGCTGTATAGCGTTAGTAGTGTGTTTGTCAAACATACTACAGGGACATTCTTGAATGGAGTCCAGACGTACCATTTAAAAAACCTTTAGCTATTGCACTCCTCTAATCACACCACTGCCTGCTGGGCGACACGCATCAGAACCAAAGAAAAACCTTTGGGTCATATGCTGCCCGGGCAACTACGGGGTACATACATTTTACTTATACATAACTTCTGATATTGAAATACGGCGTCTAATGGCAAAGCCTGAGTGAAACCTGCTCATTTGACACTGCTGTTAAGCAAACTGTGTGTTGATTTACATGCAGTCTTAGGAATGGAACAATGTACAACTGGAATCTTTACAGGCTGTTAAAAGTTTCCCACATGAAGAAGCAACAGTGGAAATCATGTGGGCCTGCTGCTGGGGGGTGATTATTGGCTGTTCTCCAGTACACGCTGTCCGCAGTGACATGTTGCTGCTTTCTGTTGGAGAGGCACTGGCTGCCCTGTCCCGGCACTGGCTGACTGGCTGCTCTGCCCCGGCACCGGCTGCTCTGCCCTGGCACTGGCTGCTCTGCCCCGGCACCGGCTGCTCTGCCCCGGCACCGGCTGCTCTGCCCTGGCACTGGCTGAATTATACCCACTGCCACACAGTTGAGCAAGTTGATCTGAGCAATCAGTACAGAAGCAGATATTTGGAAACTGAATAAAACGAAAATGAATAATACCTTATTTTCAGAGAGCAGAGTCTGACAGCTGGCCTTATCGCCTGAGTCACTGTCAGGACAATGGGCCCTTTGTAGCAACAGGCTTGTTTCGTCAGGCTTTCCGAGTCACACGTCATGTCATGGGGGGAGCAGACCTGGAAATGGGAGATGAGGCAGCATTGAGCTCTGAGGTGTCCCCCCCCCCCCCACCCCCCCCCCCCCCGGCCCCCGCCCCCAAAGTTTAAGTTCCAACAAATTGAATTTCAAGGGTGTTTACGGGGGGGGGGGGGCGGCTGAAAGCTGATTGGCCTCTGGACTCCCGCTCCCCTGTCACTCACCCATTCAAACATATCATTGGCTAAATATACGGTTCATCCCTCTGTATAAATTGTGGCCCCTCTTGTGCCCACCGCCTTTAAAAAAAAAAACACACACATTTGTCTGGCACCCCCTGTTGGGCACAAACAGGCACTGCATTAGGGGCATACCTGCTCCCTGGTGGGAGGGCAGTGTAGTATTAAACTGGACCTCTGGCCATGCGATTGGTGAGCTGTCAGTCTGGAAGGATGCAGAGAGACCTGCATCGTGGCCTGTTCACACATCAGTCTGCCAGGTCCGGTGTTTCTTTATAAATAAAATATATTCCGTTTGGTGCTGGTGCTTTCATTAGTGCTTTTTATAGGCCATTAAACCTATGTGTCACTCTTTCCCACATATTGAGAAATGTGTGATAATTATCTGTGACCATTAGTCATCCTGGCCTGGTGCTCATCCGTCAGCTACCAGGACTCGACATGCTGTTACTGTGTGGTGGATCCCCTTAACCCCAGGACACCCCCAAGCGAGGATCCCTCCGTGGCTATTTAGGTAGTCGTGCCGATGCCAGAGTCAGACTTGTAATCTGCCTTTGTTTCATTCACTTGTCACTCTATTCTATCACTTTGAAGCAGGTTCCCCTCAGAGGATTCATGGCCATTTTCAAAGTGGACCAGGTTTCCACGAGGAGTCAGCTGAGGATCGACTTGTTTCCCTAGAAGAGGAAGAGGAGAGGGGGCTTCGAAAAGCATCAGAGAAATGATGCAGACGCTGCTGAGTGTTCAGCTTCCTGCAATCGGGTCAGCAAATCAGCATGGATCACTGCCAAACCAGGCCGCTGGTTAGGACCTGGGCCGACCCCACCCACTCCATCAGGGAGGGGGGCGGTATCTGTTCTCCAGCCCCTGACCCCCGCCTCACCTCACATCCTGCGGTTGTCATGGGGAACCTCTTGACAGGCATCTTTATCTCTAACTTAAAATCTTAAACCTGTGAGAAGTAGCAATTTAAAGCCTGTCAGAGTGGGATTTATTGCAGGGTTTTTAAAATAGTTTCTCAGAACAACTGGCTGACGCACGGTCCCTCGAATCTCCCTGAGCTCATCCTTGTCACGTTTAGCTCTGCTTTTTTGGTGGTTACCTTCATGCTTTGATCGTGCAGAAACGCTTGTGGAAAGTTTCCGTTGCTGTGAGAAGTGACTGGTGCTTTTTTTCCAGGTCTTCACCCCCATGGGGTCGTAGTGCTTTTGCGCTGATGAATCATTTTAGCGCCAGAGAAACATAATTCGCCTGTAGCTCTGCGTGGGAGCATCGTCTGTAAGTTCACCTCATGCCCTGAAGCAGAAGGTTGTCTGCACCTTTAAATAAGTCGAGTAGACCCAGTTGATGTATTTGTTCTGCATGCATACCACCACAGCCTTAATGCAGTTTGGTTCTGTTCATCAATCAAGATACATCCGAAGACCATGTGTGGTTTATATAGCAACCCCTTTCATTAATGATGCTTTATTAATCCCTTGCAGGGAAATTTTCTTTTCACCTACCACATCTTTCTCTCCATGACCCACCTGTAGGTGAGAACAAGCTTGGCAGTGAAGGGCAGCCGCCTGCAGTCACACCCAAGGAGCTGGGGGTTAAGGGCCTTGCTGAAGGACCCACAGACATGGCCATTCTGTCGAGATGGGTCTTGAACCTGTGACCTTCTGTTCACAGACACAGAAGCTGAGCCACATGTTGAATCCACCATTTACAAATCACTACTAATTATTCCCTGGGGATGTCTTGGGGAATGTTCCCATAGATACACAGTGTGGGGCTTCGCATGCTACACCTGGGCCAGATTGCGCCAGTAAGGAGCATGCGAGTGGATCTCACGTTAAGATGCTTCTGTGAAATGCGCCAGTTTACAGGGCCTCTCCTTGTTTCGTTGAAAAGCAAGCGGCTTTGTGCAGGTGAGGCGTGTGCCCGTGTGTTCTCATGGCGGCGTCCGCCCTCCTGACCGTTCCCAGAACGCAGCCATGCATCACGCGACTAGAACGGCAGGTACCCATTCTTCATCCCCTGAGTTCGCTCTAGGGGCAAGACATGCACATGTTTATTGCGACGGAGCACATGATTGAAGGTTTTCCGTGGCGTGCCGATTTATTTTTATTTTTTTTTGGTGGGTGGTTTTGTCAGCAGGTGTGGAGGCTGTATGCTATAATTCTTTTTTACCGTGAGGAAAACGAACCTGGATCTTGCCCTGCCAGTGAAGCCAAGCCTGTGAAAATCTCATGGGCCCCGTAGTATGTCTGCTGATTTCCAGAGGGCTTGTTTGCTGACAGCTGTGCTGATTGCCTAACGTCTGCCAGAGCCTCTCCCTGCTCTCCTCCTTGAAGTTCCTGGTCCTCACCATCAGAGTCATGCAAGCCTGTTACGTTCCTGGCTACACTTCCTGTGCCTAAAGACAAAGGCGATTATGGATCACAAGTGACTTTACCCCCCTGATGTGTGGCTCAGTTAGTTAGGCCTCTGTGTTTGTAATCAGAAGGTTGCCGGTTTAAGTCCCACTCTTGGCAGAATAATCACATGCCCACTGGTCCTTAGAGCATGGCCTTCTGAGGGGGTAGGGGTGTTGCATAAATGGTCTCAAGCTTTGCACTCACCTGTGTATGTGAGAAGCAGCAATCCATTGCACGTGTATATGTATTTTCAGATCCTCTATTAACTCAGAAAAAGGAAGTTAGGTGGTGGTGCAAGACATGACTCTGTGACTTCATCTGCCAGGTGATGTTTTATTTTGTAGAAGTCGATCATCTTCCAAGGAGGTGGGGGCAGCTTACGGCAGCTTCTGCTGCTGTTTGGCTGCTTGCTGCCCCCATTCTCACCACGTGAACACTGGGGCCCACCCGACACACTGGTTCGTCCCCTAAATTACCCATCAGCCCCTCTGCTCACTCCCTATGTCACTTTTTCTCACCAAAGCAGGGTTAAATGACCTGTGTGACAATCCCACATCAATATTCCGTAGCTCCGATCTGATTCAATATCCACGACGAAGGAGTACCAATCCTATTGATGACTAAAATGAAGCTTCATGAACCACTTGCTGTATATTCTGACTCCACTAGATGGTGTTCAATAAAACGCTCAAAGCATGCCTCAAAGCAAGCCAAGAGCACCATCTGGTGGGGTCAAAAAATACAGCAAATGGTTCATTTAGCCATCACTATCCAATTCTGAATGTTTGAAGAACTCTCATCATTTATAAAAGTGATATATTTAAGAAAAATCCATTACTGAGTATTGAAAAAAACTCGGTGTAGGTTTGACCAGCTTGAGACAGCTTTATATGAATCAAAAATATACTTTATTTTTTAAAAAGTTCTTTACATGTTTCCAACATGAGACGCAGCTTTGAGACAAGTCTGTGCTGCCACCTCAGTAGCTGCGACTTTCTATTCTGGGGAAACTGGGAGATGCGGAAATTTGTGTGTTGCTACCACCATCCTGGAAATGAAGTCTTTGGAAGGAACAAATGAACGTGTCTGCATCCCAGCTCTACAAACCCTCTTCCAAGTAACTGTATATTGGCATGGTTCAGAGTAAATAAATGCCACAAAACCAAAATCTCATGTTAAAAAAATCAAAATATAATGTAAGTACCTTGTAAACAAGCCCTGTATGGGGAACAGGGCGCTTGTCTGATCCCCTGTCTCTAGGGCGACTCCCTGCTGTTCCATTTTTACCCAAAGAAAGACTAAAAATAAACACATCTTTGGTGATTTAACCGAGTGGATGAGACGCACGTGAGCGTGACATTGGAGCCAACGGCGCTGGAGTCTCGGGAATTAATTACAAACAGAGCCACAGGAGGCTTTCCAGCCGGAAAGTAGCGGGGTGCGGCGTGTGCGTGAAATCGCCCACCGTTCCACGTTCGCCACGGCTGAGTTGCCCTGCATCTGTCTGCTGGCACAGCGGGAAGCAGCTCCATTAGCATCGCCGCTACAGCTTAGCAGCTTGGGTTTAATGTCTGTCTGAGGCCAGCATGCTGTCCAGAATGGTCTCAGTGTTGGACTGGGGGGGCGTGGCCTCAGCCTGCCACGCCCATGTCCAGGACAGGACGTGGAATTGGTGCTAGAGGGGTCTGCGCCTGGCCGTAGATGTCCTGAGGGGATCGATCACGAGGTCCGGCAGTCGCTCCTGTGTCCGGCAGCGCCCCCCTGTGGCTGATGTCCTCCTGTACCCAACAGGCCAGCCTCTCTGCCGCCTCAATCTCCTGGGTAGTGGGGATGGAGTTCTTCCTGGGCCGGCCTTTGGGCTTGGTGGGGGCCGCATGGCCACCTTTAAGCACCTGCGCACACAATATGTGGCAGCGATGTCAGAAATGAGGGGCGGGGTCATCACGTGCTGTCAGTCATCGCATGTCCCACCCACTGGAGTCTGTCAAGCCAATGAGTGAGTGACATTCTCAAGCCCCTACAAAATTATTGGTTGAATTTACCCAGCCCCTGCAGGGGCCAGTAACTTCCAGACTCATATAGATGGTTTATCCTAAGTTTATACTGAATGTAAAGCGCACAATTTACTGTCACCCCACAAAAAAGGTACAAGGGAATTTCCATTCTGAACCTGTAGAATCGGGGTGATGACATCCTAACCACTGCAATCCCCGCCTGAAATATATGATAATCCAAAAAACACCTCCCTGCCAGACCCCCACCAACCCTCATGACTCAGCAAATTCCCCAGCAACACTCCAGAGTCCCTTCTTATTGGATAGATGCTGACGTGGCCCAACAGCCCCACCCTCACCATTTTCTTCCATTTCATGCGGCGGTTCTGGTACCAGGTCTTCACCTGCAGCTGCGTTAGCCCCAGGGACTGGGCCACGTCCAACCTGCGGGAGGGGGAGGGCATTGTGAATCCAGATAAGCAAAATATCATGAAGGCAAAGCTGCCCTATAAATTATATTTTAATACAATGATTTTATTTTATAGTTCAGCTTAAAGCTGTACCTCACAGCTAGATATGCTGAGTCTGAAGATGCTATTATATTTTCTGATTTAATTAATTAATGAAAAACAAAAGCATGTGACATTTGAGACAATTGAGTCCAATTATAAATACTGAGTTCCTAAATCCTGCTGTCAGTTTGAATCCTTGCATTATTTTTTCCATACCGCAAAATGATGACCAAACGTACTTACACAATTTAAGGAGTGACTCAATTATTACTAATTAAACATCTTTAGTTATCAGGGAAAATGCTGGATTTTTTTTAAACCAATCAGCAGTAGTTTTTAGGTCATCTGATCTCCGTCATGGCGGTGTTAACATGCTCTTTTGTGATTTTGGGCTGTGATCCCTGGCTATATTCACCAGCTGAGCTCTCCTGCTCCCTGTCTCTCATTTATTTGGCAAGGCGAAGCCTCGCAGACAGATGTCCTTTCTGTGCTGCACGGAAACAATCGCTTACGCCTGAAATTACCAAACTCTCTGACAGTTTCACGCGGGGCGGGGCGGGGGGGTTTAATTCGCGTTCACTGTCCGGCCCGGAAGCCGAACACTCTGTGCATAAAAAGGCTTAGCGCCATGACAACTAACTCCCTCCCCCTCACTGCGTGACTCCCAGGCTGAGGCCAGCTGAAAGTGAGAAGTGACTCCGTGTTGTGAGCAGATCTCCTTTCAGGCAGGGCCCTGAACAAACAGCCGCGGCTGCCTCGCTCCTCCTTCAGTGTTTACGCTGCTTAGAATGTTCTAGCACTGACTCCATTAAAGTCAGGCTCAGGTTACAATTAAAGTCAAGATGGCCGAAACTTAAAAGAGACGGCTTAAGTACCTCCTGTCACACTCTCAACAGGCAGAAGGAAGGGATCCCACATTACTGGAGGGATTTAGGTAGTTTAAAAGAATAAAATAAGGGGTGACATGGTGGCTCAGTGGGTTGTGGGTTTGAACCCCACTGTGCTATGTATAGAGTATGTATGTTCTCTGTGTATTTTTCAGGTTTGGGGGGGGGGGGGGGGGGGGGGGGGGGGGGGGGGGGGGGGGGGGGGGGGGGGGGGGGGGGGGGGGGGGG